>PVHX01002020.1:0-181328 GCA_004024805.1 Geosciurus inauris
TTCAATCAAATGCAGAGAGCAATTCCGGAAAAGTTAAGTTGGTCTGGGTTTACTGATATAGACCAAGCATGACATACCTGGGGGCTGGATGTGAAACCCAGTGTGCCCAAGGTCAGACTGTCTGGGATGGCCAGAAAATGCAGGCTGGATTGCACATTAAGAGGATCCTATGGCCTACCCACCACGAAGCAGTTGGATTTTGACATTCTTCCAATGAAGTAAAGTGAGAAAGTAGAACAAATCAAAAGATCAAGATTTTTCAGCCTATAGTAAATTTAAGATTTACTATAAATAAATTCAAGATTTTCACTATAGTAAATAATCAGATGTCTTGAATTTTAGGAGAAATTTCTTTGCTCTGTTGAACTTTTTGACTTACATATAGATAAGACCTAGTATAAACACTCAATACAGTAAAAAGTAAGTTTGAGATACATGGCTTAAAATGAAGTTTGGCTGTCTCTATCTAAAGTAAAATCCACAACAGTAGATACTGATATTTAGGGTAATTGTATCGAGTTTTGAGTCATAAAGTGTAATACTCTTGCATTGTTGATATTCTTAATTAGCATAAAATATATGCATATGCAACAACTCTTTAGATAGAATCCTTTTCCTAAACTAGAATGCCCTGGCTGTTTGTTCAGAGGAAATCACAGAAAACATATTTTCATAACTAAGTATTTCTTTTTGTTACTGCCACTGATAAAATCAGTAAAAAAAACCCCAAAAAACAAAAAACAGAGGTTACACCCCTGCACAATACTTCATTGGGCTTCCAATAAATTTCATATTTATAGAAATGCATTTTTAGGTCTGTGATGAAGTTCAGTGAGTACATACTTAACCGTATTTTGATGATTAGGGGAATCACATATCCATGAATCTGATAAGCTCTGGACATTCTCCCAGTAAGATAAGCATTACATATATGTAGGAAATTTAGTACACATTGTACTGGAGTTCATGGATTATTGAGGAGTTTACTTATATTTGTCAGTTTTGGAAGCCCCTAATTAGAGAGAAACCAGCATTATATGAGCTATATCAGTGATTATTGCAGTGAAAGATAAACATTGTCTAATTTTTTAACCATCGAATAGGGTTTGCTTCTTTGTGCTTTCTTCTACACTATATATTTTGAGAAGCAGAAAGAATCATGACCAGAAATAACTATGTTACAGTCATTATAAAATTCTAATGCAGGAGGGGTGTTGTCTAACTGTGTACTGTTTTGTACAGTTTGGTATTTTGTACCACATTGTGGGTACTCGGGGATATTGCAGTAATGGAGGACTGTCTGGTTCAAGACTTGCTTGTTTCTCCTATGACTGTCACTGATACACAATACATAAAGTGTTCCCGTTGTATTCTCTCATATCACATTTAGAAAGCTATACTACTTATATGTATCATATAACCCATGAAGACAGCTAGTTTTCCCCCAACATTCATGTATTTAAAATCTTTGTACATAGCTTTTCAAAAAAGGAGAACATTATCACCTATTCTATCAAATTGAGGGGTTCTTTTATATTCTGCTCTGCTGCATTAAGGAAGTACTTTATTGGCATTTCTTCTCTAAAGGATAGCAAACTATTAAATGCATATGAAAGGACAAGCAGTGTGCCAGTTTCTTATATTGCTTCTTCTTTTCCACAGCTGAGCTCACAGCTTCCCTCATTTACATCTTTGCCAAACAAAACCTTCCCACTCTTAATCCTGTGGAAGTGGCTTCAAGAAGGTCTGACTTTAATGAGGCCGAGCCATATATAGGAACCTCTTTCCTCTTACAGTCCTATTTTTCCGTGAATGTGGTTGAGGTAGAAGTTTAGGAAGCAGCGCCATGCTTGCATTTGTCCCTGTAGAAATGAAGGCAGCCACTACTATTTATTTATTTTTTTAATCTTGGATATTTCTCATGTGAAAAAGAAAGTTGTTACAATGGCTTTTACTCTGATAAAGTTTTAACAATCGTATTTGTTTTTATCTTTTTTTTTCGGGGGGGTTAACTTAGTTGATACTACAAAAAAAAAGTAAATTTTTTGAGTAATAGCTCTTACTTGGCTTCTGAATTAAAATCTTTATTTTTGTCACACTTTTGATAAACATCTCCCCACAGTGGAGGAAACAGTTGAAGCTAACTTATCTACCCATTTCCTATTAAATTCTGGGCTCAATCCTGATAGCATCCGTGGATAAGAAAGTACAATTGCATAGTATCTTTGAGCATTTATTGAGATTCAGTTATCTGTTAGGCATTATTTGAGACATTTTAAATGTGCTTTCTTATTTAATCTCTAACATATCCCTACAGACTAAGTATGCTGAAAGAAGTATGTAGATAGGAAAATTCAAGTTCATAAAGGTAAATCAATTTTTTCCAAGGTTGTGGTAAAAATAACCAGAATTCGGATTCAAGTTTTCACATCTTACCTCAACACTCACAGGACTTAGAGTCAAAGTAGCATAGATGCCAGCCTAGCTCTGACCTTGGGGTCGGGTTTTGCTTCACTCCTGCAAGCAAGTCAACATAAGTACTAACACTTGAGTCTTTTTATCAGTAGCATACCCAGATTTATAATGCTCAACCTAGTTCCTAGAGTTTCTCTTTCTTATGTACTTACTGAGAATGTGCTGCCTAACCTCCTTCCCTCCCTGCTGGCATAGATCTCTTAATAGTGTACTCTGTTCACTATTGCCAAGACAGCAAATTACCTCTTGTTGGCCATTATCAATTTCAGAATTTCAGTAATTAGCCTAGATTACTACTTACTCTCAGCCATAGCATTCTATGGCATTACAGAATTCCTGGTTATCTGACCATGCCAACACATATCATAGAAATTTCTTGTTTATATTCAGTGGAATGAGTTATGGAGTGAACAGGAGAATTTGAGGGGAAAACATCATATTCTCTTCACTGTGATTGAGTAGTAGTAGTATCATTTTTGGATTTCTGCTCACAGATTTTCCCTCAATTTATTTATCCATCTCAGATTTTTAAAAACACTTCTAATTCCAGAAGTTATTTGAGTATTCTATTTAATATAAAATTTGTTCTGGGAATGTTTTCACATTAGGCTTCTTCTGATAAGTTATTAGCAACATTCATTTTTATCATTTGTTGTTTTTGCTGGAACCTGGAAAAGACCATGTATTCTTGGGTAAGATTGAATACAAAAAAAAAAAAAAAGGACAGGTATCCATTTATTCACTCTCAAAGAACATGTATTCAACCAAGTATTATCTACTTGAATATAAACTGGATTTTATTTGCATCAACCTAAATCAGTTAGTAATGGCTGCCTATTTCACTGGCTTTAAAGAAATTCAATCAATTTAAACTTGATGGGGAAATAAGGATCATGATTTATCAATGATGTCTACCATGGAAAAAGAAAGGGATGTGGAGGCAGAGTGGCATGACCTTGAATTTGCTCAGTAAGCACTATGTTGCACTTGCTTAAGTAGACTTGCTACCCATTACTCAGTATGCCATTCCTTCTCTCTTCTCGTGCACTGACTTGGTTGTAGCTTCTAGCTTCTCTGATATTTCCAGTCTTTCTGGAGTCAATCCATGTATGTTCCTTGAGTCATTAGTTATGGCAATAACATGAGAATTCTGAGATATCTATTTTATCTGTATTGAAAAAAATGATTTCAATCTTATTATAGTCAACTTCAGATAAACAATTTTTCATATTTAATTAATTTATTTGTTCTATTTAGGTTTACATGATATCAGAGTGCAATTTGATTCATTGTACACAGATGGAAGATAACATTTCATTGCTCTAGTTGTAAGTGATATAGAATCACAACACACATGCAGTCATACATAAAGCTAGGGCTATGATGGCCATCATATTTCACCACCTTTACTGTCCCCATTCCCCCTGCCCCCTTACAACCATGTGAATAGAGTTCCTCCATTGTTCCCATGTCCTTCCCTACATTATGGATCAGCATCCACTTATCAACGAGTACATTCAACATTTGGTTATTTGGGATTGGCTTACTTCACTTAGCATGATATTCTCTAACTCCATCCATTTACCTGCAAATGCCATAATTTTATTCTTATTGCTGAGTAATATTCCATTGTGTATATATATCACAGTTTCTTTATCCATTCATCTAGGCTGGTTCCACAGTTTGGCTATTGTGAATTGAGCTGCTATAAATATTGAAGTGTCTGTGTCACTGTAGTATGCTGTTTTTAAGTCTTCTGGGTATAGCCCCAGGAGTTGGATAGCTGGGTCAAATGGTGGTTCCATTCCAAGCTTTCTAAGGAATCTCCATATTGCTTTCCAGATTGGTTGCACCAATTTGCAGTTCCACCAGCAATATATGAGCGTGCCTTTTCCCCCACAACCTCACCAACACTTATTGTTGTTTGTATTCTTGATAATGGCCATTCTGACTGGCGTGAGATGAAATCTTAGGGTAGTTTTGATTTGCATTTCTCTGATTGCAAGAGATGTTGAACATTTTTTCATATGTCTGTTGATCAATTGTATACTTTCTTCTGTGAAGTTTCTGTTCAGCTCCTTGGCCCATTTTTTGATTGGGTTGTTTATTTTTTGGTGTTAAGTTTTTTGAGTTCTTTATATATCCTGGAGATGAGTGCTCTATTGGATGTGTGTGTGGCGAAGATTTGTTCCCAGAATGTCGGCTCTCTGTTCACTTCATTGATTATTTCTTTTGTTGAGAAGAAGCTTTTTAGTTTGAATCCATCCCATTTGTTGATTCTGGATTTTACTTATTGCACTATAGGAATCTTGCTAAGGAAGTATGGTCCTAATACAACATGATGAAGATTTGGACCTATTTTTTCTTCTATTAGGCATAGGGTCTCTGGTCTGATTCCCAGGTCCTTGATCCACTTTGAGTTGAATTTTGTGCATGGTGAGAGATAGGGGTTTTGTTTCATTTTGCTGCATATGGATTTCCAGCTTTCCCAGCACCATTTGTTGAAGATGCTATCTTTTCTCCAGTGTATGTGTTTGGCTCCTTTATCTAGTATAAGGTAACTGTATGTAAGTGGGTTCGTCTCTGTGTCTTCTATTCTATACCATTGGTCTAAATGTCTATTTTGGTGCCAGTACCATGCAGTTTTTGTTACTATAGCTTTGTAGTATAATTTAAGGTCTGGTATTGTGATGCCTCCTGCTTCACTCTTCTTGCTAAGGATTGCTTTGGCTATTCTGGGTCTCTTATTCTTCCAAATGAATTTCATGATTGCCTTTTCTATTTCTATAAGGAATGACATTGGGATTTTAATTGGGATTGCATTGAATCTATATAGTGCTTTGGGTAGTATGGTCATTTTAACAATATTGATTCTGCCTATCCAGGAGCATGGGAGATTTTTCCATATTGTAAGCTCTTCTTCAATTTCTTCAGTGTCTTGTGGTTTGCATTGTAGAGGTCTTTCACCTCTTTTGTTAAATTGATTCCCAAGTATTTTATTTTATTTTTTTGAGGCTATTGAGAATGGGATAGTTTTCCTAATTTCTCTTTCAGAGGGTTTATCACTGATATATAGAAATGCAATTGATTTATGGATGTTGATTTTATACCCTGCTAGTTTGCTGAAATCATTTATTAATTCTAGAAGTTTTCTGGCAGAATTTTTTGAATCCTCTAAGTATAGAATCATGTCATCTGCAAATAATGATGACTTAAGTTCTTCTTTTCCTACTTGTATCCCTTTAATTTCTTTCATCTGTCTAATTACTCTGGCTAGTGTTTCAAGGACTATATTGAATAGCAGTGGTGAAAGAGGGCATCCCTGTCTTGTTCCCATTTTTAGAGGGAATGATTCCAATTTTTCTCCATTTAGAATGATGTTGGCCTTGGGTTTAGCATAGATGGCTTTTACAAAGTTGAGGTATATTCATACTACCCCAAGTTTTTCTAGCATTTTGAACATAAAAGGGTGCTGTATTTTGTCAAATGCTTTCTCTGCATCAATTGATAAATTCATATGACTCTTATCTTTAAGTCTATTGATGTGATGGATTACGTTTATTGATTTTCATATGTTGAACCAATCTTGCATCCCTGGAATGAACTCCACTTGATCATGATGCACTATTTTGTTGAAGTGTTTTTTTATGAGATTTGCCAGAATTTTATTGAGAATTTTTGCATCTATGTTCATCAGGGATATTGGTCTGGGATAATTTTCTTTCTTTGATGTGTCTCTGTCAGGTTTTGGAATCAGGGTGATGCTTGCCTCATAGAATGAGATTGGAAGGGTTTCCTCCTTTTCTATTTCATGAAATAGTTTGAGAAGTACCAATTCTTCTTTGAAGGTCTTGTAGAACTAAGCTGAGAATCCGTCTGGACCTGGACTTTTCTTGGTTGGAAGGCTCTTGATGGCATCTTCTATTTCCTTGCTTGAAATTGATCTTTTTAAGTTGTGTGTGTCCTCTTGGTTCAGTTTGGGTAGGTCATATGCCTCTAGAAATTTTTCAGTGTCCTCATGGTTTTCTCTTTTACTGGAGTACAAATTTTCAAAATAGTTTCTAATTGCAGACTTTAACACAGTATTTAGTATTTCTAATACTACTGTATTTCAGTAATGTCTGTCGTGATATTTCCTTATTCATCACGAATTTTAGTAATTTGGATTTTCTCCCTCCTTCTTTTCATTAGGGTTGCTAAGTGTTTGTCAATTTTGTTTATTTTTTCAAAGAACCAGCTTTTTGTTTTGTCAATTTTTTGAATTGTTTCTTTTGTTTCAATTTCATTGATTTCAGCCCTGATTTTGATTATTTCCTGTCTTCTACTTCTTTTAGTGTTGATTTGTTTTTCCTTTTCTAAGACTTTGAGACGAAGAGTCAATTCATTTGTTTGTTGACTTTTACTTCTTCTAATAAGTGAGCTTAATGCAATGAACTTTCCTCTTAGCATTGCCTTCATGGCAACCCAGAGATTTTGATATGTTGTTTCAGAGTTTTCATTTGCCTCTAAGAATTTTTTTTATTTCTTCCCTAATGTCTTCTGTTATCCATGCATCATTCAATAGAATATTATTTAGTTTCCAGGTGTTGGAGTAGTTTCTATTTTTTAATTTGTCTTTGATTTCTAATTTTATTCCATTGTGGTCAGATAGGATGCAGGGTAGTATCTCTATTTTTTTGTATTTGCTAAGACTGTCTTTGTGACATAACATATGATCTATTTTGGAAAAGGTTCCATGTGCTGCTGAGAGAAAGTGTATTCGCTCGTTGATGGATGGAACACTCTATATATGTCTGTTAAGTCTAAATTATTGATAGTTTCATTGAGATCTATGGTTTCTTTATTAAGTTTTTGTTTGGGAGATCTATTCAATGGTGAGAGAGCTGTGTTAAAGTCTGCAAGTATTATTGTGTTGTGGTCTATTTGTTTCTTATATTTGAGAAGGATTTGTTTGATATATGTAGAAACCCCATTATTTGGGGCATATATATTTATGACTGTTATGTCTTGTTGATGTATGATTCCCTTAAGAAGTATGAAATGACCTTCTTTATCTCTTTTCACCATTTTTGGTTTGAAGTCGACCTTATTTGATATGAGGATGGAAACTCCTGCTTGTTTGCAGGGTCCATGTGAGTGATATGTTTTTTCCCACCCTTTCACTTTCAGTCTGTGGATGTCTTTTCCTGTGAGATGCATCTCTTGATGACAGCATATTGTTGGGTCTTTCTTTTAATCCAGTCTGTCAGTCTATGTCTTAATTGATGCATTTAGGCCATTTGCATTCAGGGTTATTACTGAAATATGATTTGTAATTCCAGTCGTTTTGGTTTATTTCTGGTTTGTACCTTGACTTGTTTTCTCTTTTGAATGGTCTTTCCTTTAGTGTGTGTGGGTAGCTAACTCAAGCTAGGACCTTAAGATGGCGACTAGACACTGAGAAAGTATGTGGGCCTGGAGGGCACAGAAGAAAGAAGGATAATATGATTGGCTTACTGTTGGTTCCGTGAATGTGATCAGCTCGTGGACAGAATTCAGGGGGCTGTGTGCCTTGCCACATGGATAGCTGCTGGCTATGTGCATTGTCTCTTATTGGCCAAACGGCCCTATAAGTTGAATGCTTGTTCTGCAAGTAAACGAGTGCCTGCTTTGACTAGTCTCCCTGGTGCATCTGATTGTCCTGCGCAGAGGGCTGGGAACAGGAGGCCAGTCAGCTCCTGTTCTGGTACTCGACCACTGAGCCACATCCCCAGCCCTTCCTGACTTCCACTGCTAGGTGAATGTGGGGGTGCCTCTTCAGCCTGCTGGTTCAGGACGGACTGTAACCCCCGCAAGTGTGTAGTTCCTCTCCTTGTATATTTTCATTGTTGGTTATTATGTCCTCCTCATGTAATAGTTTGCAAAGAATGCTGTGTAGTGCAGGCTTTCTTGCTGTAAATTCTTTTAACTTTTGTTTATCATGGAAGGTTTTCATTTCATCATCAAATCTGAAGCTTAATTTTGCTGGATATAGGATTCTTGGTTGGCATCCATTTTCTTTTAGAGCTTGGTATATGTTGTTCCATGATCTCCTGGCTTTTAGTGTCTGGGTTGAAAAATCTGTTGAGATACAAATTGTATCCCCTTATATGTAATCTGGTTCCTCTATCTTGTGGCCTTTAAAATTCTATCCTTATTCTGTATGTTGGGCATTTTCATTATAATGTGCCTTTGTGTAGATCTGTTGAAATTTTGTACATTTGGTGTCCTGTAAGCCTATTGTATTTGATTTTCCAATTCATTTTTCATATTTGGGAAATTTTCTGATATTATTTTATTAAAGAGATTGTGCATTCCTTTGTTTTGAAATTCTGCACCTTCTTCTATCCCTATAAATCTTAGATTTGGTCTTTTGATGCTGTCCCATATTTCTCATGTGTTCTGTTCATGATTTCTTTTTTTTTTTTTTTGGACTGGGAATTGACTTCAGGGGTACTCGACCACTGAGCCACATCCCAAGCCCTATTTTGTGTTTTATGTAGAAACAGGGTCTCACTGAGTTGCTTAGCGCCTCGCCATTGCTGAGGCTGGCTTTAAACTCGTGATTCTCCTATCTCAGCCTCCCTGAGTGCTGGGATTACAGGCTTGAGCCACCGTGCCCAGCTATGTTCATGATTTCTTACCATCTTCCCTGTATGGTCAAGTTTATTTTCAAGATTATATATCTTGTCTTCATTATCTGAGGTTCTGTGTTCTAGGTGATCTAGTCTGCTGGTGATGCTTTCTATCAAGTTTTTTATTTGGTTTATTGTTTCCTTCATTTCAAGAATTTCTGATTTTTTTTTCATGGCCTCTGGCTCTTTCTTAATCTTTTGCTACTTGCAGTTGCTCTCTTTCTTTGTTAGAATGATCAATGGTTGACTTTATTTGCTCTCCTATTTCTTTGTTGGATTGATCAGTTTTTGCCTGTAATTGCTTACTTATGTTATTCTTTAATTCACTAATCATTTTAATTATGTACATTTTGAATTCTTTCTCTGACATTTCATCAACTGTGTTGTCAATGGATTCTGTTACAGTGGTATCAAGGCTTATTTGGGGCACTTTCTTCCCTTGTTTTCTCATGTTGATTGTGTATATTCCTTTCTTGCAATATGGGTCTGAGTTATTGCGGCTTCTATCCTATAATCTTGTATTGACAGTCCAGATTACCTGTGTCTCACCTTGGAGCTACTTCTGTTCCCCCAGTGTCCCCAGATGGGCACTACTGCCACTAAAGTTGGTGGTGGAGGTAGTGGATGTACCTCTAGAGGACAGTGAGAGTGGCCTTGGCTGGGCTTCTATGGTGGCCCCTGAGGGCTGTTTTGCCCCTTTCTTAAGATCCTGCTGGTGAGCAGGGACTCTGGAGCAGAACTAGGGGCGGGCCCAGGTCTCACTTAGGCAGGGCCAGAAGCAGGAGAGTCGGTGTGCAACCCTTACCATGGGTGTGAGCTCCCTTGGGGCTGGAGGCTAGCAGGCCCTGGTCTGCCTTTAGCTGGGCATCCCTGGCATTCCCTGAGGGTGGTTTTGGGCCTTCTCTCTCACCTGTCCTGAGGAACTCTGGAGCGTGACTGGGGCGGGCCCAGGCCACACTTGGTGGGGCATCTATGCTTGAGTCTCTGCGAGTGACTCTTACCCTGGGTGTGCGTTCCCCTGTGGCTGGTAGCTATCAGTCTGTGGTCAACCCTTGGCGGGACACCCGTGGAGTTTCCTGAGGGCAGATTTGGGCCCTCTGTGGCTCCTGCAGGTCTCCAGGAACTCTGGAGTGGAACTTGGGTGGGCCCAGGCCTTACTTGGGTGGGGCCTACTCATGCTGGGGTCTCTACCCCGACTCTTACCCTGAGTGTGCACTCTCCTGTGGCTAGCAGCTATCAGTCTCTGGTCTCCCATTGGCTGGTCACCCATGGAGTTTCCTGAGGGAAGATTTGGGCCCTCTGCAGCTCCTGCAGATCCCCAGAATCTCTGGAGCTGAACTGGGACGGGCCCAGACCACACTTGGGTGGGGCTGTCTTGTGATGAGGTCTCTGCAGGCGACTCTTACCCTGGGTGTGTGTTTCCTTGTGGCTGGTAGCTATCAGTCTCTGGTCAACCCTTGGCTGGACACCCGTGGAGTTTCCTGAGGGCAGATTTGGGCCCTCTGCAGCTCCTGCTGGTCCTCAGGAACTCCAGATAAACTATTTAGGACTTGGTGTAAGAACCAACAAAAATGACCATGAACTAAAATGGTCATAGCAGAGATATCATGCTCTTAATTTTGATCTTGCAAAACAGTTTGTCTCATTGCATCTTTGCTATCTCTGGACTTCAGAATTGGACTTCAGCTTTTCTAATTTATCAAAGTATGGAAGTTAACTTGCCTGAGCCTGTATTATGTTATTTAGAAAATAGATACGAGAATTAAAATATTACATAAGCCAAGTGCAGTGACACATGCCTGTCATCCCAACACTTTTGGAGGCTGAGACAGGAGAACCGTGAGTTCAAAGCCAGACTCAGCAACAGCGAGGCACTAAGCAACTCAGTGAGACCCTGTTTCTACAGAAAACACAAAATTGGGTTGGGGATGTGGCTCAGTGGTTGAGTACCACTGAGTTCTATCCCCAGTACCAAAAATGAAAAGAAAATACCACATAAATTTGTTATAAATGGTAGCTGAGCTAATGCATGTAAAATATTTAGCATATGCCAAGCTTCCAATAATGCTGTTTTTTTAATCAGTGAATCAATTGAGTGCATGAGTAAAACTGAGCTTACTAAAGTGCAACTGATTAGAAGATCAAAAGAAGAGTAACTGCAGGTGAATACAGTGAATGCAGTTTATATAAACTATTTATATATTCAACTTTTATAGTGTTTTCTGAATAAAGCCAGTGAAGCCAACTTCTGAGTCTTCATATAACTCTCCCTTTTTTTTTTTCTGGAAATTTCTGTATTGTTGTCTAGGTCTCAACTCTGTATCTGAAAAATACCCTCCTTCAGCTCTTCTTCTCTCCTGAGCACCTCTATGCTAGGTACCCCATATGTGTGAACTATTCCTTTTAACACTTTATGAGTGAGGTTTTATTACCTTTATGTTGCAGAGAAGGGGACAGAGTGTCAGAGTTGTTAAGGTCAATATCACGTAGAAATATTTCAGACTGATTTTTTTTTTTCTCAAAATCTTACATTCACCTCCAAAAGATAAACTAGAGCTTTTCCAGTGAAACAATTCTGCCCAAATAGTCATTCATGGAGAAACCTGATATGCACATTAGCATGATGAGAAAGTGACTTTGAAGCAGTCACTTTATTTAAATATCAACATATTGATTCTCCTATCACATTTTCATTAACAATAGCTAGTGTCATTGTGATTGAAATAAGTCTATCAGAACATACTGCAGGAATTCATCTCACATGTTTGAAACCAGATTGTGGCTGTACATTAAGCAAGTGACAGGATGGAGCCCAAAATCATTAAATCTTTTGCTTTAATAAATGCCTGATTAAATAAAACAAAACAAAACAGAATAACCCCCCCCCCAAACAAACACATACCAACATGAACTAAGGGACAACATACACCAAGTATAAGTAATGAATTATCTTACTATAGTATTTTGGAAAACAAATTTAAATTATAGTGTGTGGGTTGATATTCTTCCTATTTCATAGAAATAAGTTGATGCAATACATTTACATAATAAATCAAGGTATTTTAGTCAAGTTTAATATGTATATGTGTATATGTATATACATGAGTATATATCATGTATATGTATATACATGAGTATATATCATATATTCATCACATATAGTTTAATAAGAATTCTAATGTGTTTGGGTATGTATACATATGTATTCACACTGACTTTCTGTCTCAAAATTCTTTCAGTTTTAATGGTGAGGTAATAAATAGCATCATATAATTATGACCCAGTTCATTCTTGAGAAAATTAATCCATTATTGGAGAACAACAATCATAATTAAGCAAACAGCTTTGAACAACCAATGCACTGGAACCAAAAATTGACAAAGTTGAAAGGAGCTCTAATAATTGTAATTAGGAGAAAGGAACAATATCAGCAGATGCCACACTACAAAACTCAAACCAGTCCAATTATTGGTGGCACATTACACCTATAAACAAATTACAGTGCTCAATGCAAGAGAGCTCTTGGAAAGCTACTCACACCATACCCATTACTCATTTGGCTTCTGTGGTGTGAGCATCAGGTTAGCAAAGCTGCTGCTACAACTATGGAAAACACTTTTTTTTTTTTTTGCCAGTTATAGATAATCTCTCATAATTGAAATAGAATTAATAGCTCATCTATGCCAGGTGTTGGATCACTTAATGGCCATGGTGAGGTAGAACCACTTTGATGTCCCAGGCTGTATCTTGCTAAAAAAGTTGTGGATGCCCACATATTAGGCACCCCCTGCAGCCACCATTTCAGTGTGTATTAGCACCATATGAACCAATTATATCCTCCTTACATGTCACTACATCCATAAGATGTCTTAACAATGAACCAAGTAACTGCCAACTACAATTAATATTCTTAATATATGTTGTCATTACCGTGTTATTTTACCTTGAACAAGGAGATCCTAAATATAACCTGGACCTAATTAAGGATAATAGTTAAAAATCCCCTAGTTTTAAATACTTTACATGTATTATCTCATTTGCTCTTTACATAGCTATACAACAATTATTTTGTTAAGCTTAGTTTAAAGATAAAAATCTGAAGTTTAGAGGATGCTAGAACTTTTTGTTTAATCTAAAATCTAAAGGAAAATAACGTTTAAAATGATGTCTGGGTGAGACCAATGCTTGTTCTTAGTGCTTTATACTATTTTTTTCTGAAGATTCTAACTAAAATAACATAAAAAGCTATTATATATACATAAATAGTTGTTAACTAGCAACCATTGAGCATCTCAGGTGTATAAGGCACAAGAATAACAAAGAATACAATGGCTTAAAGATACACCTTTCCCTCAAAGACACAGACTATTGTATGAGAGATAAGATGTGACCAAATATAACTACAGTCTTGAATGCCAAGTATAATATACATAAAAGAACACTAAAGTTTCAGATGTGAGAGCTAATATTGCTAGGCACAGGTTTAGGCAAAGGTGCTGTAATAAAAAGGAAAACCAGACCAAGTATGTACTCCAGTGCCTGTGTTTAGATTTTTACTTTTGTTTTTTTTTTCAGTAATGTAAGTTTATTTCATCAGTGAGATTTGTCTGACATTTTGTTGTTATTGTTAGACAAGTTGCTTAGTACCCCTCTGCCAGGATACTGCGACCTGATTGCTACTCTCTTTACTAGATGTATTAATTCCATTTCTTAAAGGATACCTGACTATGAATGTCTTTCCTTTATCAGGTGATGGCTGAATGTTTCTGTGGTACTTAATGAGATACCACAGATCCTATTATTTTGCTTCTTTTTTTTCCTTTTATTTTATTTTTTTAAATATTTTTCTTAGTTGTTGATGGACACAATGTCTTTATTTTTATTGCTTTGTATGTGGTGCTGAGGATCGAACCCAGGGCCTCACGCATGCGAGGCAGGTGCTCTACCGCTGAGCTACAATCCCAGCCCCTTTTTTTTCCCTTTTAAATTCATCCACAGTAGAAATGTTCATTGTGTGGATGAATAGATTCCAGCAGGATTGGTACTTATAATGTTCATTGGAATGTACCTATAGATTTGAAATTCCTTTAAATGGAATTCTTGCCATGCATATTTTAAAGTTTGCATTGGGTAATTAGAAGAGTAACACCACATCAAAGTTGGCTTTACATCTCATGCTAGGAGCTGGACTTCCTTGTATGCTATTTTCTGAAGAACATCTCAACTAAAATCAAACTCATTCACAGTGAGCAGACTCTTTTTGAAAGTTTATGTTTTATCATTCAATATTAATATGATAAATACTGTGAAGCTTAGATATATATGCATGTAGATAGGCCTATTATATATATGGAACCACAATGGGAGCCAGAGTTCATTGAGATTCCCTAAAAGCTAGTCATATGGGAAGCCACATGAGTAGCACTAGGGTTGATTTTAATTATTCTGAACTTCATTTCAAAGAGTTGCATAATGTAAAACCCATTAGTTACCTGTTGTGTACTTTTATTTAACGTATTCCTTAATATTTCATTTTGTAATCTTGCAAAAGG
Source organism: Geosciurus inauris (assembly GCA_004024805.1). NCBI lineage: Eukaryota > Metazoa > Chordata > Mammalia > Rodentia > Sciuridae > Geosciurus > Geosciurus inauris. The sequence goes on from PVHX01002020.1 coordinate 14,681, forward strand.
ATCAATGTGAGCCTGATTATCCTTAAAATGTCCCCTTTACATTCTTTTTTTTTTTTTTTGCCATTGGGAATAATGGCCTGAAAATGAAGTAATACACACACAACTTTCACTCCATATTTTCTCTGCCTAACCCAACAGAACAGGGGTTACTATGGGGGAGACAATATTCCAGATTGACTACAGAATTTTCTGCCATAATGGAAATGTTCTATATTTTCCACTACTGAACGTGGTAGCCACTAGCTACATATAGCTATGAGCATTCGAAATGTGGCTAACATGGATACAGTAAATTTAAATTACATTTAAATTTACTTAAATGTAAATAGCCACATATGTTTGAACAGTGCATTTCTAGATAGAATAATAGGCACAGAGGAATAGAGGCATGCATATTTGAAAATCAGACAGCAACTTGTTAAAAGACTGGAACTTTTCCGAAAATAAAGCTGGACAACAGATTAAGGTGAGTTGGGAAAGACTCTTCAATGACAAGCTAAGTTGTTGGCTCAAATAGAGGAATCAAAGCCTGACAGTGATGTGGTAAAATTGATGTTTTAGGAAAATCTCCTTGTTATATACAAGAATTATATGCGGCAGAGGACCGGGAATAGCTATGGAACAAGTCATACAAAGAAACAAGTTAAATCTGATTAAATAAAAATTATAATGATGATAGTTGGAATAAAGTAATTAAAGGAATATTGTAGAGGTGGAATGGCACTACTTATGATGGATTTTATGTGTGTGTATACTTTTGTATTGGGGAAGTGAGAACATCATGAAGATGATGTTGATATTACTAGCTCAAGTAATATCTGATAATGATCTGAAGGCTAGGGAGAAATACATTTTGAGGAAGTATATTAGTAAGCTCTTGCTGAATAATAATTACAGGCAACTCAGTGGCATTGATTATGAATTTACAGGTTGACTAGGCTTTGGCTAAGCATTTCTTATAGAGAAAGACTGATAATACTACTTAAGAATAATTAGTGCTTAAGAAGTTTTTGGCTAATTTCAAATATTTTCAGCTTGGCTGACTGGCTCTCTTCCACACATCTCAACCTCTAGCTGGCATCTCTGAGCATATTCTCGTGACAAAATATGTGGAGAAGAAGCAGAAACATCAAGTAGTTTTAATCATCTGTTTGTGGCAGTTTGCTAGTGACTTACTGTCCAAAGCAACTCATGCCACCAAACTCAGTCCTGGTAGGAGGGCCTTACAAAGAGCATGAAAAGAGGAAGATAGAAGACAGACCTTAAACACAGTCACTTTTCCATGTTTTTTCTCTGGCCAAAGTTACCTGTATCTCTTCCAACTGAACGATACCCTTCACTACTACCCAGTCACTTTCAATAACCATTACATGGAACTCAAGTGTCCAGAAACTCATGATTTACTTGAGGTCCAGGTAGACTTTCTCTTGATTCAGGTATCTCTAAACTAAAAAGACAAGTTATCTTCTATTTCAACTCCCTACATACTCATAGCATAATAAGAGAATGACTAGATAACTGTAATAGACCGTATTATTTTTAAAATAGAAGAATGAGAGGCACATAATCTTTAATGAAGTTTATGGCATTCAGCTGAAAAAATGTTATTCATTGGCACTACTTGTTTTGGGGGTATGTTTCACATTATACCTGTTTTTTTTTTTTTTTTTTTTTTTTTTTTTTTTTTTCTCTTTTGGAGTAGCTCCTTGGACCATTAATTAATCTCCAGTGTTGTTCCACAAGAATAGGCTATGTATTCCAATGTTCCTCACGCCTCACGCCTCTGGACAAAAGGTTGTCCTTCCTGGTCTATTTTATTTTCACTTATTAAAAGGTATTGAAAAGTATACATTTTCAAATACTTCTTAACCTGCTTCTTGCACATATATGAGTCTCAAAGCCTTAGCAGGTTTTTGAAAAAAGCTTTTTTGTTTGCAATAGGTTAATAGCACTTTTGCTAATATTTCTGTCTCAAATATTTGTGGGTTTCCTACGAACTGAATGTAATTCCATTCATTGCTTAAAGTGTCACATGGAGAGTTTATTTTTGAGAGATATTTTTCTCTCTAGATTAAATAAATGAAGTTTGACAGTCATGGCTTTAGGTAATTTAGTATAATATAGTAGATTGCACCCCTGGAAAAAAGCTTTAAGTAAATGGCATCTTTTGCATTTGGGGTGTTATTCCAGATGACTTTTTCTAAGCTTTGATTATTATGTTTTATTTTCTCCAATTATATCATCCTTTAAAACATAGATTAGATTCAGTCGTGTGCCAGACGTGGCTATACTGACATGCGTTATTTTTTCTGTTGTTCCTGAGTGTTTCTACCAGATACAAAATGAGAAGCACATTCTTTTTTAAGCAGAAAGTATTGTTACAGTTGCTAAATAAAATGGCCATTTGACTCACTGAGGTTGATCTAACAAGTGTGGAGTGTTTTCCTGGTCCGTGGAGAGGGTTTTAAGGGATGCTTGCCAAATTACAAGGACAAAATACAGCAGAGAAAGAATATCAGGAGATATTTGTTTATGAAATTTTTCAAGAAAGAGAAATGCATATGCATACACATATGCTTGTTTATTCTTTTTTATTAAGATTTTCAACTACTCTTTTTATAACTATATTGGGAAACATGTCGTTGGGGGAAAAGAACTAAGCTCATTTGGACATAATTTTGTCAGCAAAGTAGTTCAAGAAAAAGGAAGCATCACTAAAAAACAATCTAATGAGCAAGGGCCATTTTAAAATTAGGTTTAAGCAAAACTTTTCAAGAAAGAAAAGATGGGCAAAATATAATAACAATAACTTATAGGCAGCTCAAGGACATATCTCATGTTGCCTATTGTAAGAAGCTTTACAGTCTGTAGAATCTTTGCTACAAAATAAATTCAGAATTGTGTCCCTGCATCTATACTTGTAAATTCTAAGTTGAGATTCACCCATTGAAAAAACACTTTTAAGAAAATCTCCACCCCAGAACATGACAGACATCCTATATCTTGGGATCTAATTATGGGATTTTGATAGTCCAACACTAATTGACCAAGTTAAATTATCAGCATTAACATTTAAATAAATTAAACAATATTTACCATAATTCACAGACTATCTACATCAATAATGTTTGCATTTGTTTCTTTTTTGTTTATTTTTATTTTACATTTTGTCCATTCTTACATAGTGTCTCCTGGGAATAAAATTTATAATCAAAACTTTCCTGAGTATCCAGTGATGAGATGGTCAAGTGTGGCCTTAACTCTTTGCAATATAGGAACCAGCAGGCAAGACATGACTATCCGTTGGACACGATTCACGGAAGAGGATCAAGGGTTACTGGAAGGGAATCATTTCTCATATTAGATGTTTCTGTTTAGCATGCTTTTGCCTTACCAATTAAAAGCCTGGGGAAACTGAATTTCTCAAACTTAGAACAGTTTCTTTGATTTGATCTCAGAGTAGAGGAAGCCTTCAGAGCTTGTACCTCTGACTATTCCTATGGGAGTGATCTAGTAAAGGAGCCTCCAGACCACTCTCCCATCAGACTCAATGAAGAATGAGTCCAAAGGAACTGATCATTCTGCAAGCTCTTGGCCATCTTAGTGCATTTTAAAATCATAGTTGGAAAAGAGAAAAGATAGTGCTAGGAAAGGAGAAATGGTAACAGATCCTATCTGTCTCAGTCAGTTCAGGTTACTCTAACAATTTATTTTAGACTGAGTGTCTTAAACAATAAATAGTTATTCCTCACAGTTCTGAAGGCTAGAAGTCTGAGATAAGTGTACCAGCATGGTCTGGTTCTGGTTGCTTTCTTCTAGGTTGCAGACAGCCCACCCCTGTATCCTCACAAGGTGGAAAGATGGTGAGCTAGCTCTCTGAACTCTTTTTATAAGGGCACAAAACCCACTCAGGAGAATTCCACATGTATGAACTAATTACCTCTCACAAGCTTCATCTCAAAATACCTTCACTTTGGGCATTAGATTTTAACCTGTAAATTTCAGGAGGACACAAGCATTGCGTTCATGGTGTTATCATTAAAAAGTGGCTTGGTGGGTTCAGAATGGCCACAGGTTCTTTGAATTGATGCCCATGAAAAGATGGAATTTCTCTTCCCACTTCTATGTTCCAGGCTGGTCTTATTTTTGCTTTAATCAGTAAAATGAAGCCTAAAGGTATTGCTAAGAAAGTTCTAAACTGAGGTTGCAAGAGTACTTGAGACGTTCTATTGTATTCCCTGTGGCTACTGGGCTCCTCAAATATGGCACTGTGGCTGAAGGACTGAATTCTTCATTGTCCAATTTTAATTAATTTAAATAGCCACACGTGGCTGGTAGATTCCATTTTGGAAAGCACAGGGAGATGGCAGAATTATAGAAGATTATCTTCCTTTTGTTATTTAAACATTTTTTTCTGCAATGCAAAAGCACTGTTTTTTCAATACAGAAAAAGTCTGTTTTGCTTTCATTTAAGATATTTACAGACTGTTGGTGTATATTTTCTTCTTTAGAGGATTACTCTAAAAATAAAATGAAGATGAATAAAGCAAGTGGCATGGGGGAAATAAAGAACACTTAAACTTTTGCTGCAATATAAGAAAGCACAGACAAAAATGCCACAGATTCATTGCCTCGTCCAAAGACTTTGCCAGTCTGAAGACCTATAATTGAGGCTCTCTTAGCCACTTAGTCCCATTTAAACCACCAGATGGCTAAAGTCGCATGAGTCACCCAGGGGGACCACAGCCAAGATCAAATTATGGGCCTGTAGAGGAGTGAGCAAATAAAATGATTATATCTTTAAGTCACTCAATTTAGGGGTAATATGTTATGCAGCAATAGGCAATTAATACAAGTGAGCTCTGGCCTTTTAATCTTTAGCTTTAAGGATTAAAAAAGAATAAAAGATAATGTCATAGGCTCTGCATGAACTTTAAATGGGGGTAAACTTATCCAGCAGGGACCATGAACAACAGTTTTCAAATTTGACAAATTATGTACCCACATTTGACCAAACATCTCTTTCCTGGGCAGGTGATGGAAGAAAGTAAAGAAAAGGTCAGAAAGGAGAAACACCTTCATCCCTGGCCTCTACAGATTTACCCTGAACTATTCTGTTACCTTCTTAAGGGTGGGTCATTTTATTATTTAATTTGTATTTCTTAAATGCCTATCCCTGTGGATTGCATATAGTAGACTCTAAAACAAATTATTGGATTAATTTCCTTTTTTAAACTCTAGCTGTGAAGTTTAATGACTTTTATTCTTTTTACTTTAATTTACATTGAAAAATATGAATGAGCTTGACTAGGAGCACCTAACTAATTCCTGGCATAGTCAATGTTCTAATGAAGACTTTGTGACTTCTGACCTAGTGTCATTTATTAACATCATATTGCCGCACATATAAAGATAAAATTCTGAAATAAGGGACATAGTTATCAATTGGTAATGGAAACTAATATATTCCATATGAAAACTTCCCATCCAAAAAAAAAGAAGAAGTAAAATTTACCCTCAAATTGTCAGTGTTGGTGACTGATAATGCTACAGAGCCCAATCTGGACTCACAGATATTCCAAAACAAATTTAAATTTTGCTTATCACTATGTGGTTTAGGGATAAGATAAGTTGTCTGGGTTTCAGTGTTCACTTACATATACTGGAGGAAATAACAATAGCTGCCCTTTAAAATAATAAGGGTTCAATGAAATAAAATATGAAGATATTTAACACACCAACAAAAATAACAAATATGTACTTACTGTTCACTAGATACCACACATTGATCAAATACTTCACCTATATCAATGCACATAATTTGAGTATATGAGCACCATGCAGTAAGTACTATGTGTTATCATACCTGTTTTACAGATGAAGAAAATAAAACAAAAAGAGGTTAAGTAATTTGCTCAAACCACTAAGTCCCAAGTTTTCAACTCTGAAAACATAATAGATTCAAAATTACCATAAGTGGTATGTCTGTTGCTCAATTCAGTTTTAATAGGTGTTCCACATCTGGGATGATGCAACAAAAAGATCGCACTAGGCTCCTGCTAACATTTATATGTCAAGTATGTATACATAGTAGGCTCCATATTCTGTGTCTAAAAAACTAGAAAATAGTAGTGCATTGTGAAATACATATTTCTATAAAATAAAGTTTAAAGTGTTTGTCCAAATTCTTGTTCAAAAAGGAGAGGTGGCTACATGGGTGTAACAGTTCATGTGATTTTTAAGTATGTTATGGTTTGGATGTGAGGGGTCCCCCAGAAGCTCATGTGTGAGACAGTGCAAGAAAGTTCAGAGGAGAAAGGATTCGGTTTTGAGAGTCTTAACACAATCAGTAAATCAATCACCTGATGAAATTAACTGACTGGTAATTAACTGACTTTTATCATCTTCGTTTGGGTGGGGTATGGCTGGAGGATGTGGACTTTGGGGGTGTGCCTTTGGGGTATATCTTTTATCTGGCAAGTGGACTCTCTCTCTGCTCTCTGATCATCTGTGAGCTGCATCCTTCCACCACACTCTTCTGCCATGATGCACTGTCTCATCCCAAACTCCAAGGAATGGAGCTGGTTATCTGTGGACTGAGACCTATGAAACCGTGAGCCCCCAAATAAACTGTTCCTCCTCTAAAGTTGTTCTTGTCAGGTCTTTTAGTCCCAGCAATGAAAATGCTGACTAAATCAAAGTGCTGTGCTGAAATTGTCTCAGTCCTAAGGACATGAAAAAATAAAAATAAAAAAGATTTATATAATTGATAAAATGTCAGAAGTGTCTAAATATTTAAATTTTATAATTGAAGTGCTTCTCTCTGCCTGGCTCACAATCTTGTGCAAAGATTAATGCTCCTTTCCCTGACATCAGCCTTGCAACCTGGGCCTAAACACAAATTGATTACTGTCATACACAGCCTGTGTAGAATCAAAAAAATGTTCTGATATAAGGCAAAGTGAAAGCTCAACCTTGTATCCAGAAACAACAAGATCTACCTGCTCCTGGGATGGGGACTGTTCATGCCAAATCGATGAGCAGTGTGTCCTCTCAACAGCTCAGTCTTGCACTTTAAGATTTCTAGGTTACTCTATTTGACACTCAGAATGGTATCAGATGGGCAGAGTGTGGGATATAGCAAAGTTGTCTGGGAACCTTGTCTGCGTAGACATCATTTCAGATGATCTGGGGCATCTATCTTTAAGCGGTGTCACCTGATTTAAAGGACACTTTGGTTCCTAGGAACAGGAGTTATTTCTCTTCCTGACTTCATTTCCTCTTGCCCACATTTCTTCTCAATCTGGAATTATCTGATCTGTTGTGACTCCTTTAGCTTTTGTTCTTTCTTCTACTTATTCCTTCTCTTTCTTAATTTTCAAAACATGTTCTTATGAGGCACGAAGGAGAAACAAAGTCTTTGCATTTCAGCATTTGTGATGTGAGTGTCCCTGTAACTATGAAGACCTAGAACAGAGGACCTTCCTTCCAGGTTCAATCCAACAGCAATACAGTATCAAAACTGGGTCATGATGGAACTATTTAGGAATTCCTATCATCAGGTTCCAGATCCATGCTCTTAACTACTGTAAGGTAGAAAACAGCCCTTTTGTAATTAATTTTCACATCCCCTTTCTAATTTTCACATCCCTTCTCTAAAAGCCCAAGGCAGTTCCCGCCCCAGGGGGTTCCTCTCCCGAATCTTCCACCTGGGAGACAAAGCCTAACTGCTCAGGTTAGCACATCAAAGGAAGACCGCCACTGCTTATCTGCCCCCAATTTCAAAGTGACTGATCCCCAGCTTGCCACGCGGTTTTGTAGTGGGCTCTATAAAATCCCTCCCGCGTGTCCTCTCTCTCTCTTTCCTTTTTCCTTCGCCCGGGCACCCACTCCCCTGAATAAAGGATTTTCTGGCTGCACGAGGTGTCCGTGTCTGGCTGGCCGATACCCTAACAACTACTACATTGTATTGCCTTTTAGCAAGATTGCCCAGAAATGTTTGATTTGTCTCTATCTCTCAGATAAAGACCTTTGAGAAAGCCTTGTGGGAACTTCTGAGCCAATATAGCACACAGTGGACTCATTACATTACAGTCTTGCTGCATAGGAGAATAAATTAGAGAAACATTTTTCCCTTTCAATCTATGGTGTGATTGCATTGCTATTTAAATTGCAATCTGAAAATGAAACAGCATTGTGTTTTTAGTTATTAAAGTTGTGCCAAAAACTGATGTGGAAAAGAGGATTATGAGTGGCAGGAAGGAGTTGATTCAGTCATTATATAATTTCTGTTTTCGTATTTAAACGATTTCTGTTTCTAGGCTTCCTCCACATGAACCTGTTAATCAATTACATCTTTTAAAAAGTTACACATTCATGCTTCTCTTCTACAACATATTCAGTCACAGTACCAGTGACACCCCACAGTGACATCTAGGACTATACACTTATTGCTAAATAGAAGAGAGCTTTAAAAGCAACTAAAATGTATCATGAAAGTAAATTAATAGAACACATATTGTGATCCCAAATTCTTGATTGACTTTTATCATTTTTATTTGCTTACTCACCACGGGGAGTGCCACCACCATGAAATTAACAATGTTCAACCTTATTAAATAAAACCTAGAGAGTTATGGATTCTGAATTTTACACTAATGCTATTTATGACTATGATCTCATAATTCATTTTCTTTTTTTTTAAATATTTTTTAGCTGTAGATGGACACAATGTCTTTACTTTATTGCTTTGTATGTGGTGCTGAGGATCGAACCCAGGGCCTCACGCATGCGAGGCAAGCGCTCTACCGCTGAGCTACAATCCCAGCCCTCATAATTCATTTTCTTCAAATTATTTTATAATCTAAAATCTGAATGTATTCAAAAAGTATGTGATGCGAGTGTTCTTGTCCTTTTGTTGCTGTGGTGTTTACCAGGAGCACAGAAAATCTTATTACAGTTTTTCTGATTCTACAGTTTTGGAACTTATTGTATTTCAGATTAATGGTTTGGTTTTGTGTTGCTGTTAACTGTGGGTGGGACAAGGAAAGACAAACATGTTTCTGTGATTAAATTCTAGCCCCAGATATGTATGACTTTGTTGGAGAAGATATTGTTCACAGAATCTTTTGTTGTTCCCTATTCATTCAATAATGATATAGGTATTTTGATGATGAATATAGGATTCAGGGGAAATTTTTTTTAAATAGATATAAATGTAAAAATATAAGAACAGCAGTTAACACTAAGTGCTTGCTCTGTGCCTGCTACTGGCATTGTACAAGGTGCTTCATATACTATCTCATCTAATTTTTCAGCAACACATGCTAGGTGCTGACAGGTATTGAAATCTACTCTGGACCCTTTGCTCTTGATATTTTATTTCTATCTCCCATTCTGAAGCAGGTTGCAGGGGTGGGGTGGAGTTTAGCTGTAGCCCTTACAATCTTAATTTGATTCAAAAGCATTGGCAAGGAAAATAAAATATTTCTTTCAGATTTTGCAAAGAACTTGGAAAAAAGTGAATAGTTAGTAGTGAGAAAAACTCAATTGTAGTACCCTAGATGTTCTTATACATGAACATGTGAATTAAAATGTGATATGTATTTATCTCCATTCTTTATTTTGACCTTATTCAATAACTTTTCTAGTCAAAAATACAGTCATAAAAGTAATAAAAATTCATACTCTTATAATAGTAGTGGGAAAATAAAATCAATTCTTAAGTGGAGAAATTATTACATATATTTAAAATTAAATAGTATTTAAATATAAGACTGCTTATAGTGCCAAAAATATTTACTCTATTAAGAGTACATCAGATAGAGCACTGATTTCTCAAAAAACTTAACACCAAAAAAACAAACAACCTAATCAATAAATGGACTAAGGAGCTGAACAGACAATTCTCAGAAGATATCCTGAAGATATATATTTGATCAACAAATATATGAAAAAATGTTCAATATCTCTATCAATTAGAGAAATGCAGATCAAAACTACTCTAAGACTTCATCTCATGCCATTCAGAATGGCACTCATCAAGAATACGAACAACAAGTGTTGGCAAGGATGTGGAAGAAAAGGCACGCTCATACATTGCTGGTGTGACTGCAAATTGGTGCAACCAATCTGGAAAGCAGTATGGAGATTCCTTAGAAAACTTGGAATGGAACCACCATTTGACCCAGCTATCCCATTCCTTGGTCTATACTCAAAGGACTTAAAACAGCATACTACAGTAACACAGCCACTTCAATGTTTATAGCAGCACAATTCACAATAGCCAAACTGTGGAACCAACCTAGATGCCCTTCAATAGATGAATAGATAAAGAACCTATGGTATATATACACAATGGAATATTACTCAGCATTAAAAGAGAATAAAATTATGGCATTTGCAGGTAAATGGATAGAGTTGGAGAACATCATGCTAAGCAAAGTAAGTCAATCCCAAAAAACCAAATGCTGAATGTTCTCTCTGATAAGTGGATGCTGATCCATAGTGTGGGAGGGACATGGGAAGAACGGAGAAATTTTGGTCAAAGGAGAGGGAAGAGAGGGGATGGGACATGGGGGCAAGAAAGATGGTGGACACAATGTACAACCATTCCCTAGGTTCATGTATGACTGCATATATGGTGTAACTCGATATTGTGTACAACCAGAGAAGTGAAAAGTTGTGATCCATTTGTGTACAATGAATCAAAATGCATTCTGCTGTCATGTAAACCTAGTTAGAATAAATGGAAAAAAAACAGAATGGTGAAAAAAAAGAAAGAAGATTAAAATGTAAACAATATGAACAATGAATTACATATGATACTTTTATATGATACAAATGCAGGTGTAACAAGAAAATTAGAACAGTATTTTTAAAAGTCCTAGAACCTTGGATAAATTGATTTCATTAAGAATACACTTGCAAATAAAATAATGTGTACAAATAATGTGAACAAAAGCCAAATGGTTCAAACCAAAATGTAATCTTCAGTGAACAACACAGAATGTCTTTATTTATTGAAAGCTAAAATTTGATTTTTAGTGGGTCAGCTACCATGGTCCATAAGTTAAGGCATCCTTGAAGCTTCCTGGTAGTTATCACTATATTTAACATACAGCTCTTTCCTTATAAAAATTTTACCTTATATTAGATTTTTTAATGCCCAAAGTATAATCTAATCCAAAACACCTTATTTCCTAATTAAAACTCCTCTTCAGCCTTAATTACTCGAGGATATAATAATATATGAGTTCTTTAATCACTCCCAAATTTTCCATTTTGTTTTTGAAGTACTCTGTGGCTGGTCTTATAATTATATAGATCTACCATTGTATGTTATATATTATATTAGAGAATATCGTATTCCTCTGGGGAAAAAGCAAGAACAAATATCAACATTCTGTCACAAATATGAGGCTAAGGCATTTTTTTCATTCAAAACAAAATCAAATCATTTAAACTTCTACTCAAATCACCTTAGGGAGTGGCTTAATTGAAACAATGTGGGCCTTTGTCTCCAATACCTCCACCCACTGCAATTGTGATATATTTTGAAACCAAGAAGAAGAACTAAAGAAGCCCAAGGTATCGACTGTCCTATATATCTACAGTTGCAAAAATGCTGCCAAAATGCTTGAGCCATCAGCAAATTTACCATATATTCCACAAGGTGGGGTTGTTTTCTACACAAACAAGACAGCCAGAGATTCTCAGACATGCTCCCATCCTATTTCCAAGATAAGAAAATAATATTAATTTGTCCTTAATGAGGAAAAGACATAATTTAACAAATGTAAGAGAGAAATGTTGGCACTCTGTTTTCTTATCCTAAGCCATGCTTTATGCAGACATAAACTTGAAAGACAGTTGTTTGGCTTATTCAATAAAATTAAGTAACATGACAATTAAATAATTTGTTAATTTACAAGTATTTATATTTTATATGCCAGACAGACTCCATTGCCTGAATATGATGACTTGAACAAATTAGTAAAAAAAAAAAGGACTACTACAAAAAGCATTTGTGTAGCTCTTTTTCCATTAGGGCTCTGGAAGAGGAAGATGGAACATACCAAGAAAACATATAAGTCAATCGTATAGCATATTACATGATGATACATTCAAGGTAGAAAACATAAGGGATGGAGGATACCTGGGGTGGGGGTTGGGATATGTGATAGTTTAATAATATGGCCTCTGAACACTTCCCTGACAAAGGGGCACAGTGTCCTAATGGATTGAATGTGAATGTAAGAGAAATAATAACTTCCAGGTAGTATGACTTATGACAATGTCTCATTGTTTTTGATCTATAAAAATCACTTCTAAATAAAATTTTGGTTTTGGACCTTTTATATTTTCTTTGGGACCAGTCTGCTTGGCAGTTTTGTGACACTGGGCAAGGTCCTTAAGTAATGTGTGTTTTGAATTCCTTATATGCAAACTGTGGGTATTATTTAACACATGGATATGTTGGAGGATTAAAAGAGGTAATGTTTCATGTAATGATATCATTTAGATCATATAATGATCTAGTGGTATAATTTTACTAATTCCACTCTCAGGATCAGAATCTATAATCAAAATCACTCAGTTCAGTCTAAATTATCTCTCTAGTACTCTATGGCACCTCAAACAACCAAAGTTCAGATAAGGGGGGAATTATGACCATGTAAACTGCATGTCCTCAATGGAAAACAGGTGTGGCAGGAGGGATGGGAAAGGCAAAATAAGAACCAGATGGTGGAATAAGCAATTGATTCCACTGATTTCTCCATCAGTCAGCCCTATCCTTTCTCCTTAATATTCATTGGAGCTGGAAAAGATTCCCATGAGGCCTGGTCTTGCTGGAATTGACCAGTACCTCTGAGACTCAGTGTCATACTGAACTTGGTGAGATTATCTGGTGACAGAAACTGATGTAAAGAGAGATTATCAATGACAAGACACAAGACAAAACCAAAGAGAGAGAGCATGTCGCAAATCAGCTTCACCTGTGTTTCATGGGCCCACAGTGGGAAGACTTCCATGACACCACTCCCTGATCATGTTCTACCTAACATTACTTTAACCTATTTTTTTTTTTTTTTTTTAACTGACGAGATCGTGATTCCACTAATAAGATTGATTTCACTACTGAAACTGACAAAGGTTTATGTCCTTCCATATTGAAGAGCTTGGAAGAGGCACAACTTGTATGCTGGTGAAACTGGTTCAATTAACTTGGGAATTTGAGTATCTATTATGTGACTTGGGTATTTGAATACTGCTGTGGTTTGGATAAATGTCTCCCAAAGGTCCATGTGTTAAAGGCTTTGGTTGTCAGGGTAGTGCTATAGGGAGATGATGGAACCTTTAAGAGGTGGGGTCTAGTGGGAGGTCCTTTAGACATTGGGCGCATGTCCTTAAAGAGGATGTGGGACTCTCTTCCTGTTTCTTCCTTTTTGCTTTCTGGTCATGACATGAGTAGTTTTGCTTCACCCTACACTTCACTGTAGTGTACGTCTTTTGCCTGAGGCCCAATGCAATAGAGCTATCTGGTCACGGATAGAAATCTCCAAATTGTAAGTAAAAATCAGCTTGTTTTCTTTATAGGTTAATTATCTCAAATATTTTGTTATAATAAAACTAGTATAGGTACCAATTACATGAGCCAGATCTATAGGTAGTGAAGGAACTCATGTCTTTAAAGATAAAAGAATAAGGTATTTACATAAGGATAATATGGAGTATCATAAAACTAAGTTTTGTGTTATTTGCTTCAAAAGGAAAATAATTACATCTGACTTAAGGACTCATATAAGACATTGTGTATGTGTGTTTGAATTGTGTTTTAAAGAGTTATACCTTCCAGATAGATACAGAGAAAACTTAGTGAAAGGGTGTAGAGACACTCCCCAAGTTCCATGTTGGTATTTGTAGCTTTCTTTGGGTAGAAATTGTAATATTTGGTTAGTAAGGTTGCTGGAAAACTTACTAGTCCATAGTGGTAGACAAGATTACATATAATTAAATATCAAATGCCAAAAACTTTTACAAATAATTCTTTTGTTGGTTAAGATCTTTCCACATTACCATGTGTTTTCAAATACTTTCCTTATAAAAGCATTGTTTTCTTACAACTCATGTAACATAATAGTAAGTATGAATATTAAGAGGAAATGTGTGTCTGTAATCAAAGTCTGTTCTTGGGTATCTTTTTCTGGTGCTGAGGATTGAATGCAGGACATCTTGTGTGCTATGCCCATGCTGCACCACTAAGCAGCACTGCCAATCAAACTCTGTTCACAGTGCAGAGGTAGAATTCTCCAGAGATCACAATTGAGAAACTTATAGATCATGGTCATAGAAACTGCTCGGTGCTTAAAAGCCTTCTTCAAGGTTGATAAACTCTAACATTTTATTAGCAATAATATTGATCAATTCCAGAAATACAAATTCCAATGTCCAGTACCAATACTTAAAGTCTTCCTAGAAAATATAAGAAGATAAAATAATTCCAGTTCTATGAACCTATGCACACTTGAATGAATATACTTGAAAATGTCTTTAGATTTAAGAAAAAAAAAAAACATGCAATAGTATCAAAGACACAGGTTGAGAGGCAGGTTTTAAGGAGTCATATGAGTACAATCACAGGAAAAAAAGAAAAAAAAAAACTGATGTAGGGACCAAAATAGGATTGAAATACCCTCTGACCACATATTTCATCTTTAAACTGTGAGTTTCTTTTAATGCTTCCCCATGAGCTTGCCATTGAACATGAACTTGGGTTCAGTGGGCTACTCAGGTGGAAAAACCCAATCTGGAGTTAGAACTGTTGATCTGAATTTCTACTGAGAAATCAAGACTGCCAATGTAGATAAGGGAATTACCCACACAGAGATGATAATGGAACTTTGAGAGTGATTTTCATAAAAAAATAAGCAGTTACATTGAATATAGCAGTGATGATCAATCCTGAAGATTTCCAGGATTTCCCAGTAGATGTTTTTAAAACACAGCTTGGGAGGCTGAGGCCAGAGGATCTCGTGTTCAAAGCCAGCCTCAGCAACAGCGAGGTACTAAGCAACTCAGTGAGACCCTGTCTCTAAATAAAATACAAAACAGGGCTGGGGATGTGGCTCAGTGGTTGAGTGCCCCTGAGTTTAATACCTGGTACCCAAACAAACAAACCATAACTCACAGAATGGATACTAGACATACTGGATCAGAATCTGAGGCTGAAGGGTGCAACTCAGGAACCTACTCAGTGTACAAAAGGTATCGTCATGTAAACATGCATCAGTAATTTAAAAACTGAAAAAAATGTACTTGAAAAATACATGTTGGAGAACAGACCATTTCTCTCCTCTCTCTCTGTGCATGTATTATATATATATCATATATATAATAAAGATATATTTCTGTGCTCTATCTTGTACATTGTAATAGTCATAGGAAAGTCAAATTTGGGGTGCTTTTGTATCTACATTCTTATTTGATTAATCCTTTAACTTGCATCATAAAGGAAGAATTATTCATAGAAGCATTTTTATCATTCTCTTTTACTAGGTATAAATGAACTAAAGTCTCCACAACAACAACAGGGAATTAACAGAGTTTCTCACATAGTTTGTGAACAAATATCTTTAGTTTTAAAAATGTTTTTAGTTGTAGGTGGACACAATACCTTTATTTTTATGTGGTGCTAAGAATTGAACCCAGTGCCTCATATATGTCAGGCAAGTGCTCTACCACTGAACCACAACCCCAGTCCTGTGAACAAATATCTTAACATGGAAACATACTTGTTAACAACTAGCCCTGCAGAGGAACAAATCATTCAGTAATACAAAGTGATGTCATTAAAAAATAGGAATCTGTTAATCAATGGAGAATGTTTTGATTACATTGAATAGTAGTACTTTATGTTTTTGTTAACAGCTGTTTGGGGGTTTATTTTCTTCTGGATGTAGGACATCTGATTAAGAGATTCCGTTTTCTTTATCCTTAACATGCTTTGTTATTAAACCTTCTTGTTAGAAGTTGCTCAAGCCAAATATCTGGCAGGTATTCTAAACATGGAGGTACTCATATCCTCTAAATTATAAATGGCATCTCAAGACTCACTCGTGTTTCCACTTTAAGACACGCTGAAGTTCCAGATGTGAATGCTCTTCCCTTTCCCACCCACAAAATTAATGACTGGACCTCTGGAATAATCACAGATTCTGAAGGATTGTGTTGTTAACTATACCAAATGAAGCATCACACATTCAACTCTGGAAACTGGCTCCCACTCATAAATGCATTTAAAGTTATATTTTGGTATTTAATTCCTTGTAATATACCCCTGGTATCTCCTTTGCCCTAAGAAATTTTCAAGGAATAGTGTTTAGTAACTTTGAGAAATGAAAATTACCTTGTTTTACTTGTAATCCTCTCACAAAACATAGGCTTATTCTCAGAGATCTAATGATTATAAGGAGAGAGAGACCTCTAGATATGATTGTATATTGTTTTACAAAAGGCATTTGAGATTAAAAACCTAACAGCTCTGAATAGGAAAGTTACAATGTAGATGAAACATTTCCAAAGCAAAAGTTGATAAGATGAGGTATGTGGACAGTTATACCGCTGGTCAGGTGATAGCAGTTATCTTGATACTGAAAATTTATTTGGGATTACTCAGCGTAACAGTTTGCTCTCATGCTTGGTTTTTATTTTTCTCCTTTTGAAACCAAAGAAAAAGCATCATAAAGACACAGGATGATATAAAAATTTATGTTGAAAATTTTTTCAGTCCACTATTCAGAAATTGAAAAACAAGGTGAAAAGTATTTTTTAAATTTATTCTCAGCACATGTATATCAAGATCTTATTCAGTGCAAAATACTATTCTAGATGCTGTGTGTCCTTCAGGACAGACTTTGTCACTACTTTCATGACACTTACCTTCTGGAGAAAGAAATGCAAGAAAAAAATCATAAAATATGGGAATTTTTAGGATGAGAGATATACAGGGCCTGAAGGAAACTCGTGACAAAGTTGAAGTGTACTAGCCACTCTGTCAAGGCGATAGAGTGCAGGTATGAGGCAGGTAGGAAATGTGTTCTAAGTGGTGAAGTTGAAGAAAAACTGTAGCACTCCAGAGGGTGATGGAAGTTCAGAACGGCTGTCAATGGGGTCCCAGTGCTAGAAGCACTGGAGGTGGTTTTGGAGATTAGGAAAATGCCCACAAGTGGGTGAGAAAGGATGCCAGAGGGAGAAAGTCCCCAGGTGAACATCATTCAGGCAGGAGAGACCTGAGATCTTGTAGGCATTGAAAGCTACTTTCTATGATCTGATGAAGATGCTAGAGTGGGGCACGTGGAGATGGGAGGAGATCAGTTAAAGTGGATGAGGTGAGATTGTGAGTGGTTTAGGCTAAGCAGAAGTTCATAAAATGGAAGGATAAATAGTACATCCCTCTACTTGCCTGGAAATCTTATGAATTCCTGGAGTCCTCATTTTATATTTCAAGAACATGAATTCTTCCTTTCACCAGAAGCTCATGAACTCTGAAAGTTCTTTCAACCTGATGGGTAACAAAAATTATTATGACTTCTGGTTTGCCAGTATGTTTTTAGTTTTGGGGATAAAGTTAATCAAACAGGTGTTTGACCTCCTGTCAAGTCTTTCATAGGTAGTCTCCAAATTTCTTGAATATATAGGTAGAAAGTAACCTTCATATTTATATTTGAGTACTCAGCCATAAATGAGACAGGAATATTCTCACTTTAATATCTTCCTGCTAACATAGTTGGTTTGCTCTTCTTACCACAGTCTCTTGCATAAGGCCCTGACTGGATGTAAAAAGTGTAAATGAGTAGATTGAACTTACTGACTATGCTCTACAATATCTCATATCCCATATGGTCTCTGGAACACTACCATTCTACCAGCCAGATGTGGTACCTAATTACACTCTCCTTGAATCTGGCTGGGCTTGTAATTAATTTGTAAACTATTGAATCTAGTAGAAGTGATGCAACATGACTTTAAGACCTGGTCATAAAAAGCAATACAATTTCTGGCTTGTTAGCTGGAAACCTGCCTTTGGAGTGCTGAGCCGTGACATAGGGATCATGTTGAGGGGACCATGCTGTGAGGAAATACAGGCCTCAAAGTGAGACTATGTGAGGTTCTGGTCAACAGCACCAGCTGTGGTCCCAGCAAACAGCCACTGCATTTTCTATCCATTGCAGACCCACAGCGTAAGTGAACTTAATTCTTTAAAATGTCATTATTTTAAAGTGGTTTGTTATGCAGCAATAATAACTGTAACAGTTAATGTGATTCTCAAATACTATAGTTTCAGGTGAGAATTATACACACCAATATTTAAATCAAAAATACTATCTTAGGACAACAAAGATTTAATTAAAAAAAAAGAATGTTCAGAAATGTCAAGTCCATTTATTTTCCTACTTATGCCACTGGGTCAAGATGAGATTGGAAATACAGGGTAAAGAGATATTATTGCTAAGTGAAATAAGCCAAACTCAAAAAACCAAAAGCTGAATGTTTTCTCTGATAAGCAGATGCCAATCCATAATGGGAGCGAGGCTAGGGAAGAATGAAGGAATTTTGGATTGGGCAGAGGGGAGTGAGAGGAGGTAAGGAGGTTTGAAGGTGGGAAGGATGTAGGATATTATTACCCTATATACATGTATGACTGCACTACTGATGTGACTCTGCACCATGTACAGCCAGAGGAATGAGAATTTGTGCTCCATTTGTGTACAACGTATCAAAATGCATTCTACTGTCATGTCTAACTAAGTAGAATAAATTTTTTAAAATGAAAAAAGAGATATTATTGGCACTAATTAAACTTATTTGAATTTAGCCTTTTCAAAGAATCAGGAAATACTCTAATTCCTAGAATTTCTTCATAAGGTCATTAATTTTCAGGCTGATTTCCTTCATTGTGCTTTCCATCAAAAAGGGGGAAAAATCATTGAACCCTAGATGACCAATGGATACTTTATTTTATAATGCTGCAAAAGGTGGGCCGTAAATGAATTCTGGACTCTGAGTAACTCACTGAATTATTCATAATAAAATGAATTTGTTTACTGTCTCATCTCTTTTTTTAATTCCTAAATTGTAGAGGAATATAATTGTGTGTTGTGTGAAGACTTAATCAAAAGGAGGAAAAGCAGACAGTCACATAATGATAATTTTAATAATCCACATTATTTCATGTTCCCCATGGAGTTCTTTAGATTTGGGTAATAGTCAGTGCGCCACCCTTCCATGACACTAAGTCTGTAGCTTCTAGTTACTTAATATTGTTTACAATCATCAGGCATATGTTTTGTCCCTGTCTCTTTGCATGGGGATTTACAAGCAGAAGATCAGATCAGAGTTATGCATAATGATTCAGAAATGCTAGATGAGGCTAGGTCCCTTCCTCTTGCAAAGGAATGAAATGCATTTTTGATCAGAGAAGTGAAAGTTGAAAGGTCATATGTGGTTCTTGTCCCTCATTTTGATTGAGCAATATTATGTGATGATTTAAATAACAGGCAAATTTCACACAGCAGATGTATGTCATCTATGCAAATTTAATTTATTGGAATTTTGCAAAATCCTGTTAGCCTCATATAAATACATTAATAATCAAATATTGCCTGCATGGATAATGAAAGTGTTTTCTCTATAGAACCATGTGTTCAAGTGACAATTTAATAACTGTTCTTTTTCATAGCACTGTAATGCATTGGTGATAGTGTATGTTGCTTGGCCAACTCTTTTGATGATGCCATTTCTCCAATGTGGAAGAATTTTTATTCACAACCTATGAAAAAATGTTATTATGATTTTAAAAGAATAATTAATATTTGCCTCATTAAATGCTATTGAATTCAGATATGTTTGAATGACTTCGTATCTATGATTCTTTCAAGAAATATTTAGAAGAACTGACACAAAGGTGGTAACTCTGAAATAAAGTATAGAGGAGTATATAAGAATGCTCAATGTCAATAGGGGGACTTGAACTTATGATTTTCCTTTTTGTTGTGGCTCTTTTCTCCTTGCTGACATTCTTGCTTACTAGATCTTCAAATGCTGGAATGTGAGAATAGACAAGAATTTAAAGTGAACATTGCAAACAATGGGTATAAAAAGGAACCTGAAATGGCCCCTGATTTGAATCCTATTTAAATTTAGAACAGGAAATGAGAGTGGTGCTAATTACCATACAATGAGGACCCTGAAGAGTTAATGGCCTCTGGAGCTTTCTTGGACTCTTAGGTTACTTCAGGCTGTTGCACACACAATAGTCAGAGAGACCCAAGGGGGATGAGGTTTAACCTATGAGGATTCCAGCCTTAGTCCTGCCTCAGCATTTCCTTCAGGTTTCCCCACAGCGATGCTTTCCTTGGAAGGGGATTGTGTGGACCAGACTCACATTGTCGGAGCTACAGTGCTTTACTTTACTCTGCATTAATTGAGTAAGTTTAAAACAAACATAAAGAACAAAGTCTGTCACAAAAGGTAGGAGACGGTGTGGCCTATGTGGAGATTGGTCATTTCCACCACTATCAAAGTACTGGTGGTATGGGGATAGTGGCCTGGGAGTAGCCATCTAAATTTCATTCTTCATTTGGGTCTAGTGATTGGAGCTCCTTCTAGCAAAGGTTGCTTTCTGAAGAACAGAAAAGGTTCTGTTTAGCAACCCAATCCAGAAAAAAAAATGTGTACAGATACACATGTTAGACTTCAGATACCTAAGTTATTTGATGAATTATAATGTCTCAGTATCAAATGGAAATGATGACATATGCTCCTTATGTTCTTATAAAAGCATCATTCACTTAAAAGGACTTTGTAAGTACCCTCTTGTGGCATTGAAAGCAGGTTATCATTAATTTATTGGTAAATTATTGTGTGATGAACAATAGGAGTGATTGTTCTGAGCTTCAGGTTTATTCTTTTGATATTATAGTCAGTATTCATTTATCAAAAAATAGAGCATTTATATTCATTTAGAACAGCTGGGAGAGAAAAATATCCTTAAAGACCAAAATAAAATTCACCAAAAATCATTACTGATTTACTGAGAGAATAAATTAATTCAAGCAATGAGAAGACATTAATAAGGACAACCATAAAGGGGTTGATGATGGTGGTGTAGATAACTAATTCATATTGAGTATTTATAATGTTTCATATGCTTTTAAAACCAAAGCCCTGAACTCTCAAAACACTCATGAGATATACACTTATCATTATGATCCTCATTTTACTGAGGAGGAAAAGCAAAAATAAAAATGAAACAAAAAGAAACACAACATCAAGTCAACCAAAGTTGCACAAATTTGACAGAATTGAACTTTCAAGTAGTCTGTCTTCAGAGTCCAAGAACTCTGAGAGTAAGTTTACTCTGGATAATCAAATTTATAATATACTTGTCAAGCTTAAATGAAATCACAATAAATAAAATATATGTTTGTTGGAAAACAATTTACCTATTACTTTGTCATATTCCCAATAACCAGAGTATATCTTAGCATGTGGCTGGATTTGTAGAAAATAATGATTATCATGGGGAAGGTAGAGAAAAGATTGGCTGACTTCAGTCATTTCCAGTTCTAATTACCCCGGATGTTTGAACTCTCAGGGAAAGAATCCTCGTGTGAGCTGACTTTGAATGAATCACTCTTTGGGAACTCATCCTAAAAAATAGTCTCAATCATTCCTAGAGACAGGGATTGAAGCATTTTGACATATTGCTGGCATGTTCTGAATTCCTATGCCTGTCAAGATTTTGAAAGACATAAAAGTAGTTTTCAAATATTCAAACCTGGGCCCTGGGGAGACTCTGAGTCTCACAATTTGAAAAGAAATAAATAGTGTCAAGTGTTTACTACTCAAATCTTCCCTGAAAATTGGCATGTCAGATTTTCAGGAGAGGGTGGATCTTCATCTCGGTTTCCAGTAATAGCAAGGAAAGAGAATTTCAGATATACAGCGCTAAAAGGCCCAGAAAGGGTGAAGGAAACTGCTGTCCCGATTTCATGTTGAAACTAAAAGGTAGCTGGGAAGTACTAAGAAAATAATCTTATTTTTATGAATTTGTCCAGTTTCACATTTCTTATGATAGATACTTTCAACCCTGAAGTTACAGGAGATATATTTTTAAAAGAGTAAGATGTGTAGGCAGTGATTCCCAAGCAATTTACCAATGCAAACACCTCTCTCCGACTTTATTCTAAAAAACATCTTCGTACTGCAAATGGTCCAGACCCCACAAAGGCATGTAGAATAAACATAAAGTATACATGTACTGCTATTCTCATTCATATACTTTGCAATAAATTCTTCCTAGAAGTTTTGAGTTTAACCTTATAGTTTTCTTTCTACATTTTAGATACCTATACAAGTGCATTTGTAGAATGGCAGTCTTGTGAATACCATTTTTTAAAAATTTAACAACCATTTTGGATATCTTTTCATGTTATTCTTTTCAAAGATAGAATGGAGTTTAAAGTACGCATGGTAATTGATTCAACCAATCATATACGAATCATATATGAATCATCAATGAATCATATATGAATCATTTAGTTTTTATCTAATGTATTGTTGGTGTTTTCGCTGTTGAGCACAGTGCTATAGAAGTTTCACTTTGGGCCATCATTGGGTAACTGGTTCCAGACTTTCTCTGCTACCATGAACAATGATAAAACTGGACAGCATGTGCGAGGCAACTCTGTTGGTGGGTTGGGCAGTGGGCATTGATTGTTGAGAGATGATCACTATGTGTGTTCTGACCTTGTGCCAAATCTCAACAGATCCAGGAAGTCTTGCTAAACTAAGGAGTTCCAGGGAAAGGGAAGCTAATGGGAGGTGCCAGAAATTGGCCTGGGTTCCCCCAAGGTCACTGAGCATGTGCTACGGTAACAGGCATAAGACAGGATTTCAGGAGGTCTCACGAAGAGAGGCTACTTCTGTGTAGCTGGGTGGCAAGCAGTGAAATTGGACATGGTGATACTGGGATGTGTGAGAGTTCCACCCTAGTTGGTATTGGTTTTATAACTTAAAACAGGCATCATAGATGTGTTTAAGGACTTGCAGAAATAGATATGCAGAATAAGTAAATAGATAGCAAATTGTAGCAAAGGAACGGAAGCCACAAAATTATAAAAAAAATACAACTGTAAATTTTTGAGGGGAGGTACTGGAGATTGAACAAAGGGGCACTTGACCACCGAGCCACATCCCTAGCCCTATTTTTTTATTTTTGTATTTTTTTAGAGACAGGGTCTTACTGAGTTGGTTAAGGCCTCACTAAGTTGTTGAGGCTGGCTTTGAACTCGCCATCATCCTGTCTCCATCTCTGGAGATGCTGGGATTACAGGCATGCTACCACACCTGTCTACAACTGTAAATTTTAATAGATCATTCATGATATTTTATTTCTTTTCCTCAAGTTTTGCATTACTTGCCCTCATGTTAGTTGATATATTTATGTGGCTTGTAATTATTTCATTTTGCTCTCATAGCTGTTGAGAGTGTTATACTTTGTGGAACCCCCCAGAGGCTTCTGCTAGGAAGGTCCTTCTAGAAGAACAACTACTTATTTCAATCCAGTTGATAGAAATTTCAACAGTTCGATAGCAGTTTTTGTTAACTTCTCAGTCATATGCTCACTTACTTCGTAGTGTGGATTTGTCCTTATATCCACATGTGGCAGTTGGTTTTGTGTTTTTACCTGAAGTCTAGAAAAATGAAAGCTTGCTATGATTTAAAAGGGAGTGTAGTTACAAGAGTAGGAGTCTGGGGCAAGGAGATTGAAGCAGGAAAGAACTGGAAATCAGCACAAAGATGTGCTGTCTGGCCATCACTAAGTGTGACTGATGGCTTCATCCTTGGAATCTCGCCTCTGAGCAGCCTTACAAATTGCCTATCAGCAGCATAGCTGTGAATTTGTCACAGGGTGAGGAAGGAGAGTGTTAGCAAGAGAAAGAATCTGTCCATAGCATCCTGTCTCCCATTGGTTAAATTACAACCCATGGGATTTGAACTTTCCTGTAATTGAAGGCTGCACATGCATGGGTGCCTAGGATTCTGTAGCACCCTGTTCTTCCTGCTTAACAAGGAGGCCCAGGGGGTAGCAGGAATCGTGCAGCATGAGAGTATATATGGTCAGATGGTGAGGCTCAGTTGGTCCTGTCTGAGGAGTCAGGAAGTCCCAGGAGAAGAGATACCTCAGTTAACCTACCCCTTAAGAATTTCTGGAAGTCATGGATTCTCAACCTAAGGAATGCAACTAATCATAAGGGCTGGTTTAATCAAAAGGCAGATTGATTGACTGATTCTGGGGGTTACATTAACCAATTTTGGTCTATTTTTGTCTTTTTCCTTTCCTTTCCCTTTAATTGATAGTCCTCCTCCGTATACACATTGATGGTAGTAAAGACATTTTCTTCTTCTAAATTAATATTTATTAATTATACTCATTTGTAGAGTCCACTGTGAAATTTCTGTATGTGTGTTCAGCCTGCATTGACCACAATCTGACCACCCCGTTTTTACCCTTCCCTGCCCACAGCCTTTCCAATCCCTAAAAATAGTTACTCTACTTTCAGTTCAACTTTTTTAGTTTTCATCCATGAAATAGAACATGTGGCACTTCTCTTTCTGGTTCTGGCTTACTTCACTTAACATAATGCCTTCTACTTCCATCCATTTTGCTACAAATGACAGGATTTCATCCCTCTTTGAGGCTGAATAATACTCCATTGTGTATATACCCTACATTTTCTTTAACCATTCATATATTGATGGACACCTCATCTGATTCCATATCTTAGTTGTTCTGAATAGTGTCGCATTAAATGTGGACATGCAGGCATCTATTTGGTAGGCTGACCTCATTTTCTTTGGGTAAATATGGAGGACTGAGATAGCTAGATCATCTGGTAGTTGCATGTTTATTTTCTCGAGTAAAACTTCCCTACTATTCTTTGTAATATCTATCCTAATTTACATTCGCACCAATAGTACATGAGAGTTCCTTTTTCTCCACATCCTTGTTGCATGGTACTTCTTTTTGGTAATATCCATTCAACTGGGGTAAGATGGTATGATCGTAATTTTGGTTTGCATATCCCTGAAAGCTAATGGTATCAAACATGTTAAAACATATTCACTGGCCATTTTGTATTTTTTCATTTAAGAAGTGCCTATTCAGATCATTTACTCATTTTTAAAAATGGATTAGTTTATTTTGTTAAGACTTTTGAACCTGGATATTAATACTTTGTCAGGTGAAAAGTTGGCAAACATTCCCATTCTGTAGGTTGTCTGTTCACTCTGTTAATTGTTTCGTTGGATACTAGTTTGCTTTTGTCCATTTTTGCTTTGATTTTCTGTGCTTTTGGAGTCTTATCCAGAAAGTCATTGCTTGTACAAATGTCTTGAGTGTTTCCCTTATGT
The DNA here is from genome assembly GCA_004024805.1 of Geosciurus inauris. Taxonomy (NCBI): domain Eukaryota; kingdom Metazoa; phylum Chordata; class Mammalia; order Rodentia; family Sciuridae; genus Geosciurus; species Geosciurus inauris. The sequence goes on from PVHX01002020.1 coordinate 40,160, forward strand.
TTTCATCTGTAGTTTCATTTTCAGGTCTTTGATTGATGTCTTTGATCTATTTTGAATTGATTTTTGTACAGAGGAAGAGGCCTCAAGTTTCAGTCTTCTGCATGTGGACATCTAGTTTTCCCACCATTTGTTGAAGATGCTGTCCTTTCTCCAGTGTATGTCTTAGAAACTTTGTCAAGAATCACTTGGCTACTGATAGGTGGATTTATTTCTGTGATCTTTCTTCTGTTCCATTGATCTGTCTGTTTTTATGTCAGTACCATGCTGTTTTGGTGACTAACTCTGTAGTATGTCTGGAAATCAGTTAGTGGGGTGCCTCTAGCTTTTTAAATTTTTGCTCAAGATTTCTTTTGCACTTCAGGGTTAGTGTGCCTGCATGTGAATTTTAGGATTTTTTTTCTGGTTCTGTGAAGAACATATTTATAATTATTTTGTTTTCCTGGAGGTGGTAGCAGTTTTATGCACCAGGTTTTATGCTTACTCTCTAAAATCTAGATCTCCTGCCTCATCTCATGGAGAGGCATATCTAGAATTCTGTTGTGCTTCATGGGAGAGATAATCACCTTTCTTTTCTTTTTTCTCTTATATATCTATCTATCCATCTATCTTCCCTACCTCACAGAGAATGAGCATGTAAGAAATATACAATGAGAAATATGTGAAAATTAAAAAATATGGACTATTATGTACATTTTGTGATTATGATGGCTTTTATTAATGCATGAATTTTCAAAGGGGCAAATCAATATGTTCTAATACTCCATAGTTCCAGTGACAATGCCCTAGTTCATAATTTTAGATATTATCTTCTCTAAACTCTACAGATAAAAAAAACATTTCAGCTCTAAAAGTAATGCCATTTTTAAGGTCATCTAAAAGAAAATACAGATATAATCTGGGCAATAATATTTATTTAAAAGCATCATGTCTTGCTTTCTATATTTGACAGTTTGCTATTTTCTTCATGTGGATATCCTTACAGAGACATCTGCCTGCTGTTTTGTGTCAGGACTGAAATGCCTACACAACTTCTTAAGTCTTGTAGTCTGCAAAACTATGGGCTGAAAAAGTTTGATTTCCCCCCTCTCATTAGCATAGACAAATATACTCTGTAAGTTTTCAAAGTGTGAATCAGCTAAATTAATATTAAAGAAATAATATTCTTGATATGAAAAATATGATGAAAATCTTATAATTATTTCTGTTAGTTTCTCATGTTAATGCAGAGAGAGTGGCTAGGATATAGCTAGAAAAGACAGAATTGTTAACTTGCCATAAAGTAGAGGCTAAAACACGAAGTAGGAGTAGCTTAATTGACTCTCAAATAAGAGCAATAAAGTGATTTTCTCTTTAAGTTTTTGCTTCTGGCTCTCATATCACAGTTGGTTCTGTAGGCCCTGCAGTTCATCAGAGTTCTTTGTATATTTTTCTTCTTATTTAACCACATTGATGCCTTTGTATCTCATCCAGGGAGAAGGTCCTCTGTTAGTAGTATGGAACAAAAAAGTAATTGTGATTAATAAATATCAGATTATTGTGTATTATATAGATAGCCATATTTCTAGAAAGTTAGGAATTGATACTTTTAGACAGTAAAAGTCTTGAAAATCTATGATTGACAATTAAAAAATAAGAAAATTATACTTCCTGGATGGGGAATTGTCATGAGAAAGCTTGTCAAAAAGCAAACCTAACTTAAAAACTTTGAAAGAATTAGTTCAGACAAACTAAATTTTATTTGGCCTAGTAAATATAGCTGACATTTATTTCTAAGAACATTTCAACTTTGAGATGAAGTTTTCCTATTTTACTCCCTCTTCTTACTGCTGTTATGAAATATTACAGATTTTTTTCCACTATTAAGTTCTTTGCATATCCAATCCCATGAGAATGAGCAGGAGCAGGGGGAGATCCATTTTGAAGATTTAGTTGTGAGACTTGAAAAAGAGGACAAACTACTAGAAATACTTAGCCTGAAAGAATGAATCAATTTAAATGACTAGAACATTCCATGAGCAGAGGAATCTGCACCCTTAAATTCTCAGAGTTGTGCCTGAAATAGAAGCAGTGGTCTGTCCTCTGGGAGTTTGATCACAGTACAGATTTGTAGTCCACCTGGGCTGAATGTGCTCTCCAGCTAATCCCAGCCCTCACCAAAGTTGGAGAACCACAGCTTTATACTATTGTTTAGCATTGGAAGCTGGTTGCCTATATCTACACTTAATATTTGCAAAGAGTAATGTCTGCATGTTTATTAATCTACGTATTAATGTGGATTTCTAAGCATGGTGGATAATAGAATATACCTTATTTTTTATTTGTCTATTTAGTTAGGTTAACTTTGTATTAAAGTAAAACCTCCATGGAAAGGAAAAAAGCTCAGATCACTTGGTGTGAATACATATAATCACTACCTTAATTAAGATGATTATTATCATTTGTCTATAAAACTTCCAATTCCTCCTTCCAAATAATGACTCCCACAGAATTGATAGTCACTCTGACTTTGGTCATGGTAGATACTTTGGACAGTTTAACTTCATAAATCATTTGTTATGTATTCTTTTGTGTTTATCTTATTTTACTAAATGTGTTTGTGAGGTTTACCAAGGTTATGGCATATGTTAATGGTTCATTACTTTTCATTGCTTCATAGTACTACAATGCATTAATGTAACAATTTATTTATTCATTGCACTAGTAATGGGCATTTAGCAGTTTCCAGTTTGGGCTCTTGTGAGTAATGAATCTATGAACATTCTTTTATGTGTGTTTTTGGCATATATGAATATATGATAAATATGTGTGATGACTATTAGTTTGGTTTGAATTTCCTCAGACACTAACCTTGAGAAAACAGGAACCCTACATTGGTGGTGCATACCTGTAATCCCTGTGTCTCAGGAGGCTGGGGCAGGAAGATTGCAAGTTTGAGGTAGGCCTCAAAAATTTAATAAGACCCTCAGCAACTTAGACCCTATCTTTAAACTAAAAAAAAAAAAAATAATACACACACACACACACATATATATATTATATATAAATAAAACGGATGTACTCAGTGGTAAAGAACACCTGGGTTCAATCCCCAGTACCAAATAATTTTAAAAAAATAAAAAAGAGTTCTCCTAAGTGGAATTAACCTGTTTTACTTCTACCAGGAAAATATGAGAATTTGAATTGTTCCACATTCCTGCCGATATTTATATTGTCAGATTTTCATATTTTTATTACTGTTATTACTGTTTTGGACATTCCATATACACTTGCTGAATAATGAAGTTGAGTATATTTTTCATGAACTTGGTCATTTGGATATTCTTTTACAAAGTGCATGAACAAGATATTTGCTTAACTTGGATTGTAGTTCTATAGTTCTTAATTTAGGAGATTCCCAAATTATATAAAACCAAATTAGAGGAGTATATACATGTTATATTATATATATATATTAGATGAATATATATATTAGGTGAACACACACATACACACACACACATATCCAGAAGATGTATTTTCATCTCTCTCTCTTTTTTTTCCTTTAAGATAAATACATTGCAGAGAATTTCTCCCACCCTGTTGCCTGTATTTTGCTCCATTATTATTGGTTTTTGATGAACTTAAGTTTTTTAATTTAATGACTCTCAAAGAATCAGTATGACTTTTTAATGGTTAGAGCTTTTGCATCCCAAGAAATCTTTGGTAAACTAAGAAAGTGAAGATATTCTTCCTGCTATTATCTAAACATTTATTGTTTTGTCTTTCACAATTTGATTATCATCCATAGGACATGATTTATAGAGTTCAAAGTAAAGACTGACTCATCCTTTTTCCTACAATGATTTCCAATTGATTCAACACCATTTATTAAAATGATTATACTTTCTTCGCTCCACTGCAGAAACATTTTTATAGTAATTCAGTTGACCCATTATTATTTTTCATTAGTTCTACATTATATATTTGTGTGCAGTCTTTCATTATACTTAATCTACTCAAGTTTCATGGCGTTTCTTGAACACATAGCATAGCATCTTTCTTGAATTTGGGAAATACTGACTACTGTATCTTTAAATGTAGTTTTTCCTCATTCTTTCCTCTTCAAGTTCTCTAATCATGAGTATGTTATCATTTTCTTCTTTTCATATATATCCATATAATCTTTATTCATTTAAAAAATTCCCTCTTTTTCAATATTTTGTAGTTTGTTAATTATTACATTCCATTTAAATTGTCAACTAGTTTAGGCATTTTTGTAATAATAATCTGGTTTTACAATATGTACCTTCATGATTTATCTTTAGCAACATTTTAAATATATTTTTAAAATAATTATAAAGTAGTCATTACAAGGTACTCAAATAAAACACATAGAAAAATAAATTAAAAGCCTCTTACATTAGCTATTACTGTGTAACATTTCTCCCCAAATTGAATGTCTTTAAGTAACACTCATTTTACAGATAACAAAAATAAAAAATATAAATTCAATTATATCAAAATTTTGTGTACGAAAGGACACAACAGAGTGAGAAAATAGCCTTATGGAATCATATACATGATAAGGGATTAATATCAGTATAACTCAACAGCAACACAATCCAATTAAAAATAGGGCAAAGAATTTGAATAAGCATTTCTCCAAAATGCATATATAAATAGCCAAAATTATATGAAAATAATGTAACACCATTAATCATTAGGAAAAGCAAAGCAAAACCATAATGAGACATCACCCGATATCCAGTAGGACGGGTAATATTAAATAACCAGAAAGTAACAAGTATTGTTGAGGATGCAGAGAAATTGAGTCCTTGGGCACTGTTGATGGGAATGCCAAATGATGCGGCTTCTATCAAGTCAGTAGGTCAGTTCCTCAAAAAATTAAAAATAAAATTACCACATGATTTGGTAATTTCACTTCCTGATATTTATGCAAAAATGTTAAAAGCAAGGTCTTAAAGTATTTGTTAACCCATATTTATATCAGCCTTAATTTTTTCTATTTTTTTTAGTCCAATCCTTTATCAAGTTAAAATAAGAACCAAACCATTCTATACCAGCTAATTTACTAATAGATCCATAAATATATCTCCTAATCAGAATTTAATCTTCTATTATATCATACTAATTATTTATCAATTTATAAGGAAATATTTTTGTTAACAATGCTTTTTGTGTTTTATATGGAATTTTTTATTACATCAGCATTATTAATGATAGCTTAAAGATGAAAATTTACTGAAATGGCCACTGGAAGATGAATGTTAAATGACATCATGTATACATGCAGTGTAACATTATTTATCCTTAAAAAGGAAGTAAATTATAATACATACCTCAGCATATAGAGTACTGAGGACTTTATATTACGTGAAATAATCTAGTCACAAATAAAAAACAAATATTTTATTATTCAACTAAAATGAGGTATCTAGAGTAGTCAAACTATTTGGCCTTTCCTTTGGCTACTAGTCTCCATGGAATGGCACTGGCTCTCTCCAGTATAAGAGGTTCAAGAGTGAAACAGAGGCTGCATTGTCTTTGTAATCTAGCTTTGAAGTGACTTTCCATCACTTTAATTCTTCAATTGCTTTTATTGTTCCAGCATACCAATCCTGATATTTTAAAGGGTGGGCTACACAAGAGTGGGAATACCAGGAGATGAGAATCTTGGGAATTCATATTGGAGGCTGGGTAGTATGCAAATGCGACTCATTCCTATTTATTTTTGTTCTATTTTGGGCTAATCCACCCTTAAATATATTTATAAATACAAAACTCAGGTCTGAGTCTATTAGAATGGTGCCAAGGAAACAGGGACTTCAGGAGTCAAGATACCTGCAAAGAATGGAATGCTTGAGCTGAGAATTATGCTTACCTCCATTCTTCCTGATACAATTTGCTGATCTGTGGCACTGAACATAAAGAATATGCAAGAAGCAGTGACAATATTCCTGGGTTTGAAGGAAGAAAATTGGAGTTCAGTACTACATGCTTGAGCAACATATGTCCAAAATCATACCTTTAGGCATTGGTGCAGATAGTAAGACTTGCGGATGCCTTCAGATATACTGTGTTATCAGGACACATGCTCTTTCTTTTTACCAATTTTGCTTCTTTCCCTCTGGCATTTGGTAGATACTGTTTGAATGAATTTTTGCAGCAGACTTGAAAAATATGAAAATTGTTTTTGTGATTAAAAGGAGGAAGTACATTGGTTTTACAATGAAGTCAAACTTCAAATAAAAAAATAATATTGTTTAATTGTTTTGTTGGCCCTCTCCTACATCCTCCGTTCAAAGTCTGATAAGGGATGAGATTGAAGTGTGCAAGATTAAGGCAGTTCTTGTCTATGTACCATTATTATTCATATAAAAGTATAATATTTGGTGTTATTTTTATCAAAGAAACAATATTGTATTATATGTTCACCAAATTTAGAAAGCATATTTCATGTTGTTATTTATTCTCTGTAAGTTTTAGCTGATGTAATATTCACCTGAAAGGGCCCTGGTAACTTCAAATAGATAACTAATTCTATTTATATAGTTTCATATACTTGCAGTTATAAAAATATAACCAAAAGAGGTAACTAATCTCTATATAGGATATAATTCCAAGACAATCATGCTCCAAATTAAGCACGTTTTCCCCTTAATCATGTAAGTTCATACACATGAAAACTAGTTACAGTCTCTTTTAGTAAATATGGGAATATACATAGATCTCTTAAGGGAAAACTTTGAACAAGCTGTTTAGTCAAATCTTCATGTGCTGAACTAATATTTTATGTTACTGTATCAGGACAATGCTAGCTTTCCTGTCCTTTACAAGTATCTTTGAGGTAGCCCTTTGTTAAACTCCAAAATTATGAGTATTGAAGTGAAAGATAACAAAAGAACTTAGATTCATGGAGCTAAATGGAATGCCAGATAAAAGCAAGTAGGAAAATAGCATTAGGCCAGAGAATAATCAGCATATGTATTCCAGTGTGTGCCTTGAATGCCTTAGAATGGAAGTATACAAATTGAATCTCTTCTCCCTCAATTTTTCTTTGTTGACAATAGACATTGTGGACATTAAATCAGTCAGAGTGCTTGTGTGGAGATAGATAGGTTAGCTGATCCTTTCCAGTGATTGACATCTTTGAGTTCCAGAGAATTGACTGATGTAGAGATGACCTAATCTTTTGACCTTCAGGTTGTCAGACAGTCATGAGTTTGCACTGGTTACAAGTCGCTGACTAACCCTGATTCTCCCCCTCCCTTAGGAACTGGGATTAAGTAATTAATAAAAGGGGAGGGATGAAAGCTTAAGCTGCAATAAAAGCTTTTCCTACTAATAATGATATTAATATTCTTAATGCATTCTGAAATGCACATTAGGCATGTAGTTACCAAGTAAGCTCTTGTGTTGTGCTATAAAATTCTCTCTTTTATAAAAAAAAAAAAAGATGATATGCCAGGGATTCACTTCAGCAGTGTGGAAAGAGCAGAAAAGATGAAGATACAAGTTTGAGACCCAGTTTTCTGACTAAGTCATCATGTGGCCTTGGGGCAGGAAATCTCTTGAACTTTATGAGTCTCATTTTCCACATTTATAAAATTAAAAGGAGAGGATCTAGAATCCTGTGACCTGAATTCTAAAATAAGCTCTTTATCGTGTTAACTTCTGGAAACAAGAATAACTTTCAATAGGACTATTTTATCAATATTTTATCATACAAAATTATTATTTGAGGGCATATGATTTGATGCCTATTTTTTCCAAAACCTGTGATGTCAAGCTAAGTAATACCATTCCAAAAGAATATTCATAATATTTTCTGAGATATCTGTACCTTGCAAGCAATTGAAGATAATTCTTCATTTACAACTTGACTATTAATTTGTATCAACAATAAACATAATTAGAAGTAGTTCATTTTTTAAATGGATTATGTCATAAGCATGCATTTGCAAATTTCAATTTTTATTTGTTTTATATTTTATTATTGTGTCATAGTTATACATAACAGTAGGGATTTGGCATAATCATGCATGCATGAAGTATAATTTGTTCCATTTCAGTCCCTAGTACTTCTTTTTACCCTCCTTCTCTCCTGTCCATTTCTACTTCCTCCACTCTGCTGGTATTCCTTCTATTTAATTTTTTATTTTGTTATTGTTACTTTATAGATATACAAAAGGTGAAATTTACTGTGCCATGCTCATATATGTGCTCATAATTTGGTCAATTTTCAATATATTGTCATATGCATATATCTGTAAACTTTCCTTAATTGAAATTTTGCTGTGAATGGTTACCCTTTGTAGAAACTAAGCTATGTTGACAAAAGGAGTGAAATAGAAACATTGTCATATATACTCTTACAGATTCTAGTAATACAATTTTGTTTTGTGACTATACCTCTTAATTATTCTGTAAGCAATGATGGAGAGAAATGTCCTCTACAACTTCTAGGGACTTGTAACTATGAACTTTAGTTTATTCATCTGTAATACGTATATATAACATACAACATATGTAATTTGTGTGTTTGATTCCAAACGTTTGGAAATTACAAAAATAATTGAACCAGAACAAAAGTCCCACCCAGCATACAAACATTTGTATTTTATTTCTTTAGGATATCTTCATTTTCTTCTTATAAACTTATTAATATAGTTAAGTCTCCTTTTAACTACTTTAATATTTCTTTTCCTCATCTCACAAATAATAAGCCCCATATATCAGTGTTATGATTTAATACCTATGAATAATATATACTAACTATTTGTTTTTTCCTTAAGTTTTCTTTCTGGGTATACTTCTCTAGATATTTCTGCCTAGCAGGTAGAGGCTATGGAGGCTGTTAACACCCGGCACTCCACAAGAAAGACTCGTAGGAAAAAATTATTAAGGCCAAATGCCCCCAAATGCTGTAGTGATTGAGAAATCCTAAGTATTCAAAGTAGTTCCATTTTATTAATTAGAAGACCTACATCTATGTAGATGAAGGCAGGTGCTCTATACTAACTTTCTGCTCTCAAGTAATGCCTCTAATATGAGAAAAATATATGTGAAAGAATCAGTGATGAATACTATGTGTGTATGTATATATAAGTATGTATGTGAATGTATATATATGTATGTATATACATCGTATATATACATAAACATTTATATGCATAAATGTGAGAGCATCCTAAAAGTTAAGTTTGGAGTATTTTTGATTTCTATACTCCCTTTTAGTATGAACATTTTGCATTTCATATTTATCTTACTGTAAGTATCCATTTTGACTTGTCAAAATATGTCAATCATGTCATCACAAATATATGCCCTTCTAAAGCACTGTTTGATTTTTATAAATTTTTTCATTGGTGTCACCATCTGTATGTGTTAGAAACTAGACCTTATTTCTAACAGTCAACTACTCAACACACCGTATGGTATGAGGTTTTTGGTGAAAAGTACTCAATTGTAGGGAGAAGTTTTTAAGTGTGGACAGAAATCACTAAATAATATTTGGAATCCACATGTTGGAATTTGTTAGGAATTTGTTGGAATTATGTTCTTATTTTATAGATCAGTTTTCTAGAAGATTAAAAGCAATATTTTCATTGTTGACTTATTCAAAATGCCATTCAACCTAACCCTCATTCTTTACCAGTACTAATTTCCTATATCAATGTTTTATGTCCGTGCTGTTAAATGAAGAAACACGCCATTGTAATATAGTTCATATTTTATTTCAATATATTTCAAAACAGGTATTCATGCTGAGAATGCTTCGCAAAATCTTACGCATTTTTGAAGCTACCTAGAGGAGAACACATAAAAGACAGCACCTTTTAATGACAACAATGTCATTAAAAAACATTTGGAGATCTTGCATATCCTACTAGTAGAGAAGATAAACATTATTTAGGTATAAGTTATTCTATTATGGCTATTATTATTATTTTATTCCTAGATTAAAGCCAAGAAATGTCAAAGCAAAATTGAAATATAGTGAACAAAAAGTCATATAAAATTTATGTAGAATTGGAGATCTTCTATTTAATTCTTTCCTACCATAAGAATATATTTTGGAGTACCATTTAATTGAATATCAAAGATTTTTAACCATGAGGGAATTTTTAGAGGATTTCTAAAATCATTTGCAAAACTCCTCCTATTTTCAATTATTCTTAACACAAGAAATAAAGAATATTGGTTTGTTATTGAGTACACTGAATCACAGAAAGTTTTGAGGAAGTTAAACATTTGCGACACTGTGTAATGTTCTGCTAACAGATGCTTTCTAGGTACTTTATATCAATGTACAATTTACATAAAGCAAAATGTAAACATATTTTTTCTTTCATCTTCTTTTTTATTCTTTTTATATTTACATAACAGTAGAGTGACATATTATACATACATGGAGTATAACTTATTCTAATTAGGATCCCAGTCTTGTGGTTGTACATAATATGGAATTAGACAGGTTGTGTATTCATATATGAACAGAGGAAAGTTATGTCCAATTCATTATACTGTTTTTCCTATTCCCACCCCTAAGCAAAATGTTTTAAGAGAGTGGATGTTCAATAAATTCTTGTTCTTGGTTAAGAGGGTGCACAAAATCAACTTGAGAGTTTTTCCAGAGGAGCTCTTGGTTTTCCTGTCATTGTACATACAAGTGGCTTAAGGGTACATGTTTGAAGTGAGAATGGGCATCTGCATTTTGAAAATATCCTGGGTAATTTTGGCTCTGTCTAAAACCCCTACAAAAATATTATTGCTGTTGCTTTATATGGATCATGAAGAACTTAGTACCTTACTTGTTTGTATGCAAATAATGGCTGCATATGAAAATATCATCTTAGCTATTCATTAAAAGAATATTCCTCTTGGAAATAATTTAATATTTTTGTGTTGTGCAACCATTAATGTTTTAATAATATTTACTTATATTCCATTTCATTCTAAGGAGGACTCGAAATGATTTTTTGAAAAATTTTTTGTTGTTGTAGATGGACACAATATCTTTATTTTATTTATTTTTATGTGGTGCTGAGGATTGAACCCAATGCCTCAGACATGCGAGGCAAGCGCTCTACCACTGAACCACAATCCCAGCCCTTGAGATGATTTTTATAAAAAAACTTTTCAACATAAAATTTACTCTCATTCAGATTGACCTTCATACCTAATTAATTGAGATTAAGAAAGTTTTTCAATTTTGGGGTATTAATGGTTTTCCCAAAGTTCATCGGTCTAAAGTTGCTCCCCATCTTCTTTTTATTTCTCTCTAAGGATGAATATGGCAGAAATGGTGAATTGTAATGGATTTTGGAATCACCTTAATAGAAAAACAGAAACCTCCAGATTGAGGAGGCCCTGTCACATTCTATCAAAAGGTTTTGGCTAAGCGGTTAGAGAGCAAATCAGTGGAAGGACCACAAACTTGAATACAAATGAGCTCATTAACATGCCAATTTTCCATCATATATGATTGCTCCATTTCTACAGGTGTTGTACAACCCACCAGATATTTACCTTTTTCCTTCTCAGTAGTAGAATAGGATGCCAAGTGAAGCCATTACCCCAGAACTCCATCTACCTTTTTCCTGAAACATCACTTTTAAAGGAAGAAGGAATTGCCATTTATTGAGCACAAAATGTTCTATGGCTTGTTTTAGTTTGAAATTTTATAAGGAAATTAAAGAGATGTTTTAGAACAGGTAAGGCAATGAGATAGACCAAGTTAAGTTTACAAAAAACAACTTAATCATCCAAATGAATAAAACTTTCTGAATATACAGAGTCACAAATAATGTTCAGGACTCATTGGCATGTGACCTTTCTAATTCCCACTCCCATTTCATTAGCATGTGATGAAACTACTTTGTTTCACACTCATCCATTATTTTGGTTTTGTGTGTGGTTAAGGTAGATAGCATAGTGTTAGCCAAAAATGTAGTTTACAAATTAATTAAAAAGGGTGCAAAGACCTTCCATTTGCAAGGATTTGAAGTTCAGTGTGCTAGCTCATCACTGAATTTTGAATTCTAGAGCTGTCTCCATCTCTATTCACCAACAACAAACTCCTAATCCTCAGCTTACCAGCAGTGGGCTGTATGGGCCAGCTCACTGCCTCCTCTCTTCTCAACCCCAGTTTATTGGTTTCATTGAGGCATTTTCTCAACTCTGAGTTGCAAACCACATGCACACAAAAACGAGTTGTTAATTATTTGAATTATTAGAATTTGGGGGGCACAATTACATTTATTGTATCTTCCTTACATGTAGAGAGTTTCAATTTCAGACATCAACTTTAACAAAATGTAAAATCTTAAGTAAATATGCATTCACTCAGTCACAGCAACTGCTCATGCTTCTGTGATCTATGTAAAAATGACACGTACAAGAATTTGCTCATCCTAGAAAGTGTTTCTATGTCATCTTCATGGTTTTCTTTCTCCTCCCTCTCCAAAGGTAGCTACTCCAATTTCTATTATCAGAGATAAGTTCATCGCATTTTGGAACATCATTTGAATTCAATTATACAAGTTTTAATTTTTTATGACAGGTTTATTTCACTTAATATAACTGGAATATTTAATTTAATAGATTTATATAATCCATGTGTTTTTGGATCCATTCATCTATGTTTTATGTATTTGGGTGTTTTGTTCCTTTTTACTGTTAAGTAGTACAGATACAGAACTGATTTATTGGCTCTTAGTTGATGGGCATTTGGGTGTTTCCAGGTTTGCTTATGATGAATAAAGTCATTATGAATATTCTTATATAAGCATGTTTGTAAATATGTCTTTAGTTCTCTTTGACACATACCTAGGAGTGGGATTGGCAGGTCACAGTTCACCAATGTTTTTGCAACAATTTAAACACCCATTGGTATACATGGGAGCCCCAGTTGCTCCCTATCCCGCCGATATTTAAAACTTTCAGTGTTTTTAAAATTCTGTATCCATCTTTATGCGTGTGAAACATTATTTAGTTGATGATTAAAATATTGTTTCTCTGATGCTGACTCATATATTCTTTTATGATGCCTTAGGTCAAGTCCACTGTCCTCTTGCCTCCCTTTATAAATGTTTTCTCTTTTTATTGTTGATTTTTTATGAGGCTTATTTTCTAAAATTCTAAATAATATGACCTTCCCAGTCTGCAGATTTCTTAGTCTTTTTAGGGGGGTACCGGGGATTGAACTCAGGGACACTCAAACACTGAGCCAAATATCCAGCCCTATTTTGTATTTTATTTAGAGACAAGGTCTCACTGAGTTGCTAAGTGCCTTTCTTTTTTGCTGAGGCTGGCTTTGAACTTGCGATCCTCCTGTTTAAGCCTCTTGAGCCACTGGGATTACAGGTGAGTGCCACTGCACCAGGCTTCTTAGTCATTTTGTTAAGCAATTTTTGAGGAAACAATTTCAGTTTTGTTGAAATCCAGGTTATCTCTCCCTCTAATTATTAGTGCTTTTCCTGTCCTAACTAAGCAAGATTTGCCTAATCCAAAGATCCATGTATTCCTCTGTGTTTGTTGCATATTCTTTACAGTTCTGTGTTTGACATTCAGGTCTGTGATTCATCTCAAGTTAAATTTTATGCATAAAGTGAGTAGGAGTAAGCTTTGTTTTTCTCCCTCACTTTTTTTATTGAGCTGTCCAAGCTCCAGTTCTTTCCCAACTAAATTAATTTGGTGCTTAGTTGAAAAATACAGAAAATTCCTGGCTTATGATGGTTTAACTTAGGTCATATGTATTCTAATTCCTCCATATTACAATAAATAAAATCTTTAGTAAAATGTTTACTAAAAGTTGTGAGAGTAAAATTCTTTACCATTACAAGATGAGTCTTCAGATTTTCACCACTAAGTATGATATCATAGGGATTTTTTAAAAAATTTTGTGCTGAGGATGAAACCCAGAGCTTTGCACATGATAGACATGTATCCCCAGCCTATCTGTAGGTTTTAATGGATTTCCTTCATAAGATTGAAGATGATCCCTCCTAATGTTTAACTGTGTCCCTCAAAGCATGTGTTGGAAACTTAGTCCCCAGTGCAACAGTAGTTGGAGATGGGACCTAAGAGGAGGAATTTAGGTCACAAGGACTTCACACTCATGAATGAATTAATGTCAATTATAAAGGTGTGATGCTGTGAGTTCAAATTCAATCTCTTGCTCTGACTTTCCCATTGACCTCTTCTGCCATGTTATTACATAGCCAGAAGACCCTCACTGTTAATCTTGGACTTCTCAATGTCCAGAACCATTAGCCAAATAGATTTCTGGTCATTATAAATTATCCATTCTGTAATATTCTATTTTATCTGCATTTAGTGATCTAATTCATCCCCATTATTATCTATTTTCTAGAAAATTTTTACTGAAAATGAGTATTAAATTCACAAAATGTTTTCACACCCATTAAGATTAATATAGGCTTATTTTCTATTCATACATCATGATGAATTTTGTTGATTTATTTTCAAATTAAGTTAATCTTTTATTCCTTGGATAAATTGCTCTTTGTAATAATATTATTTTTATAATATTACCTTATATTACCAAATATTATTTATTATATTCTCCCATCACACCATGTTGAAAAAACTTAAAATCTGTTTTATGAACATTACATATCATTATTACCATAGTCATCATGCTGTATGTTGGGTCTCCACAACTTATATCTACAAGTTTGTACCCTTGAACAACATTCCCCATTTCTCCCAAATCTCATCCCTGATATTTATTCTTCTAATCCCTAAATGAGTTCATCTCTTTATATCATGTGTTTACATGACACATTTTTAAATTCATTTATCTATATTTTCATTTTATTTTTTATTTGCTCTTTTTAGATATATATGAATATATTTTGACATATTATGCATACATGGAGTATAACTTCCTATTTTTGTGGTTGTACATAATATGGAGTTACTTTATTGTGTATTCATATATGAACACAGTAAAGTTATGTCTGATTCATTCTACTGTTTCTCTTTTCCCCTTCCTTCTCTTCATTCCACTTTGTCTAATCCAATTAACTTCCATTATTCCCTCCTCTCCTCTTATTGTGTGTTAGCATCCACATATCAGAGAGAACATTCAGCCTTTGGTTTTGGGGGGCTGGTTTATTTCACTTATCATGATAGTCCCCATTTCCTTCATTTACTGGCAGATGCCATAATTTCATTCTTCTTTATGGCTGAGTAACATTTCAGTGTGGACATATACCACATTTTCTTAATCTATTCATCTGATGAAGGGTGCCTAGGTTGGTTGAGCTGTTATAAACATTGATGTTGCTGTGTCACTGTAATATGCTGATATTTGTTTGTCTATTGATGTGCACCTAGATTGGTGCCATAATTTAGCTATTGTGGATTGTACTGTCATAAACATTGTTATACATATTTCACTATAGTACATGTATTTTGTTCTTTTTGATAAATATCAAAGAGTGGGATAGTTTGGTAAGACAGTATTTTCATTTCTAGTCTTTTGAAGGCTCTCCATACTTCTTTCCAAAGTGGTTGTACTAATTTTCAGCCCCACCAGCAATGTACCAGTGTACTTTCCCCCCACAACCTTGCCAGCAATTATTGTTATCTGTACACTTGAGGATTGCCATTCTAAATGGAGTGAGCTGAAATCTCAGTGCAGTTTTTATTTGCATTTACCTGATTGCTAAGGATGTTGAACATTCTTTAATATATTTGTAGGTCATTTGTATTTCTTCTTTTGAGAAATATCTCTCTTAAGATTAATTTACATAATCAATAACTTTCTTATATTCTAATAATGAATCTACCAAGAAAGAAATCTGGAAAACTACTCTATTCACAATAACCTCAAAAATTACTTAGGAATAAATCTAACTACATAGGTGAAAGACCTCTACAGTGATGATTTTAAAATACTGAAGAAAGAAATTGAAGACCTTAGAAGATGGAAAGACTCTCAAAATGGTAGTTCTATTTTTAATATTTTGAGAACTCTTAATATCACTTTTCATAATGGCTGTATTTCATAATGACTGTGCTAATTTACATTCACAAACAATGTAGAAATGTTTCTGCTTGTATATGTAACATTTGGAGAATCTTCCTTGAATGTTATTGTTATGATATGTTACCAAAGAATAATGGAATTGACTTGTAGTACTTTTCATAGTTGATGGGCTCAATTGGATTAAATACTAACTTCTATTGTCCAGATACCTTACAGCGTAGAATATTGATATATTGTGTATAAAGGATTAACTAACTGGGGCATCATTTCTCTATCACATCACTGAAATTGAAAGTAATGTTGATCCTTTGTATTATCATCATATAACATCCTTCTTCTTTGTCTACATATATTTCTAATAACTATCTTGCAAGAGTTATTCATAACCCTTGTTTTCATTACCAATTTTTCCATTTTAAGTATGTTTCCTAGCTATCTGTCTGCAATGCATACTTTTCATTATGGATGAGATCTATACAGACAAACCACTGATCTATTGCTGTATAGTATCAATTTCCTTATCTTTCTTCACCTTCCTAAAGCCCTCAAGATACATGACTATTTTCTTTGTTGAAAGCATGAGATTCAAAGTTGGAAGGCTTTGTTTAGGAGGAGAAATAATGAATTAAAAGCAACAGTAAATAGCAAGGAGAACACTGTAGCATATCACTCATCGTTCCCCCCACCACACAACAGGAGATAGATGAGAAACAGGTACAACTCATGTGGTGCATATTTCCATGTCCATTCATCATTTTGCACTGACTGAAATGTGGGTCTTCCCCAGTGCCAATAAAGAATGCCACTGGTGGATATGAAAACTTGAGTTGGCTACAGAGGATTCAGTGAAGACCTCATTTCAGTTGGTGCAAGGTGATGAATGGACTGATGTTAAAAGCAGTTAAGAATATAGGGCAAGTAGCTGGGTGCAGTGGTGCTCGCCTGTAATTCCGCGGCTCAGCAGGCTGAAGGCAGGAGGATCACAGGTTCAAAGCCAGCCTCAGAAAAAGTTAGGTGCTAAGCAACTTAATGAGACCCTACCTCTAAATAAAATACAAAATAGGGCTGGGGATATGTCTCAGTGATTGAGTGCCCCTGAGTTCAATCCCTAGTAACCCCCTTCAAAAAAAAAAAGAAAAAATATATATGGCAAGTACAAGATGGCATGGTTGCAATATAAGCAAATGTATCAACTCAAATAATGATTTCATTTAAAAATTCATGCTTCAGTTTCTCAGCATGGGCTTATTGTTGGGGGGCACTTGAGCTAATGTGTATACATGTAATTTTTAAATGTTAAGGCATTATGCAATTAAAGATGATATTACTAATACTTATTTTTAAAAATCATTTAATTCAAGCTTTAGATCATTAGTTTCTAGATTCTCTAATTATATAAGCCTGTGCGTTTGTATTAATTTGCTATCCACATGCATTTACTAAATCATTAGTTTCGAAGTGAAAAATATATACATATTGTTATCTTTCCTACAGTGTTCTGATGGTTAGAAGGACAGGAAGGACAGTTTTAGAATAGAATCCATTTAGTTTTATGAGTAACTCTTACATTTTCAAACCTTTTCCTCATTCATCTCAGACAAGTGAAATCATTGTGGAACATGAGACCAAAAAAATCAATGTTTAGAATCTACTACTTTAGATGCTATCTTTCAGAGCTATAAAACTTTTATTGCTTCAGATAATAACATCACAGAAGATGATTTTACAAATTCAGAAAACACTCAAGCATCATTAAAAAGTGACATCAGTCATGACCTCTTAAATACCTCTTGAACCAAACTTTGAATGCAATCCTTCTGTGAAATTACCACTTTAAATATTGGCTTGCTTGACCAATTGAAGTGTGAAAATATTTAGAGTATTAAAATGCATACTTCTGCCTCTGTAGTAAATAATAAAGAGAATAAACAGATTCTATCTCAATATATTTATATTTGACTCTGCATCTGCCTTGTCCAGTAATTTATAAACTTATAAAAAATCTGAACCTTATCTATTTCTTTCTCACTCTTCTGTTTTCTGCAATAACAACTAGGATAAGTTTTCCTTCCTATTTGCATTGTAAGTGTTTTAGGATGTAAAATAGCACTTAAGATGGAAAGAGTATATAGTAAGTTGAATGATAGCACCCCAAATCCTTATTTCTGGAATCTGAATGTTACTTTATAATGCAAGGCATGATTAATTTAAGGGTACTGAAATGGAGAGATGCTCTAGGATTGCTCAGGTCCAATATCATCACAATGATCCTCATGCCAAAGAAATTAGCAAAGAAGGCCATGTGATGATAGAAGCAGCAATGAAGGCGATGCAATTTAAAGATGGAGAAGAGGTCAGGAACCAAAGAACACAGGTAGCCATGAGGAGCTGAACTAGGCAAGCACATGGACACCCCTTGAACAGGGGTAAAGGAACCAGTCTTGCCAATGCTGTGTGATTCTGACAAGCACAACCCTAAGAAAAGAAAAAAGTTGTTTTAAGTCTCTAAGTTTGGAATAGTTTGTCACTGCAGTAGTAAGAAACTAGTCTAATAAGTAATAAGCAGGGCACCAGAGTCCCTGATGACTGGCAGGAGTACAGGCAAGACCTAGGACCACCTTCAGGGACCACATTCAGGGACCACTGGGAAAGCCCAGCCAAAGGCAGACCACATGGGAACCCAGACCCAAGTGAAGGACTGCCTCTGGGGACCCCTGCAAGAGACCAGGCCTAAATGAGGATCAGGACAACCCCAAGTTTTGTGCCGGAATCCCTGCCCACCAGCAGGAGCACAGGCCAAGGCCCAGGACCACCTTCAGGGAACTCCACAGGAGCCTAGCCAAGGTCAGGCCTAAGATTGCTACCCACCAATCTGCTGACCCACAGGGGAACCCAGACCAAGGTGAAGACCTGCCTCTGGGGACCCCTGTGCCTGAGGCCTGAAACACCCCCAGTTTAGCACCAAAGTCGCTACAGATCCCCAGGAGCCCAGGCCCAGGGCTAGAACCACCACTTGGAGTCCCTGAGAGAGTCCAGGCCAAGATAAGGCCTAGCACTGCCCTCACAGGTCTGTGTGAGAGCCCAGGCCCAGGCCCACCCCTTCACATAGAGGGGATCCACATTGTTACTCTCTTCCTGTATCCATCTTGTAAACTGCAGTCTTCCCATAGTTTTTCCCATGTATTAGCCTCTACCTTGGGTTAATAAACAGGGACCGGAGATAGCAGCCAGCCAAAGCATGGCATATCCGGTCAGTCAGCCCAAAGCCATTGTAAGTCCCACCCTTTTATCCTCATCTCTGAAAGTCTTTGCATCCATCTTGGGCCACTCCCACTGCCATCTTGAGTTATCTCCGCTACCACAGCCACCATTTTAGTAGCAGTAATGTCCATCTGGTGACACTTGCTGGGGACTGGAAGTGAACTCCAATGTAAGATACAGGTAATCTGTAGTGTCACTATAAGATTATAGGATAGAAACTGCAATACCTCAGATAGGCATTGCAAGAAAGGAAGAGACATAATCAACATGAAAAAACAAGGGAAGAAAGTGCCCCAAATAAACCTAGATACTACAGTAATAGAATCCATTGACAGCACAGTTGATGAAATGTCAGAGAAATAATTCAGAATGTATTAAATTAAAATGGTCTCTGAATTAAAGAATGACATAATTGAGCAAATACAGGCAAAAATTGATCAGTCCAACAAAGAAGTAAGAGAGCAAATAAAGGCAACCATTGATCACTCCAACGAAGACAAAGGGAGTAAATGCAGATAGCAAAAGATTACTTTAAAACAGAGCTAGAGATTGTGAAAAAAAAAACAATCAGAAATTCTTGAAATGAAGGAAACAATAAACCAAATAAAAAACTTGATAGAAAGCATTACCAGCAGACTAGATCACTTGGAAGACAGAAACTCAGATAATGAAGACAAAATATACAGTCTTGAAAATAAAGTTGACCGTACAGTGAAGATGGTAAGAAATCATGAAAAGAACATACAAGAATTATGGGACAGCATCAAAAGACCAAATCTAAGATTTATAGGGATAGAAGAAGGTGCAGAATTTCAAAACAAAGGAACGCACAATCTCTTCAATAAAAAAAATCAGAAAATTTCTCAAACATGAAAAATGAATTGGAAAATCAAATACAAGAGGCTTACAGGACACCAAATGTACAAGATTACAACAGATCTACACCAAGGCACATTATAATGAAACTGCCCAGCATACAGAATAAGGATAGAATTTTAAACACCTCAAGAGAAAAGAATCAGATTACATATAGGGGGACACCAATTCGGATCTCAGCAGATTTTTCAACCCAGACCATAAATACCAAGAGATCATGGAACAACATATACCAAGCTCTGAAAGAAAATGGATGCCAACCAAGAATCTTATATCCAGCAAAATTAAGCTTCAGATTTGATAATGAAATAAAAACCTCCCATGATAAACAAAAGTTAAAAGAACTTATAGCAAGAAAGCCTATACTACACAGCATTCTCAGCAAAATATTCCATGAGGAAGAAATGATAACCAACAATGAAAATATACAAAGAGAAGAACTACACTAAAGGAAAGTCCAATCAAAGGAGAAACCAAGTCAAGGTAAAAACCAAAAATAAACCAAAATGACCAGGATTACAAATCACATTTCAATAATAACCCTGAATGTGAATGGCCTAAATGCATCAATTAAAGACATAGACTGACAGACTGGATGAAAAAT
Organism: Geosciurus inauris; assembly: GCA_004024805.1. NCBI lineage: Eukaryota > Metazoa > Chordata > Mammalia > Rodentia > Sciuridae > Geosciurus > Geosciurus inauris. Next base: position 60,922 of record PVHX01002020.1, read on the forward strand.
AAAGACCCAACAGTACGCTGCTTTGAAGAGACTCATCTCACAGGAAAATACATCCACAGACTAAAAGTGAAAGGGTGGGAAAAAACGTATCACTCACATGGACCACATAAACAAGCAGGGGTTTACATCATCCTATCAGATAAACTGGACTACCCTGCATACTATCTGACATAATGGAATAAAATTAGAAATAAATGACAGATTTAAAAATAGAAACTACTCCAACACTTGGAGACTAAATAATACACCATTGAATGATGCATGGATAACAGAAGACAACAGGGAAGACAAAAAATATTCTTAGAGGTAAATGAAAACTCTGATACAACATATCAAAATCTCTTGGACACCATGAAGGCAGTGCTAAGAGGAAAGTTTATTGCATTAAGGTCATTCATTAAAAGAAGAAAAGTCAACAAATCAATAATTTGACACTACAACTAGAAGCCCTAAAAAAAGAGGAACAAACCAATACCAAAATAAGTAGAAGACAGGAAATTAAAATCAGGGCTGAAATTAATGAAATTGAAACAAAAGAAATAATTCAAAAATTGACAAAACAAAAAGCTGATTCTCTGAAGAAATAAATAAAACTGACAAACCCTTAGCCACCCTAACAAAAAGAAAGAGAGAGAAAACCCAATTACTAAAATTTGGATGAAAAAGGAAATACCACGACAGACACTATTGAAATACAGAGGATAATTAGAAACTATTTTGAAAATCTATACTCCAGTAAAATAGAAAACCCTGAAGACACCAACTAATTTCTAGAGGCATATGACCTACTCAAACTGAACCAGGAAGTCATACACAACTTAAACAGATCAATTTCAAGCAAGGAAATAGAAGATACCATTAAAAGCCTACCAATGAAGAAAAGCCCAGGACCAGATGGATTCTCAGCCAAGTTCTACAAGACCTATAAAGAAGAATTAATATCAATACTCCTCAAACTATTTCACGAAAAACCCTTCCAAACTCATTCTATGAGGCAAATATCACCCTGTTACCAAAATCAAACAGAGACACATCAAAGAAAGAAAATTGCAGACCAATATCCCTGATGAACATAGATGCAAAAATTCTCAATACAATTTTGGCAAATTGCATACAAAAACATATTTTAAAAATTGTGCACTATCTTCACGTGGGGTTCATTCCAGGGATGCAAGGTTGGGTCAACTTATGGAAATCAATTAACATAATCCATCACATCAATAGACTTAAAGATAAGAATCATATGATTTTATCAATCGATGCAGAGAAAGCATTTGATAAAACACAGCACCTTTTTATGTTCAAAACACTAGAAAAACTAGGAATAGTAGGAACATACCTCAACTTTGTAAAAGCCATCTATGCTAAACCCAAGTCCAACATCATACTAAATGGAGAAAAATTGGATACATTCCCTCTAAAAATGGGAACAAGACAGGGATGCACTATTTCACCACTGTTCTTCAACATAGTCCTTGAAACACTAGCCAGAGCAATTAGATGAAAGAAATTAATGGAATACAAATAGGAAAAGAAGAACTAAAATATCATTATTTGCAGATGACATGATTCTATACTTAGAGGATCCAAAAACTTCTACCAGGAAATTTCTAGAATTAATTAATGCAGTCAGCAAAATAGCAGGATATAAAATCAACATCCATAAATCAATTGCATTTATATACATCAGTGGATGAATCCTCTGAAAGAGAAATTAGGGAAACTACCCTATTCACAATAGCCTCAAAAAAAAAAAAACTTGGGAATCAACTTAACAATTGAGGTGAAAGACCTTTACAATGAAAACTACAGGACACTAAAGAAAGAAATTTAAGAAGAGCTTAGAAGATGGAAAAATCTTCCATACTCCTGGATAGGCAGAATCAATATTGTCAAAATGCCCTACTACCTTAAGTGCTATATAGATTCAATACAATTCCAATTAAAATCCCAGCATTATTTCTTATAGAAATAGAAAAGGCAATCATAAGATTCATTTGGAAGAATAAGAGACTCAGAATAGCCAAAGCAATCTTTAGCAAGAAGAGTGAAGCAGGAGGTATCAGAATACCAGACCATAACTATACTATAAAGCTATAGTAACAAAAAACATCATGGTATTGGCACCAAAATAGACATGTAGACCAATGGTACAGAATAGAAGACACAGAGACAAACCCACTTAAATACAGTTACCTTATACTAAGGTAACTGTACTTATACAAAGGTGCCAAACACATATATTAGAGAAAAGACAGCCTCTTCAACAAATGGTGCTGGGAAAACTGGAAATCCATATGCAGCAAAATGAAACTAAACCCCTATCTCTCACCATGTGCAAAATTCAACTCAAAGTGGATCAAGGACAAGAGACCCTATGCCAAATAGAAGAAAAAGTATGCCCAAATCTTCATCATGTTGGCTTAGGACCTTACTTCCTTAACAACACTCCTATAGCTCAAGAAGTAAAATCGAGAATCAATAAATGGGATGAATTCAAACTAAAAAACTGCTTCTCAGAAAAAGAAACAATCAATAAAGTGAACAGAGAGCCTACATTCTGGGAACAAATTTTCACCACAGGCACATCTGATAGAGAATCTCTAGGATATATCAAGGACTCAAAAAAGTTAACACCACCAAAAAAAAAACAACCCAATCAATAAATGGGCTAAGGAGCTGAACAGAAACTTCTCAGAAGAAGATATACAATCAATCAACTAATATATAAAACAATGTTCAACACCTCTAGCAATTAGAGAAATGCAAATCAAAACTACTCTATGATTTCATCTCATGCCAGTCAGAATGGCAATTATCAAGAATACCGACAAGTGTTGGTGAAGTTGTGGGTAAAAAGGCACACTCGTACATTGCTGGTGGGACTGCAAATTGGTACAATCAATCTGCAAAGCAGTATGGAGAGTCCTTAGAAAACTTGGAGTGGAACCACCATATGACCCAGCTATCCCACTTCTGGGTCTATACCCAAAGAACTTAAAAACCATACTACAGTGACGCAGCCACTTCAACGTTTATAGCAGCTCAATTCACAATAGTGTGGAACCAACCTAGATGCCCTTCAATAGATGAATGGATAAAGAAACTGTGGTATATATACACAATGGAATATTACTCAGCAATAAAAGAGAATAAAATTATGGCATTTGCAGTTAAGTGGATGGAGTTGGAGAATATACTAAGTGAAGTAAGCCAATCCCAAAAAACCAAATGCTGAATGTTCTCTCTGATAAGTGGATGCTGATCCATAATGAGGGAGAGGACACGGGAAGAATGGAGAAACTTTATCAAAGGGGAGGGAGGGGGAAGGGGGCATCGAGGAAGTAAAGCTGGTGGAATGAGATGGACATCATAGCCCTAGCTTCATGTATGACTGCATATATGTTGTGATTCTACATCACATACAACCAAATGAAAGGTTGTGCTCCATCTGTGTACAATGAATCAAAATGCATTCCGCTATCATGTATACCTAAGCAGAATAGATAAATTTTTAAAAAATAATAAAATTACACTCCACATTTAAAAAAAAAAAGTAATAAGCAGTACCAAGTGTATTCAAATTAAAGTCTAGGATGCAAATGCTGGCATGACCTGAACCTATTGAAATCTTTTTTAGGCATCAAGCACTATAGAATGTTTAAATTCAACTTCTGCAACAAGGATGTAGCTCAGTTTCAACAAGGATTTCTTTCTTATTCACCATTTTGGTTTATTTTGCATTTCGATGCCTTGGTTGACGCTGTGTCCAATTAAGTGTTTAAATGTAAAATACACTTAAATACACTAAATACATTTGTAAAGTATCTACAAAAGGACTTCTAAGTGCTGGAGGTTTAAATTACCCTGAAGTTCATATGATAAAAACCTAACACCAAAGTGATGGTTTTGAGTGAGTCTTTGGTGGGTGATTAGGTTATAAAGACAGAGCCTTTATGTGAAGAAATTAGTGCTCTTATAAAAGAGACCAAGAGGAGACCCCTGGTCCCCTTATTCCCCATGAAGACACAGTGCAAATATAGGCTTCTATGAATCAAGAAGTGGTCCTCACCAGCTTTGGAATGTACTGGTACTTTGACCTTGAACTTCCCCGTCTGTTATTGTAAAATAATTGTTTGTTTTTTATAAGGTGCGGTGGTGCATGCCTGTAATCCCAGCACTTTGGGAGGCTGAGACCAGAGAATCATGAGTTCAAAGCCAGCCTCAGCAACGGTGAAGTGCTAAGCAACTCAGTGAGACCCTGTTTCTAAATTAAAAATCACAGAATAGGGCTGGGGATGTGGTTCAGTGATCGAATACCCTTGAGTTCAGTCCTCAGTACAAAAAAAATAAAGACACCTATTTATGGTATGTTGTTATAGTAGCATAAATGACCTAAGACAAAAAGTGGAAGACCTAAAGATAATCAAAAATACAAAGAAGAGTGAATTTGCTCTGTTTCAACTGAGACAACTATCTTCTCCTGCCCTTAGATATCAGAGCTCAGAGTTTGAGTAGGACTGAAATTGCCCACTTTTTTAGTCTTCAGACTCAGACTAAATTATACCACTGTCTTTCCTTGTTATTGAGTTTTCAGATAGCAGATCAGTTCTCAACCATCATAATCATGTGGGCCAGTTGCCATATTAAATCTCGTGTGAGTGTTTGTGTGTGTTGTAACTAGAATAGTATGACTGAGATGTAGAATATCAGAAGATGAATTATGAGTCTGAGTGACCAAAAGAACAAACAAAGAATGCCATCAAAACATACTGAAGAGTGCTATGCCATAATATTTTTTCAGTGAATACCACTGATCTTTGTTGGAGAACATACTGTTTTTTAAAATTATACAAATTTATAGGTACAATGTGATAATACAAAACATATAGTGTGTAATGATAAAATCTGGGTAGTTAAAATTTCTATCCCTTTAAACATTTAAAAAAATTTTAATGTAAAATAATTGTACATATTTAATTAATATTTTAATATATGTATACAACATATACTGATTAAATAATTGTCCATCTCCTTATTACTCTATGCTTGAAGTCTCATGCATCCATTCTAGTTATTCATAAGACATATAATAGATTATTATTCAGTCATTTTGGCTGTGCAGAAACTTCTTAGTTTGATATAATCTCATTTTTCTATTTTCTATTTTTGCTTTCATTTCCTATGCTTTTGGGGTCATATTCAAAAGAATCATTGTCTATACTTATGTCTTGAAATGTTTTACCTATTCCTTTTTCTAGTAGTTTCATAGTTTCAGATCATACATTTTACTCTTTGATCCATTTTGAGTTCATTTTTGTGTAGAATGAGATATAGGGGTCAAGATTCAATCTTTCAATTCAGTGGTATAATGAGAGATAGGGGTCAAGATTCAATCTTCTGCATGTGAATACCTGATTTTTTGAGCATTGTTTGTTAAACCTGCCCAAATATATATTGGCATTCTTCCATAATCACTTAATTTAAATCCAGAAGAGTGGATTGATTGGGATTGTGTTTATGGCATAGGAATTAATTTACAAGTGATCAAAAAGATTTCACAACATACTACATTTTAACGAAATATGATAAAACTAATTTAGTAACATAGTAAGAGAAATTCAGTAATGTAAACTTTATCCCCTGTGTACAAAATAAGTTTTTACCCAACACATCTTTTAATTTTAGTCAAAAACCTAAATAAATAAATAAACAAACAGAAACTTCTGTTTCTGTCTGTGAAGAATTAACTGGTATAAGAACTTCAATTCCACCAAAGCAAAATGGATAAAAAATTGCTATATAAAACCAGACCAAATACGTGCACTCTCTTCAGAAATTGGACAACAGTAACACAGATCTATATTCTGGAAGAAAAGGAAAACCGACACAGTGGGTCCTGTGATTATATAGCTTATTACCTGATGGCTTTTGTAGGCTTCATGTGAAATAAAATTTTGAACAAATGTCAGCAGTCTTGCCTAGTCCAGGAGACAGATAGGAATTTGGGGTGATCAAACCAATTAGAATTTGCAGAGTAGAATCAGGAGAGAAGGGAGCTGAGCCTACAGCAAGCTCAAGAGATTTTCAGGACTCCCTTGGTTTACTTGCTTATTTTTATGAAAATACTACCAGAATTGAATTACTGAACGATTTATTTAGCATACTGTAGAGGCCTTGAGTGTAGAACAATTCAGTAGAGCTGAATCTTTGGGGTCTTTATGGCCTAACATTAGAGTGTGTTTAAGGTCAACCTAGAATCAGTCTACTGTACTATAATGTAATCACATAAGAGAGCCAACACTGTACCTTGTGATGACCCCTATAGAACAAGACCTAGTATGTTGTCTTAGGATGATTTCATTATCTTTAGGTAATCTATTTTAGAATTTGTAAACCATAGGTTTAGTTTCTTTCTCTGCAAATTGGTATGCTTTTTCTTATCAATAATATGTAACTGATTTTGATTGTCTTCTCTCTTCCATTGCTGGTGTGATCTATGGAGTCCCCATTGCCTGGCACTTGTATCAGCAAGGGGCAAGAAGGCACAGTGCAGATCTTTATCCTCTGCTTCAACTCTAATTTTTATCAATGAAAATTCATTTGTCATAGCATTTTTTAAAACATAACCCTTTGTTCCTATTAAAATACTAGAAACCACTGACATTAAGTTTAGCTCTAAATTTATTAAACCCTAATTTTTCAACTTTTTGGTTAAAGTTCTGATAAGACATGATAGAAACCAAATGAAGATGTGAATTACATTTTAATACCTTACTGTCTGTGATTTCTGACAATTGATTTAACAGTTGTATGATCCCATATTTTCATTATAAAAGGAGGACAATAACATCTACCTCCTGAGTTTCTTGAAAAACACTGATGCAGTTACATGGTTGGCACTTAGCAACAATCCCCCAAATAGCTATTTGTATCAATTTAACCAGTGGTTCTCAACCTGGGCTGTATGTAGGGAGGATCTGGGGAATTTGAAAATGTAATTTAATGCATGTGCCCATTCCCTCAGAGAATCTGATATAATTCATCTGGAATGCATCTGTGATTCATCTTGGAGTTTTAAAACTGCAGATGATTCTAATGTACAAATTTAAGAACAACTGAATTAACTGCAGTGTTCTAGAGAGAAAGAAACATACTATGGTCCAGTACATCAAAAAAGGATCATGTAGCTATCAAAAGCTATCATGTAGCTCATAGTTGAAATAAAAGAGGAAAATGCTACCTTCAGGTAGAACTCATAATCTAGGTGCAAGAGGTAAATGTGTGCTTCTTGAGATGGTAGCCCTTAGTTGTTTAAACAGAAATATTTGTCACTAAAATTTATTTCCAAACTTGAGAGAAAGAGAGTATAACTGAACTGACTTGGATCATATAATCTCTCCTGTGGTTGGAAAAGTAGGATGCTTTGATACTCAACAAAATAAAAAAATAAAAAATAAAAAGAGCACAGCAATGAAGTGCTGTAATTCTTCAAACTGGACTGGAAGGCACTTTTACTAGAAGAAAATGAGAATGGATGATCAGAAGTCAAAATAAGTAAGTTGGTAAATAAATACAAACATACACTCTACAGTTATCAGTGGTATAATAACTGTCCATCTTAACAGTTTTTAATTATAAAGCAGTACATTTATATTTTATTGATGATAGTCCAAAGCTTTAGGAAATAGGCCAAGTGGCCCTACACATGTATACTGTATGATAAATAAGTGCTAATGATTAAACAGTGAATTTTAGGTAGTGGCTGTCCGGGACCTCAGCAACTGCACAGTGTTCTGTTCTGGTTGTTTGTACTGCATTGCATAGGTAATACATAATCTGGATCATGAAACTCATTTTTATAATGAGTGAATTTTGACAATCATAATTCATTTATGGTGGAATCTGTGCCCTAAGGCATCAATACAACATTGCATTAGCATGATGCTCCAGGAATCTTGGAAGGGCAGTACTTTATACAGGAGAGAAACACACACACCAAAGCAGGGAGAGCAAATCCTGGGTAATGATGTAAACTTCTTGAAAATATTTGGAGGGTAAAACATACACCTATTATAGTGGCTTATTTTTCCATATGTGTAAAAGGACAGAATTGAAATAAATTTATAAATTCTTTAAAGCTAAAAATACAATAATAACTACTATTTTTAATGCCTACATAAAGTGTGGTGTCATGATGCCCTTAGAGATAAAAGCCAAATTAAAGATAAAAGGAACTCTCCATGTCTGCAGAAACATTTCTGACCTTGGCAACATCCAATCAAAAGAAGTCAAGCTGACAAAATCACACCTAACTGTGAAATAGGTTTGGGATTATCTCATATACATAATATGGTAGTTACCTAACAGATAAATACTAATAACAATACAGCCAGTAATTGAACCAAGGGATGTTTTTATCTTTTACAAACATGATAATTTAGCCTTTTTAATTAACAAGAGGCAAGGTACTGTTTTATATAATGAAGAAAACAGAAGTCATTTTACAAAAGAGAAAAATAATGAGACTTATAACCGTAGATTTATTTTCCACATTTCATGTTAAAATAGACTTATGGGTTAGGAAACATACATGCACACACACATACATACACACACACACAAACATAGTATATATTCAGAATAAAAGAGATAATATGTGAAATAGTGGCACTTTTGTATTCAGGGAAATTAAAGTTCAATAAACAGAAAGCAAAGGTTGGGGAAGATTTTACTCTGGGAAAAAAAAAAAACAGCTCTGAATCCATTTTGAGGCCAACTAAACATAATCCTTTGTGCTGTTCAAGCAACACACACATATAACTGTGCAACAAGCCTGGAATAGGTCATGATGCCCATTGAAAGGATCAATACTAAACTTTTTTGAACTCTATCATGAGCAGACCTCTGCCTTCTTGTTTTAAAACTTAAATGCATACATTGCCTTCCTATTATGGTTTAGATATAAAATATCTGCCCCAAGCAGATATTTTATCTGTGTTAATGTAGGAATATTCAGAGGTGAAATGATTGGATTGTGAGAGTTGTGACCTAATCAGTTTGTCCTAGCTTGAGTGCACTGAATAGTGAGTAACCACAGGTAGGGGGGGCATGGCTGGAAGGGCCAAATCACTGGGAGTGTGCCCTGGAACACTGCATTTTCCCTATGTGTTTTCTCTCTCTGTCTCTCTCTCCCCTCCCCTTTCTGATTCTGTCATGAGATAAGAGTCTTTCCTCCCCTGGACCTTTCCTATCCTCTCCTTGGATCCAGAGCAATAGACTAACCATCCATGCACTGAGAATAAGCCCAAGATAAACTTTTCCTCCTCTAAGTTGTTCCTGTGAGATACTTTGAGCACAGCAAGGCAAAGCTCACTAAAACACTTTGTGAACTACTTTTATCAAAATCAGAAGGTGTGTAGCTGTTTTATACTCATATGGGGTATGTGTTTTTCTATAAAAGCAGAATATACTGTATTCTAACGACAATGACATTGATTCTATGAATTTTGAAAGATTTTACATTCAATATCTTATTTTTCAATCCAAATAAAAAATATTTGAGTATAAGGTTTTCTTGTTAAGCAAAGAGGGAAAAGAAGAATTCTGAAGTGTGATCTCTACTTCTCAGTGCTCATGTGCATGGTTGATCTATAACATACAGTATGTTGAAACAAGCATGTCATGGTCAAAAAGGGGAGTGTAGAGAGATAAGACATTATAAAGACCAAGGCGTGGCAAACTCTCTCAGGAAAGAACTGGGTAGTAAAAATATTTAAGATGCCTAGGCCAAGTATTTTGGGCCTCAAGTCCTCAACTCTGTTGTTCTGTGAAAATAACAACAAGCAGTACATAGGCAAATTATAAGATTGAGAGGAGAAGATGTTGCATTTCTTGTCCCTAATCCAGGTCTTGAAGAAACAGATGGAATTAAATACTTGGAGAAAAATGTAAATATGATGCAGGAGGGATAGAATAGTCAAACACAAAGCAGTGTTCTGTGTCCTGGAAATAGAAAAATCAAACTTGAGGTGTTTATTCCCATTATACAGCTGACAGTTAAATTAATAGATTGCCATGTTCAATAAATACAACAACTTTATTCTAACTAATGAAGAAAAGTCCATAATAATGTAGTAAAAACAGGATTCAATCATTCAAAAACAGGTTTGACTTTTAATTCCTGCTGTTTGCACTGTACTTGGCTTCTTTAGTCTCAGAAACACATGCTTGCTAAATACTAAGTATGAAGGAATTTCAGGTTTCTACCTATCACATAGGAATTACACTTACTGGATTCAAAAGACATTAGCATATGTGGTAAGCTCCACTTGCTTAGAATACTGAAGAATAAAAATAAAATAGGTAAACTTACCTCTAATTGCATGGTTAGTACCATGTAATTAATCTTCCCTGAAACACCAGTTAATTCTGAATTAAAGGTTTCAAAACAGATTCAATTAGAAATGGATTCACTTTTTAATTTTCTTTTGCTCAATGTTGTAGGGAAGATTGAGTTTCATTCTCTCACCACTGGCTACAAGTGGAAATGAATCCATTTCCTTTAATACGTTCCCGTTGTAAATGACATATAAACATATGTTCTTGCTGGAGTCTCAATTAATTATGAGAGAAATTGTGAAGCACCCTATATGCCTCTTCTAGAAATGTAAAATGCTATCAATCATTTTTGCCTGTTGCCTTGGAAAAATCAGTGATGTTGTATTTGGGCTAAAAGATGGGGAAAATATTTAGTCATCTGGATTAAAAACAAATAGGCCAAATCACCATTAAGGCTTTCAAATCACAGGTACTACTAATATACAAAATGAGATCAAAGAATGATTTCTAAACAATTTTCATTTATATGCTTAAACATTTCATAAAATCAATTATCCACATCAAAAGTGAAATCTGGAGCCCTGTTATACTCATTAGGTCCATTAACTATACCACTGGCTTCTTTGTGTAAATTATCCTCATATGAGTACCCAAGAAGAGAATTAATCATGTTCCAAAAAGAGGAAAAAGAAAAAAGAAATAGACTCTAGTTTCTAGTCTTATGATTGTTAATTAGCCACAGATCTTTGGTGCTATTGAGTCATCTCTAATTAGTCTTGATGTTACAAGAAATATGCTCTCTTGCCACTGATCTTTCCATCATGTAAAAACCCTCTTTCCACATAGAATGATAAAGCTGAAATAACCTACAAGATGAGTTCATTCTACACCTAAATTTTGCACAGAGGGAAATTGAATGATAAGAAGATGGTTGCACAGCTAGTAAATAGCAGAGCTTCTTCCTTTTCAAATTAGAAGATCTAGCTGAACAAAAGAAATTTGGAGAAAGGAGGTTAAAACAGATCATCTCACATTCCTCTCTAGGGGTCAAATGTGAGTTGGCAGGACAGGAAAAAGCTTTAAATAGTCTGAGAGAGTAAAATATCTTATTTTAATAATTAAAAATAAAGTTATAATATCTAAACTTCTATTTATCACTATTGGGTATTTTATCTGTCACTAGAAAGCTAATAACCTTGGCCAATTTATAGTTTTCAAGGGGGAGAATACTTAATAGAATATTTTTGTGATGGAGATGACATTTAATTTAACCACATTTATAGACCAGGTATAAGATTATAATGATGCAGAAAAATTCCTATGACATATTTTTATTGTACTCTTTCTACATTTAGATACACAAATACTCACTATTTTGTTACAGTCACCTACAGTATTCAGTCCAGTAACATTCTGTACAGGTTTGTAGCCTAGGAACAACAAGCATGCAATAGAGTCTGGGGTGTAGTAGGCTATCCCATTTAGGTTTGTGTAAGTGTACTCTATGATGTTTGCACAATAATGAAATCACTTAATGATTCATTTCTCAGAATTTATCCCAGTTATTATGCGCGATCATACAAAGATTAAGTTATTTTGAATCTATTCTATAATTATGCAAAAACCTACTGAGTACATACCAAAAGTCAGATGTGGGGATATACAATTAAATAAGAAAATTGAAGTCTTCAATAGTAGGCAACTTAGTTTTTTGGTGGAGAAAAATATGCTAAATAAATAATTGCATCAAAATTTGGTTTAGTGTTATGATATGTAATGACTTATTATGGAATCACTTTTTAATTTATGGCATCATTTATTAAATAAGAATTTATTAAATAAGAATGATTTTAGAAGATACAGCCTTTTTCTTCCATCTTCTTGGTAGTTTCTTTTTTTGATAGGGGTCAGCTTTGATACCAAATCTTCAGAAGATAATCTTTCCTGTAAAATCATCATTACCTTGTCAGTTTATTCCTCTACCGTAGTATAATCAATTCTCTGCATAACTTTCTTGTTCATTCACTTGTATCCTTATTATCTGCACTTCTGTTCTACTATTCAGCACCATATATCCAAAGGTTGGGTCAGCATTAGGCACATATACATGTGCAACTATTATTTATAGATTAATTGACTCATGATACTACACAAATAGGTTCCCTTGAATATAAATCTAGGTAGCAATCTTTTGAAAAAATCATTATTGAATCAATTATATGCTTTTCTTAACCTTAAGAAAACAGCCACATTTTCTTCTTGTTTCAGTGTAAATAAGGGCTGGGGTTGTGGTTCAGTGGTAAAGTGCTAGCCTAGCACACGTGCAGCACTGGGTTCAATCCCCAGCACCACATAAAAAAAAAACCCAAAATAACAAAATAAAGGTATTGTGTCCTTCTACAACTAAAAATATTTTTTAAAAGAGTAAATAATATTTCGTTGAATGAATGTGTCACACTTTCGTAGTCCATTCATCCCTTGATACATATTTTAGGTTACTTACATGATTTGGATATTATTGAAAATGCTTCTGTAAACATGGTAGTAGTCTGAGTTCAAAAGGAAGGATATCCTGCCATTGCAATAACATAGATGGTTTTGAAGGATATTAAGTTAAGGGAAAGGAGCCATATACAAAAAGACAAATGCTACAAAATACCATTTATATGATGAATCCAAAAGGATCATAGAAGCAGGAAGTAGCATGGTCCTTGCCATGGGCTTAGGGAGGGGAAATGGGGAGATCTTAGTGGAAAAGTATTAAGTTTAAATTTTATAATTACTAAAGATCAATGCAGCATAGCCCTTCAGGTAGCAATACTTTATTTTATACTTAAAATATTCTAAGAGAGTAGATCTTACTTTAAGTGTTCTTATCCAGAAGGATAATAACAACAAGTAGGAAGGTGGGAACAAACTTTTGGAGGTGATGGATAGGTTTCTGGCATGGATTATAGTATTGGTATACAATTATCTCCAAACTAATCAAGTTGTATATATTAAACATGCATGCATAATGCATAATGTTTTGTTTGTCAATCATACATCAACAACGAGATTTTAAAAATAAAAAATAACAGAGCATAGCCACAACTGATTCAAAACTATTGGGCATTTCTTTTTTCTTACCTGCCTGGCACCCATTTAGCTTTCCTTTAATAATCTCACCATGTTTTTCCTTGGGAAATGACACTTTGCTCAATTGGGGTTTAGGTGAGGTTTCCTTCCTTCCTTCCTTCCTTCCTTCCTTCCTTCCTTCCTTCCTTCCTTCCTTCCTTCCTTCCTTCCTTCCTTCCTTTCTTCCTTCTCTCTGAAAACCAGATGGAGAATGAAACACACACATAGGAAAGCAAAAGCATGATCAAATTTCCTGGTACAAGCCTCTTATTACCTAGATTCAGCTCTAAGCCTGAATTCCCAACATACTTCTCCATTGTATCCATCAATTAATAGGGTTTGTGTATCTTATACATGAAAGATTCCTTGCTTACTATCTGTCATTTTATTGACTAATATGTCTTAATACCTATGAACTTTAGATTTCATTTCTACTTAAAATCCTCATAATATATTTTATATATTTTACTCACAGATTCTGTGTACCTTTTTCCACTGAAAGCCTACATTTAAACATGATCCATCAGTTATTACCATGACTTTTTACCATGAACTCTCCTGCTAACTGCCTCATTCTCAAATCATCCCTGAGCTTAGCTCCATAAGAAAGGGAATCTAGGGGACACAGCATTTTATTTCCTCTAGGAATGGCTATATGTTAGGTGGATAACTTATCAATTGGCTGTATTTGGGTGGAGTAGCCATACTTTGGCCATCTGCTGAGGGAATGGGCAGAATAGGACTATATGATATGGTATAAAATTTGACTACCTAAAGGGAAAGTGGACAGCAAGAGTTCCCTGTGCAGACAATGAACATGATAGGCAATGCCATATTTGATGATAATATTGTTATAAGGATGCACTATAGTAGGTGATCAATTAATAATTATTATGTATGGTTGTCTGTGCTTGCCATAAGAAGGAAATCTTCAGCTATTACTGAAACACATATGAATACAGTAGTCAAGGCAAAACAAATATTTCCTTGCTGATTTTTACTTGACCTAATGCATTTGTTCAAGGTAAATAACCAAGGAGTGATCACTATTTTGTAACCTGGATTTCTGTTACTCTCAGTCCAAAAGACTCTCTTCTTTCTGCTAGTACTTGTACTTGTAGAGATATGGTCAACGTTGCAAGGAGTTAGAAAAAAAATAGCATATCTCTAATGAGAAAGTCTACATTTGCCAAACTTTCCATGTATGATAACTGTGCTTACAAAGGACTTCCACATGTTATCAGGTCACCTAATATTTCAAAATTTGAGGCAGATATTTTCTTCCTCATTTAGGAGATGAGAAGACTACTTTATAGGATTTTTGTGAAGTTTGAGTCCATATCTTATAGCACAGATAATGCTTCTATGCCTGTTTCTCCGATGTACTCCTTTTTGGAAACGTAAACCAAATAAGGTCTCAATACTTAGGTGAGGGAATCTAGCTATTCTATTTCTTTTTCAGTTTGTTACCTCTAATATGTAAACAGATGACTAATGTTGACAATCTGTTTCCAAGATGCCATTATAAATCATCCTATATTTTATTTCAATATTCAGACTTTTCAATGTAGGAGAAATCATAAAGTCACTAATTTTCACCACACTGAAAATATTTTTCATTAGTTATCAATCATGATAAAATATTAGTTGATCTTTTAGGGTAGATTTCTGTTCTGAATTATAAGGTTTTATGAATATGTTATACAGCTGGAGGAAAAGAAAGGATAATTTATAACTGAAATGCCAAGTAGGTACTTTAACCTTCCCTTGCAAAATGAACTTATGTCTCCTTATATTTATTGGTGGCAGCCATACTTTACTGTGGGATTGAATCACATAATAGACATTCGTCAGTCATTCGCAGCCAAAGGAAAGACAAGCTCCCTATGCACAGTAGCCAAATTCTTTGCAAGACAATTTTCAGAAGATAATAAAAACAGTAGTTCTGTTCAAATAGTTGAACATCAAATTTCTCTGTCATCTTTAATCTTGGCATAAGTTTCTCCTACTTAAGCATGAATAATAAACATTTTTAGACTTCTAAGGAAGATAAATAAGGATTAGTGGCTTAAAATGTAGAGTAATATATATTGCTAGATAGACTTGGAACCCTTAACTTACAATACCATTTTTCTTAAGCTCTTTAGTCATGAGTGGTTTCAGATAAAAGAATCCTTGAGGACATCTGCCAGCCCAAGAGGATATGTAATCAGAGAGGTATAGTGTAAAAGAAGTCATATGTGTTCCCAAGGATACATACCTACTGCTGAATGGCAGAACAAGGGCTTTGTGCCATGTAGAAATGAGCTTATTTGTTCAACCTATAGAGAGAACAAGTGGCAGATGAATTTTACACAGAGACAGATGAAGATATTGAAAAAAAAGAAATAAGCACCATGTGCATAGTTATGCTTACTTCCCTAGCACATGTGAGAAAGTTGCAGAGGATCTCTGTCTTCTATGAGATCTTTTGAAGCACAGTAATCCTATCCTCAAGCAAACTTGACACAACCAGAGTCTGCAATAGATTAATAGAGGCTCAAGTTCTTTCCTTTTTGTGATGATTTGGAGGGAGATAGAGAGAATGATAGGGATTGCTTTCTTATCTCTGCATGGCCAGTATATAAATTAACATACCAGTTATATAGTCCTGGAATCTTCCAAGTAAAAGTATATTGACTGTCTTGTAGTATGGATATCTAGCTTGCAAAGGAGAAAAGAGGTCATGAGATGCTGCAAATGATTTGCACAAGTCACTTGCTACTCCTATATTTGCAGATGTAGATATTTACATGTAGGGTGTGAGTGTCTTAGTCAATGAGTGGTCATATTCCAACTACTGTCTAAAATTAGACACGTGATAACCTTCAGAAAAGAGCATGTTTTTGAACAAATTAGCAGTTAGATTTCTTCCATTTATTCTCATATACAAGAAAATAAATTTCATCCTAGCAAAGATATGCAATGATTTATGAACAACACTATGAATTACCAAACTATATGTAATAGCAAATGTCAAACAGGAAACCCAAATATCTGTCCATAGGAACTTAGTTGAATAAAAAAATAGCTAATCAACAAATGAAGAGCCATGCAGCTACATTGTAAAGGAGAGAAGGATATCTCTATGTTACTCTAGAATAATTTCCAGGAAACCTTGTTAAGTAAAGCAAAAAGGGAAAAGATGTGTATACCAATCTGTATTTTTATTCTAGAATGGTGGCTAAGCATGGTGGTGCATGCCTGTAATCCCAATAGCTAGGGAGTCTGAAACAGGAGGATTGTGAATTCAAAGCCAGCCTCAGCAAAAAGCAAGGCATTAAGCAACTCAGTGAGACCCTGACTCTAAATAAAATACAAAATAGGGCTGGGAATGTTGCTCAGTGGTTGAGTGCCCCTGAGTTCAATCTCTGGTACTACCCTTCCCCCATACACACAAAAAAGAATGCTGGAGATCGATCGATCTATCTATCTATCTATCTGTCTATCTATCTATCTATCTATCTATAGAGAGAGAAGTAACCATAAATGGATGATTTTTAAAGTTGGATAAAAAGGAGCATAATGTTTAAACATACTATTTTACATTTTGAGGTTTGAAATTTTCCATAATAAAGCCAATAGATTTTTTTTAAAAAATTTACATTTGCAGAGAAAACTATTGCTAATTTTCCCAATGCTATGACATTATAGGATGCTTTGTTAACCACAGATGATTTCTCTCACACCTAAATTAAAGTGGAAGATAAGATCAAATAGTCTATCAAGGAAATTTCTTTTGAATTTTGTTTCCACCAATCATTGCAGGAAACAAACTGTTAAATTAAGCTTTTTAGAATGCTAGAATTGTTTATTCTAATCTCAGAAATACAAAGGAGAACCCGAGTTGTAATGTATGTTTATGAAGAATTGAGAAGGAGCAGTGCTGTCTTGAGACTGCTGTGAGGTGGTGGAAAGGATGGGCCCTTGTGTTAAGGCAGCCACAGGACTGGAGTAGTATCCACTAGTCACAGAGGCTCTTGAGCTTAAAATTAATTCAATTAAATGGTCACTTCCTCAGTAACACTGGCCACAGTTCAAATGCTCAATTTGCATACATGCTTAGTTATAATATTGGGCTGACATGAATATTTCTGTCACAGAAAGTTAAACTAGTGCTGCTGTAGAACAAACATTTCCATCACACCGGAATGTTCTGTTGGTCAGACTTTAACCAGAGGCATCTCCTTGTGTTGAAACCCTGGCTCTGCTCATTATTGACTGTATCAACTTACTGTCTTTCAGTTTTGTCATCTTTTAAACTACTAAAAATTGTAGTACTTACTCATAAAATGATAATAAGAATAAAATCTAAGGTCTATTTTAATGTCAATACCATGCTATTTTGTTTTTATAGTTCTGTAGTATGATTTGAGGTCGGGTATTGTGATGCCTCCTGCATTGCTCTTTTTGCCTAGGATTGTGTTGCTATTCTGGATCTCTTATTCTTCCAAATGAATTTTAGGACTGTATTTTCTAATTCTCTGATGATTTTCATTGGTATTTTGATAGATATTGCATTGAATTTGTATCATGCTTTTGGATAATATGTCCATGAAAAAACAGGAACAAAGACCAATGGAATAGGAGACACAGAGACAAACCCACATACTTATAGTCATCTAATACTTGGCAAAGATGTGAACAATATACTCTAGAGACAAGACAATCTTTGAAACAAATGGTGCTGGAAAGACTGGTTACCTATATGTGAAAAAATGAAACTAGATCGCTTTCTCTCTCACTCTGCACAAAAGTCAAATCAAAGTGTATCAAACACTTAGAAATTAGACCAGAAACTTTGCAACTGCTAGAAAAAAAAAAAAACCAACAACAAGGTCAACACTCTATCATATTGATGCAGGCACTGAATTCCTTAACAAGACCCCTAAAGTTCAATAAAGAAAACCAAGAATCAATAAGTGGGATGACTTTGAATTAAAAAGCTTCTGCACAGCAAAGAAAACAATTGAGAACATGAAGAGAGAGCCTACAGAATGGGAGAAAATCTTTGCAGCTATTCCTCTGATAGGGATTAATATCCAGAATATATAAAGAATTCAAAAAGCTTAACACCAAAAGACAATCAAAACACAGCCCAATCAATAGATGGGTCAAGAACTAAACAGATGCTTTTCAAAAGAAGAAACATAAAATGTCAACAAATATTTGAAAAAGATGTTCAATATCTCTATTAATCAGGGAAATGTAAGTCAAAACTGCACCACAATTTTATCTCCCTCTGGTCAAGATAGCAATTATCAAGAATACAAATAATAATAAATGTTGGCAAGGATGTGGGGGAAAGGTACACTCACACATTGTTGGTAGGACTACAAATTAGTAGAACCATTCTGTAAATCTGTATGGAGATTCATCAGAATCTAGAAATGAAACTGCCATATGACCCTCCCACTCTTCAGTATTTATCCAAAAGAACTAAAAACGGCATACTATAGTGATACAGTCATATTAATGTTTAAAGCAGCACAATTCATAATAGCCAAGTTATGAAATCAACCCAGATGCTATTAATAGATGAGTAGATCAAGAAAATGTGGTCAAGTGCCCCTGAGTTTAATCCACGGTACCAAAAAGAAAGAAAATGTGGTATGTATACACAATGGAGTTTTACTCAGCTATAAAGAGCCATGAAATTTTGACATTTGCGAGTAAATGAATAGAACTAGAGAATATCATGCTGGGGAAAAATTAACCAGACTCAGAAATCAAGGGTTGAATATTTTCTCATATGAGGGAGGTAGAGCAAAATAAGAAAAAAAAAATGTGTGAAGCAATCAGATTTCATAAAATCTAGGAAAGATCAATGGAGTAAAAAGAGATTGAGAGGGGTGGAAAAGGAGAGTAAATGCAAAATGCAAATTTTAAAAATTATTCTATTTGCATTATAAATATATTACAGTGAATTTAAACTTCATGCATATCTATAAAGCACCAATGAAAAATAAATAAATGAGTAGAAGGGAGTCCAATAGAGTAAGGGAAGGAGAATAGGGGGAGGGAGGAGAGGATGGAAGGGGACACTGATGGGGACTGAAATGGAGTAAATCAAATGCCATACATGTGTAGTTTTGCCAAAATAAACCTGAGTATTATGTATAACTATAATGCACTAATAAAAGGAAAAAAATAACCATATTAAAAAATAGAATTAAACATAATTAAGGCACTTTGAACCACACCTTGTAGGATGGAAACATTTGATAAACACTCTCTCTTTGATATAAAGCATCCCTTGATATAGTGATTAGGCAGATTAGTTATCTTGTCTACAGTGCACAGATTTAATGATCACTTTTGATAAGTGAGACATTTTGTATTTTGCTAAATTTTTTAATGTTAAAGTCAGAGCTTTAAATATAGATTTAAAATCTTGACAAAATTCATGAATCACTTCTTTTAAATTATCATGGTATGCTGTTTTGCTTAGTTTTTGTGGGTGAAGTCATCTGTGGCTTAGAATACTTAAAAAACAAGTTCTGTCTAGAGATTCTGGGAGTATAGCGAGGAGAATAGCATGGACCCCCAAAGATATCCATGCTGTAATCAATGCAACTTTCACCTAGGTCACAATGGAACCAAATAAACAAAAAACAACAGGAAAGACAGTATTTAAGGTTAAAAACGTTGAAATAGAAAAATTACCCTAGATTATCTGATTGGATCCAACTGAGGCAGTTCCTGTGTCCCTTTAGAATTGTAATATGGAAGCAGACGGGTCAGTTACTGGGGCATCATGAGATATGATTAAGACTGAAGCCAGCAAGTGTTGAAGCATGAAAAAAACTCACTGAGGCTGGCTTTGAAGCCAGATGAAGGGGCTTCCAATGAGGTCACGTGGAAGGCTTCTAAACACTGAATATGGCCTTCAGCTCAGCCAGCAAAAGAAACATGGATCTGAACTCTGTCACCACAAGAAAATGTTTTGCCAACAACCTGGGTGAGTAAGGAATCACCTTGTCTCCTGTGCTTCCCCAAAGGAACTCAGTCCTGCTATCATGATGATCTTAGACTAGTGAGACCACTATCATTATTTTGACCTACAAAACTGTAAGATAAGACATTTGTATGGTTTCAAGCTGCTAAATTTTAGATAATGTTTTTTGGCACAATACAAACTACTACAATCAAGATAATAAACTATGTACTTAAAATTATAATGGTATTTATAGAAGTCCTAGATTTATATTAATAGTAAGCCTTTAAATTTCTGATATACTATAGTCATGTTATCTTGTCAGCAGAATGAGTGTACTCATCCATTAAGATCCCCATGAAAATTTAACTTGATAAAAATATTAAGAATATTCATATTCTGTGGGAAAATCCATAATGTTAATGATGTATGAATTGAGAAAAAGAAAAACTGATTCATGTGTCCTCTGATGAGAAAATCTAAATCACTTGTGACAAAGGTAGAACTATGCGTTAAGGTACATCTTAACTTGATCCAACTCCAGATGTGGGAACTAAGTATGTTGGAGTCACCTGCCCCTTATTTCATGGTAAATTCATTTCTGAGTTGGACAAAAATATCTCTTAGTCCTAGCAATTTGTTTCTGTTGAAGGGACCTGTGACATTGTGGTATGCATACAAAATTATTTAAATTAAGTTGAAAACTAAGGCTTGAAAATTTCAGACTTACAGAGTTATTTTAGTTGCACAAAAATAAAAATAATAAATACACAAAAGTTTTGTATGGGTATGAAGTGCAAGATAATGTAAGAATTTTAATTTGATTATAAACCAGAAGCTACATGAAGTGAGCATTTTGGCTACTTGAAAACCTATATATTAACAGGTCATCAGAATTTTTTAATTAGTTATTTCATTCATATAATCATGATAATGTACAATATTCTTAGAAAACATCCATGAACTTAACAGGTAAAATATAAGATTAAAACAGAACAAATAGGTAATTTCTGAGAAAAAAAATGCTAGTTTTCTGGTATTTGGAGCTGGGTGAGTTGGTGGAGCGGGTGTGGGAGTGTGAGCAGAGTGGCAAAATTCAGTTTCTCTTTGATGTTATGTTACCAAAGAATCAAAATTTACTATCACACATAGCAGGCACTGCCCTAACTCTCCTGAATAAGAGGAACCTTGAAATACAATAGCAAGTAGAATCTGTTCTGTGAAATTTGCCATGTAATATTTTATTCTTCGGAGCATATGAATTTCCCATTTGGTTCAGGTGAATTCTTAGTTACCTAAGGCCTTCCATTGTGTCTTGATCATTTCCACATGGGAAAGAGTGATGAAATGTTTTACTTCTTCATCTTCAGTTAGGACTTTCCTTAGCATTCTGTAAAACTGACATGGAATTTTCAGTTTAAGTGTCGAGCAGTTGTTCACATATTCGATGATGCAGTTATGTTCTAAAGAGTATGTGGCTTTTATTAGGTCAGCCTGTGATTTTGAATAAATTATCCAATTGCAATGTCTATAAAAATATTCCTGGTCATGTTTTAATATTAGTTTAGATAATTTTAATAACTTACATTTTTTTTTTAAATTTTAATGTAATTAGTTGATTTTTTATTTAGTAAAGATTTTTAAAAGACAAAATCAGATCTAAAGTTAGATGCAAAGAATTTTATAGAAAGGAGTTTGGAGCAGACAGTCATGAAAAAGCATATGGAGAATTAGAGAAAAGTTTAAGAAATTATGAAGTGATATGTGTGCACATAACCAATAGAGCACTATTGAAAGCATATTAGAAAATGAACAATTTTTTTTGTGTTTAAGAGTTGCTATATTTTTTGCGGGGGAGATGGGCAGTATGTGGTCTAGGGAATTGTTATTTCCTCTAGTGCAGGTAGCTTTTTAATATAGTTAGGATTCAAACTCGTGTCTTTCTGATTTCAAACTTTTATCTCCAACACCACACTGACAAGGGATTGATAAGACCAGAAAGGATTGTTCAGCTAAAATCTTCTCTGATATACTAATAATAATTCTGGAAGACATGAAACCATAAAAACTCAAAGTACTGTCATGGTTGATAGCAAAAGTTACTTTTATTTCTTCTTATCTAAACCTTTAACTTGTTCTGTTCTTTATAGTTGAAACTCTGTTGAAAGGTATAAATATAGACTTTTTTTAGTTTTGTATGTTCAAATGACCCTTTTTTAAAAAAGGTGAATAGGATAAATATTTATCAAGTACTAGGATTTTATTGGGGTGGAATCCAGTGTTCCTTATGTGAGATGAAAGGGAGTGGTTCTATTATAGGAAGTCACATTCCACATATGAGAGACAGTGTCTGTTCATTGATGAAATGAATATGTCCAGGATTAATATCTACCTTAGCATTTGCAGAGAAATAAACAGAAAAGAGATGCAGACCTGGAACATCAGAGGAAGGCCACACATTATTTACAATTAGATGGACTATCAGACTCCTGGGAATCCCCAAAGAGCTACTTAACTATATTACCCTAGGTATAAGATACTCATTTCCCTCACTTAGGGACAATAATAATACCTGTTGCATTAGGTTGTTGTAGGAAATAAATGAAATAATAATTGTAAAGCATCACACCATCCCTATTACATAGCATATGCTCATTAAATATTGCATCTCCTGCCAGGCATTTTCTGTCATACAAGGGGTGATGGGGGTGAAACAGATAGTACTGTGTAAATCTAAATGCTGACCTTTAAATAAGAAGTCCAGGAGCCCAGTATTGTGGGTTTCACTATGTTGTTTTACCCAGTGATATAGTCACTGCAGTATATTAATAAGTTGACTGCCACATGGTAGCCATTATTATAATCCTTTCGGGTTCATCTCCTGCTGACATCTATAGCAAGAGTGACAGCATCAAATGGAATGGAGGCATATTATAATAGGGATGTGAATGTAGTAGAAAATGTCATGCATACCAGAATTGTTTAGGAGAAAATACATGCAGCTCTGAAGTTACATCTTACAATAACCACATTGATTTAATATAATCCTTATAAAACTCAAGGGCACCTGCTATGCTCATTAATTTATAAAGCCTTTGTGCAGATATGTGGACAATTTCCGTTATGCTTTGGAAGTGGTAAAAATAAAATATGAACCACCATCATCACCTCAGTAGACCCCAAGCTATAACTACTGTTCTAGTCAATAGCAGGTGATGAATAATGGACTCAGCTAAGGTTGAAAGGAAAGGGAGGAAGTAGTTTTGTTCTGGAAGCCTGGAGGAAAGAATGTGGCCCTCCATGTTTGATGGTTTCATCTAGTGCCTGGGAGTAGCAATAAGGATTGACTCTGAGCTCCTTCCTTTCTTGCCCACAGAATTGAAAGCATCCCGATTAAATTGGAGAATGGCACAGTGCTTTCATTATAATGGGGACTGTTCTTGCCAAAAGAGAATTTTCCTTAATTAATGAGGAAGTACTCATTTCAAGTACTACACAATGAGGTCATTGCAATGCAACTTTCTCAGCAAGAGCAGTTGCCTCTGAATACTGGACTTTGCAGCTGAGGTGAAGAGGCAGGTTAGTGTAATTGCTAAGATAATAGGATTTGGAGTCAGAACAATTTGCCATCAAATATTGGCTCTCAGGAAACTCTTTTAGTAATCTTGAATGTGCTATTTCACTTTTCTGTCTTGGTATCCTTCTCTACAAAAATGAGTATATCAATTCCTATCCCAGATTGATTGTTAGTATTCAATATGGTAAGAAGAGCGAAGAACTTAATACAGCACTTGGAACATACTGGGTACCTATTAACTGGTAGTTATTTCATCCTAATATTTTTGTTATTAGTCTTTTTGATTCAGTAATGAATATTTTAATAGTTTTATAAAAATACATGTTTTTTAAGAGGAAGCAAAAATCTCATCATTATTCAACATGACAATTTAGGTTTATGTTTTGTTTTGTTTTTCCTCATGGAAGGTTGAGAAGGAATCTGAAGTGGTACCTAGCTTCATTAAAACCAAGTGCCATGATTGATGGTGATACCTGCTAAGAGGGAAAGGATGAAGCCTAAGGGAACACACCTGAAAACGGAATCTGTTTAAGTTGCTTGGGTCTCTGGTAATTGCCAAGTCAACAGCATTGGATCCAGCCTTCTTAATGTTAGCAAAACTATTTTGGTGATTGCTCTGAGTTGTACAAGCCAAGCTTGTGATGTTTAATTTATAAAACATTTAAAAAATTGTTCAGCCAGGGGGGGATGTAGCTCTGGGGTTGGGAACTTGCTTAGCATGTGTGAGGCCCCGGTTTCAAACTCCAGAAACACACACACACGCACACACACAACACTTCTACCCATATTTCTTAAGAACTTTTTTAAACATACTTTGAGTAAACAACTGCTTAAAAAGATGAAAAAGATGACAGAGTTGATAATTTTATATTTGTTAGTGCATCATCTCAATATCACACCTGCTTGGGTGAGAAAGACTTGCAGTTGGGAAATGTAATGATTGATTTGCCAGTTAATTCTCTTCTCATATCAGCATGTCAGAGTTTCATTAGTTAGGTAGGCCCAATAGAAAAAAGCATAGAACTGGTACTTTCTATCTACTGCTACTATCTACTTTTCCTAGAGGGAGATTAACGTTCTCAGACAGATCAATTTCACAATTAAAAAAGGAAATTTGTATTAATATTCATTTAAGATCCATAGATGGTCTATAATCCCATTC
The DNA here is from genome assembly GCA_004024805.1 of Geosciurus inauris. Lineage (NCBI taxonomy): Eukaryota > Metazoa > Chordata > Mammalia > Rodentia > Sciuridae > Geosciurus > Geosciurus inauris. The sequence continues at coordinate 86,095 of PVHX01002020.1, forward strand.
CATAGATACTTGCTGTTGATATAAATTTTGCAGCACACACACACACACAAAAAGAAAAATAGAAAAGCAAAAGTGGGGAAAGTAAGGTCTGTTTTTCCACTAGTTGTTTTCTTCAACAGTAGACATATTTCAACAATGGAAACAGTCTGTACGTGTGTGTGTGTGTGTGTATGCATGACAGGAGAAAAAGTAGCCAAGGGACACGCATTTATTTCTTAGTTACTACAGTACTAACACTGTACTCTTCTGAGCTTCGTTATGCTGTTGTATAAATATGTCAATGATTATTACAGGAAATAACAGTAGGAAATACAGAAATGAGCTGGAGCTTCCTATATCATTCATGGGGCACACTTTTTCCTCTGCTGCTGTCTGCTTCACTCCTGTGTTGCATGTGTCCACTGTCCCTTCTTAAGTACATAGTGTGGCAGAAAATATTTGTACTGGTCTCAGCTCTAGAGACTAAGACCTGACCCCTTGTGAAGATCCCAAATAGGTGATAATATGAGGACTTTTGCCCTGACTCTGTCCTGACCCTTTGACCATTTCTCTTGCCTTTTGAATTTCAGTCAACTATCCACCTCAAGGCTGGAAGGCTTGGGAAATAGGGGGCAGGATTATTTTAATGGATGTAGGGAGATTCTTCCATCAAACCCACTTCTCTGTTCATAGTATCTCTCCTCCTTGTCCTTCAATCCCTGATTGTGAACATAGCCATTTCTTCATCAAACCATTACTTCGAGATAGGTTTTCTGTATTAGGGTGTCTTTGCTTTTTGATTGCTTGCTGTAATCTTGTATTTTTAAAGCTGTAATTTTCCCTGAATATTCATCCTGTGTGTTCATTCTGTTTCATCATCTCAATTCCTAAAGAAATCTTTGTTTCCTCCTTCTATGCTTACCACACCTCCAGCACACATACCACACCTGAGGTGCGTGCACATGAACATACACACACACACACACACACACACACACATGTAGGCATTATCATTCTGAATCCAGAGCACAAAAAAATGATAAGTAAACTGAAATTTCCATACAATTTAAGGAAATTATAATATGTCAATGATACAGCCGTGTGCTTGTGCATATGTGTGAATGTGAGAGTCATAAAGAGAGCTCTATGGCTGATGTTAGAGCTCAGTAGTAGAGTGTCTGCCTAGCATGCATAGGGCCCTGGGTTCCATCTCCATCAGGACAAGAAAAAGAGCAAGGAAGAAATGTCTTGTGCAGTTTTTCTAATATCTAGCTCCTAGAATTCCTCTCTCCTCTGATCCCATATTTCCTGACAAGTAAGTTGAAAAGAAAAGTAGAAAATCTAGGATTAATGAATTTCATGTCAATTGTTGTTGGAAAATTTTAACAGAAAAAATTAAGAAAAAAAAGAAAAAGAAAAATAATTGATGGTGGCATGAGGATCCACTTGTAGCAGAAGTCCTTGAAGGAAAAACCTGACCCCTGGATTCTAAGTCCCTTGAATGGTGACAGCAGTGACATACAGCTGTGTCTTGATTGGTTGTCTCTCTAGGAAACACAGTATTAAAGAAAGGATATGAGCCATGACATAGCAATAAGTCACTAAAGCCTAAGGCTGAAGCTTCAATATGTAAATCCGTAAACTCTTTAATATGTCTAGATAATAAAACTGGAATTATACACAAAGCAATCATTTGGAGTGGCCATTTTCGGACAGCTGAAGGACACTAACGTTTATTTGAATTTGAAGCATATGTCTCGCACTGAGTTTGGTGTATTGGAGTTGTCGGTAATTCACTGTATAATAGATTGTGCAAATAGTTTTCCTGAAGGTTTCAGACACTAAGGGGTTTCTATGTATTTCTCTTCACTAGACAACTTTCAGAATTATTACACCAAGATAATATGAGAGAGACTGCTTCAGTCAAATGGTCTTAAACTGAACTCCAGGGTTGAAAGGACAGAGGAAAATGTAAAAATTATCCATGACCTCTCTGTCCTTTACAAAGGTGCTGCTCTCTGGAACTTTCTCACACCTTCAGAAAAAAAACCTAAGATGCAGATAAAACAAATTTATTTCCAAATTAAACAAAAACACTGACCAGTCCCACAATAGGAATGCGAATTATAAAAGTGATTTTTATTGGGTAACTTTGTAAATTTGCATGTACTCTTTAATGTCTGTTGGAAAATTTAAAAAATAATCAGAAGTAAGTATTTCTAAATATATGTGTAGATACTTCTAAATTTCATTTGGAACACTGTTCATTTATTCTGTTGGCAGTTATAAAGATAACTTGGCTTCTCTGATCCTTTTCATTTTTAATATATCTTTAAAAAAGTTAACTTCTATCAAACACTTGGGATAAAAGGACCAGGAAAGCACTGTCCTTAATTTTAAAGAGAAAACGAGGATAGAATGGTGCTTATATGCATCTATGTAGAAGAAAATGCTACATGAAACAGTGTTACACTAAAATATATTAAGAGTCCAGCATAGACACCGACCAGCAGGAGTGGAGATGCTGGTCCTAGAACTGGAGAATAACCTTGGTAGTCCCAAGTGTTTTAGGGGGTGACCGTCCACTCACTAGATTGTTGTAGAGGAGGAGAAATCTCATGGAGGTACCAGAAAAATGAGATTGATTTTGAGTTAAAAGTAGTGGCTGTTTACGAAGTAGTATTGGAGTAATTTGGTGATTTAAATAAAAGATTAGGAATATATCCATGTATCTGGTGGTCTCTGTGTGAAAAAAGTTTATAACATTTGAATTAAGATTCTTGAAGTGTGTGTGTATGTGTGTATATATATTCATGCATGCCTATTTAAATGGGAAAACAGCATACTACAGTGACGTAGCCACTTCAATGTTTATAGCAGATCAATTCACAATAGCTAAACTGGGGACCCAACCTATATGTCCTTCAATAGATGAATTGATAAAGAAACTGTGGTATATATACACAATGGAATATTACTCAGCAAAAAAAGAGAATAAAATTATGGCATTTGCAGGTAAACAGATGGAGTTGGAGAATATCATGCTTAAGGGAAGTAAGCCAATCCCCCCCAAAAATGCCGAATGTTTTCTCTGATAAGTGGATGCTGATCCATAATGTGGGAGAGGACATGGGAAGAATGGAGGAACTTTGGTCACAGGGATTGGGAGGGGGGAGGCATGGGGACAGTAAAGATGGTGGAATATGTTGGGTATCATAGCCCTATCTTTATGTATGACTGCATGTATATTATGATTCTATATCACATAGAAGCATAGAAATGAAAAGTTGTGCTGTATTTGTGTACAACAAATCAAAATGCATTCTGCTATCATGTATACCTAAGTAGAATCAATCAATCAATCAATAAATGAATAAATAAAATATTTTCCATTGAGAATGCATGGTACAAATAAAAACACAGCAGTCCTGGATAGAAATCTTTCAAATAGAATGGAAAAGAAAATTCTAGATATGGAGTTGAAAGGGTGATGTGCAGCCTGATTAGCAGAGACTGAGAGATTTGGTCTCAAGAGATTTATGTTTCAAAAAGATAACTGATATAAATATGAAAGGTAAATTGATGTCAATTAAAATTCTTAAATTCCAAAATTATGTGTGTATGTATGTGTGTAATAGGATTCAAGGAAATTGCAGAGCAAGAGACTACTTATTGTTTTTATAGTAAAGGGAAAATAGATTTGTTTATAACTTTAGTTATTTTCTTGCCAATTGTCTCTGTGTCCCTCATTTAAGAGAAGCACAAACTTGAATCAATCAATTTCTCCTTTTCCATTCCTTCACCATTTCTATGCTATGCCTCATAAACACTGTTGAATAAAATAACTTACATATGCATTTTAGTATTGATGCATATTTATGATCTTTTATTAGTCAGATATTGCTGCAATAATCCTGCCTAACAAAGCACTTTGAACACAATCACTTAATAATTATTCATGTTTAATGTTTGCAGCATTGCATACTGATTGTGACTTGGCTGATCTAGGTGAGGATTCTGCTGCAGGACAGCTAGCTCTGCTTCTGGCTGTTTGATGCCAAGTCTGAATTCAGGCTCAGAGTTTGGTTCAGGTCTGCTCCACAGGGCTCATCCTCTTTGGTCCAGCAGCGACCTAAGTCTCCCTTTCATAGTGAAGGACAGCAGCTCAAAATCTATACAGGATGTACCCAGAGCTCGGTTTACTTCATATTTCCTCACATTCATTAGCCCAGGCAAGATGACATTGCCATCCAGTCCCAATATTGATGGGGCCACATAGTATCTACCATCCATTGCAGAAGGGTACTGCAATGTACCTCCTCAAGAGTATGAGTCCAACTTTGTAGAATGAAGAATTATGTAATATAATGTAATAGATCACAATGCCTATTCTTAATTGGGGTGTCAAGACTGCCAGAGTTATTGTGCTTTCATACATCTCTCTTCCCCATTGTCCACAGCTACTATTTAGAGCTCCATACTTTCCTAATAGCTCTTATCACAAACTATTACCAGTATCTGTTTCAGTACTCAATCTTCCTTTTCCTTGCAAAAAAAAAATTAATTCAACTTTCTAGAACCAATCTTAGAATTTATATCTAAATCCCCAATCTAATCTAAATCCTTCTGCTTTCTTATCTGACACAAGCTAGAAGACTTTGGCCCTTCGCCAGGATTTCAGTGCCTGGCCACTTATTGGGTACTCTTAAATATTACTCCATCAGATATCCCCACTTTTTACTGTCCTTTCAACTTTTACTTTTAAAAAATTCTTTCCAAACAGTGCTACCTACTAAGTACTTATATAAATTTGTCATATATTCTACTAATTTGATACTCACAATAAACTTATGAGGTAAGTACTATCATTATGAAGCAGGTGCATCACTAAGCACAATTTGAAGATGTAAAATAATGAGAGGGCTTCATCCTGGTATATGTGAAACAATACCTTATAGATTGTGACAATTGACAACTGGGAAGAAATACATCGTCTAGTCAATTCAACAAAATAGAAGTTAAAAACTGAAAAATTGAAGAATGAAGAATTACAATATTATGGATATAACATTAAAGTGATTAAAGAATATATTCCCATTCAATGCACATTATTGGAATCTTAGCATAATATTTGAAAAAAAGTACATGTAAAAATATATGTGTGTGGAAACACATACATATATAATATTAATATATAACTGAAAATATATATTAAAACGATTTTTTAAAAACTAATTTTTAGATTAAAAAAATAAATAAAACTTTTAAAATTTGTGACCATTTTTTAAAAACTTTGTATATGGTGGGACTTCCTAAATCTGACACCAGAGTGGGAAATCATACAGACTAAATTTAAACATTAAGAATAGAAAACTGTAAAACTAGCAGAGTTCAATATATTCCACATCCACCCAGTTTTCCCTATTACTGACATCTTAAATTAGTATGGTACATCTGCTGAAATGAACAAACCCTGTATGACACATTTGCCTTAGTCTATTATTTTATATTTGTTAAGTTGTGTTTTTTTGACCCAGAATATTATCTCTTTTGCTGAATGTTTCATGTGAATGTGAAAAGAATTTTTTCTGCTATTGTTTAATGGAATCATAGGATATATGGCCTTTAGTTTCTGATTGGGTGTAAATTAGCATAAGTATAAAACTCTCCCCTCTTCCCAGATTGCCTCAGTATTAAAACACTCCTTCCATGGTCACCCTGCAGTTTACAACTATGCCTTAGCATTCACATCTACTTGTGTACACTGAAGGTGAGAAAATATGAGAAACTGGGATGCTTTTAGGTCTTCCTAGCATGCATATAGCTCTGTAAAGCACACCACCTCACCTTCTAGATTTCCTGAAATACACAGGGACTTTTCAATGTTCTTATTCCCCCAAGTATATCCTTCCTCAGCCTCTGCCTTCCTATGTTTTCAGATTGCCTATTATTTGCACTAACTCTTATCCCTTGTTCCAGATGGCAGCATCCAATACATTTGCCTTTAAATATTTTTGACAGATGACACCTGGTAATCTGCTTTTCAGCCCTGGGGAAATTCTGATGCAGGTGAAATAAAGCCAAGCTCTAGACTGTTTGTTCAGAGAACCACTGAATAGGTTGAAGAACAAACACAATTCTTAGGATGAAGATTATATTGTTTCCTCTACTATTAGCAACTGAACCAGGGATGTAGGCTGGTGGTTTCAAGGATGCTGCAGAGCTCAAGTGTGAGAAGAGTGGTAACAGGATAAGTCCAATGCTAGTGTCCTCTTAGGAAAAGCCAACTTTTTTTTTTTTCTTTCTCCTTGACAGGTGTTTTCTTGGCCAGTATATATTTTTTATAAGATTTTAAAGTTCTGAAAAAATTGAGTATGATAGTTTTTGCCAACATAGTTCTTATCTTTGAGGAAAGAACATTTTTATAATTCTCTATATCATTTAAGCTAATGTTTGTCTTCATATTTGAGCTTTTGCTGAGTATAGAACTCTAAGTCAATTTTTTCTCAGTACTTTAGTGTACTTCACTCTCTTATTGCTTGCATAGTTTATGATAAGTCCCCTATAATTATTTTTCTGTCTCTATCTCTATCTCTCTCTGTCTCTCTGTCTGGATTTTCTCCTAGTTTTTTTATTCTCTAATTTTATATGATACGTCTAGGATATATTTTCAATATTTATCCAATTGTATGTTTGTATGTTGTCTGTGCTTCCTGGAACTGTGGTTTAACTGTCATGGATAATATCGGAAATTCCTGGCCATTATTATTTCAAATATTTCTTCTCTTCTTTTTTTTCCTTTTGCTATTCCAATCATGTATGTATTTTTTTTTTAATTGTCTTGTTGCTCTTGCTGGCTTGTTCTGGTTTTTTTTTTTTTTTTTTTTTTTTTTTTTTTTTTTTTTTTTTTTTTTTTTTTTTCTTTTTCTACTCTTTGTTCTCTTCTAGGATGGAATTTTGTTTCTGACCTTGCTTTAATCACTGACTTTCCTACATACTTTCCAGTAAACTAATAAACCTAGAATATACATTCTTCAATTCTATTTTAATGTTTTTGGTGTGTAACATTTCCTTTTGTTTCTTGCATTTTATGTTTTTGCCACTAGAACCTAAATATAACATTCCTAGTGATTTTAAATTTTACCTGGGTTAGGTGGGCGTGGTGGTGCTCACACCTGTAATCCTAGCACTTTTGGACGGTGAGACAGGAAGATTGCGAGTTCAAAGCTAGACTCAACAAAGGTGAGGTGCTAAGCAACTCAGTGAAATCTTGTCTCTAAATAAAACATAAAATATGTCTGGGAATGTGGCTCAGTGGTCTAGTGCCATTGAGTTCAATCCCTGGTACCTCTCCCCCTCCAAATCTGGGTCACATCAGAATCTAATTTGGATTTGATTTTGTTTCTTCAAACTGTGTTTTTTCTGCTTTGTTGTATCTCATAATTTTTTGTTTAAACGCAATATGATATATCAAATACTAGAAAATGAAAAAGGGGCTTTACTGTGACAATTTCTGTCAACAATTTTGCAATAGCTGTAGGGTGTTCCGTTTCCTTTGATGTCCTTGTTTGAGTCTCCTCTTGTCTCTGCTTTCCCATGAAATTCCTCTGTGTCATCCCTGAGTCTAGTTCTGATGCTCTTTTTGCCTCTGCAGAATTCATTTTTTTTGCTTTTTTTGTGTATGCTTTACCATTTTGTTGACAGCCAAACCTGTTGTATTAGGTAATAGGAATCAAGGTAAATATCCTTATGATGTGAGGATGTATATTATTAATCTGGAAAAAAGTCCAGGATGTATTTAATATTTGCTTTGTCTCTAGGTGCCAAAATCTTTAAATTCCTCTGGTGTTTTTAGTTTTTATCCCTTCTTGATTATGGACTTTCCTCTGTACTCCTTCTCAGAGAGAGCCTGTGTCTGGCACCTCTTTCTGTGAGAACCCATTATTATACTAGAGCCTGTCAATCTTGTTTTAAAGTATGGAGGAAGGGGAGCATTTACAACACCATTATTAAATCTTAGCCTCTTGGTGGGCCATGTCCCAGGAGTGAGAACCACATACACTTTCATTAGCTTTTTCACACCTTGGATGAGGCATAAATTCTAGGGAGAACTGTGGTTGGATATATGTTCTCCCTGCAGGAGAGGTAAGGCTTTGATAAAGTATTTTCTTTCTTACAGAGAATGACCTGTGCATATTTCATAATGTTTAATATTTCCTCTTCACCTACCAGAACTGTAAGGGACCTTTCTAAGCTTTTCAACAATTAAGAACATGTGTTGGCACACTCCTGTAATCCCAGCAGTTTGGAAGACTGAGACAGAAGGATCACGAGTTCAAAGCCAGCCTCAGCAATGGTGAGGTGCTAAGCAACTCAGTGATACCCTGTCTATACAGAAAATACAAAATAGGACTGGGGATATGGCTCAGTGGTTGGGTGCCCCTGAGTCCAATCCCTGGTACAAAAAGAAAGAAAGAAAGAAAAGAAAAGGAAAAGAAAAAAGAACATGTGGGATTCCATAAGACTAAACATGCAAAACCAGGTTTCATTAAGCCTAAATCACTAAGTTTCTTATTCTGTTACTAGATTCACTGAGCTTCAGGATCTCCTCAGAATTGTCAATTGTCATTCTGAAACCAGTCTTGAAAATCAAGAGTGGTCCCATTCCTCTGGTGTTAAAGACTGAAACACCCAAGAAATACTGAGACAAGAGCAAAAAGTTTTATTTAAAGTAAAGGAGAAAGAGACAGAAAGAGGAGAGAGACCCCTCTGGAGAGAGGGGGTCCAAAGCTGGTTCCCAGGAGAGTGGGGTGTCTTGTCTCTTTTATAGATTTTAGGGTTTCTTTTTTCTCAGGTCCCCTTCCCCTCTTATCTTGCCTAACTGCCGGGAAGAGAACTGTTCCAGGGGAGCCTCTTCATATTTTCCATATTTGTCCAGAAAGGCAGGAAGAGAGCCATCCAGGGGTACTCATTAACAACTCCTTGTTGCAAGGAACAATACCCTGGACGCCAGTGACCTAGGCAACAGGTGAGGAGGAGGGGCAAGCGATCTGGAGGTATTACCGTTCTATTTCCTTTTGAATCAGCCCCCATCTTCCTGACCCAATCATTCATTATCTACAATGACTGACCTTTTGCCCCCATCTCAATTCTAGATTATAGCTTTAGTAAGTTCCTCTCCAGATGAGAAGATTTCAGCCATGATCATTTCTATTCAACTGTCTCTCCAGATTGTGATGTGAACATTAGCCATATAGCCTGTTTTCTGATTCATTTAAGTCATTGAATTTTCACTTTGTTTAGTTTTTTTTTCATGTAAGAATTACAATCAGTGACATATTTGCACATTGGACTTCACCTTAATATTTTGAGAAAATATTTTTAAATTATAAAATATAACTAAAATAATCTTTAATGAACCAATAGAGAAAAATCTCAATTTCAACAATATATGCACAAATTAACCAAAATACTAGGCCAAATACCAAATAATTGACCCTAATCAGATGACAGTCACTGAAAAAACTGCAACTGAAATGGAAATCAATGATAAAAATAAATCTTAAAAATCTGTCTTAAAATGTAAAGCATCAGCCGGGTGCGGTGGCTCACGCTTGTAATCCCAGCACTGTGAGAGGCTGAGACAGGAGAATCGCGAGTTCAAAGCCAGCCTCAGCAATGGCGAGGCGCTAAGCAACTCAGTGAGACCCTGTCTCTACATAAAACACAAAATAGGGCTGGGGATGTGGCTCAGTGGTTGAGTACCCCTGAGTTCAATCCCTGATACCAAAAAAAAAAAATGTAAAGCATCCTTCTAAAAAGTAATAAATAGTCCAAGGAAAATATTGTGAGTTAGAAAGGAGTTGCAACTATTAAACATTGAAGTATATTAGATGATATAAAGTAAGAAAATAGAAATTTATAATGTAAATATTGAGCATTAGTGGTCTAAATGTTCAAGTAAAAGGTTTTTGAATGCATATATGCCACATGCATATCCAAACTTAAAAGCTATCCGAATAATTACTAATTGTTTATAACATGTATTATTTTAGCAAGCTATTTTGTGACATTCACTGAAAAAGTCAAACTTTTAATTTTATATACATGCATGTAATAATAGCAATAATTGCCAATCAGTAGAGTCAGTTCCCTTTCTTTTCAGGTACAGTCACTATAGAATCACAAAGAAGTATTTATTAATATTCATCATTTTTCTAAGGGTTAGCATCAGCAATATAAGGACAATAGCAACAAAACCTTTTGATCTATTATACTGTGATGGTTTTATACTTTTTTATTCAAAGAATAATTTGCTAGAGATCTTTAAACTGAAAAGAGCAGTATTGTCCACTTTATGATTTTTACACAAAACAGATTTAATTTAGGGAACTACAAATAAGAATTATTCTACTTTTTCCTTTACTTTTGCATTTACTGATAATTTACAAAGAACTCCACTCAAACAAAAAAAATATCAATAAGCTCAAAGAAAAACCCAGGCAATCACACTGAAATTCATGGATGATAAAAGTAAACCAAGAGAAGAGTTATTATAAGCCTTTTGTTGAGAATAATCAAAGTATAAAATAGCTATCGCTCACTGAGCATCTGCCACACGTCTGGCTCTCTAGCCCAATATTAAAACCTTGAGAAAGAGGTATTATGATTAGCTAAAATTCATAAATAAGGTAATTAAGGTTACAGAGATGATAGAAATCTCTTCTAAAAATTTCAACCAGATTGTAGAGATGGGATTTGAATTTTATTATCTCTGAAAAGAAGATAGTGTTTTTCACAGTATATTCCTGGTACACAAAATGTCTTATAAAAATAATTTCCTAAATAAATATCAATTCATTGCATCAACAAAACTGAAATCAAGCTTGAATCCTCTGGCAAACATATAATAGATTATCTTTCTGATCATATGAATGATGACAATATTTTTGAAACCACAAGTACTTATGAGAAAATTTAATGCTATTAAAATATAAGAGGATTCAAAATGCAATCCCAAAGAAAAATAGCCTTTCTAAAAGGCATATAATAATAATTTAAATTTGCAATATTTGCCTGTGGAAAAAAATCTTGTTCAACACTCAATAATGAGAAAAATAACATGTTCGACATATGAATGAATGGATAACCTGATCTTGTGCTCATGAAAATTTTATGTAATTTATTCATTCTTGATATTCTAAGCTCCTACCAAATATTGTGTTAGTCCTGGAGAATATGAGTACACTGTTAAACAATGAACTGGATAGCAAATAACCAAAGGATAGAGATCCCTGAGAGACAGAAACAAAAAAGCTGAGTCCTATGAATGTCCCAACTTTCTTCCTGGGTTCCAAGTGTTTAGAGAAATCTTTGCTAAGTTACTAGCAAACAATAAATTAACATATTAAAGACTTTAGTGGCTACACATAATAAGCCATGTACACTTTGAACAATTTTTCTGGTAAAGTCATTAGATCAACAAACAGAAATCTACAAACCAATGGAAAAAAAAAAGAAAATCAAGAATTTTTAAAAAATATGTATAAATTGCACAATACACACTTAAAGTGCTAAAGGGTCAAAAATGATAATAATAAAAGGAAAATAGAAAATACTCTGATAAAAACGAAACAAAAACATACCCTACCAAAACCTATGGGATGTGGTAACAGTGTGCAGAAGGAAATTTATAAGCATAAATACCCATATGAAGATTGATTCAACATCATAACCTAATAAGGAACTAGGAAAAGGAAAACAGATTCCCAAGTTAACAGAAGGAAGATACTAAAAAGATACAGCAGAAGCAAATAAAATAGGTAATAAAAACCAATAAAGAAATAAGAAAGTAAAAAGTTGGTCCTTCAAAAATATCAGCACATTGCTAAAACTTTAGCTAAACAAGAAAACACTCAAATACTAAAATCAGAAATTAAAATGTTGATATTTCCATTGTTCTTACCTAGTGTCACATATTTTGTTATAGCAGCACAAAGGGACTAAGACATTCTCATAAGATAATTGAAAAGCAACAATTCTCCATTTGTGGTTATCTTTGTGAAAATGTTAGAATTTCATAATATCAAGCTGGCTTGAAATTCATGTTCACTCATTTTATTTCAAGTCTTCAAATAATGTTGGATACTACCATGAGGCAGTAATAGTGATGATAATATTATCCCAATGCTATTGTGTTCTAATGTAACCTCCAAAGCTCAATTTATAATCATAAACTTTCCCCTTGCATCTTTGTAGCATAAATAACATATCACTTGTTATCTAAATCAGAATTAATGAATGGCCAAACCACTTTTCTTACTGACTGTTACTTCTAATTAGTGAAATTGACCTTGCTGTGAAAAGAAAAAGTAAATATGTAAGATGTGAAGCTTAATCTATTAGTTCAATATGAAAATTAATTACTTAAAGGGTTCAAAACATCATGACCCAAACTAGGATTTTGTGTAGGATGACCTCAGAGAGTAGATAAATCTTTGAATGACCAAACAGAAACTTACCCAGTAAAAATAGAAAATATCACTCATTGACCTACAATGGTCATCTATGGAACAAATTATCTTAGGCACAGCAGCACAATCCTATTCTGTAGTTAATATTGGCAATAAGGTTTATGACCTCAACATTGGATCAAGATATCCTAATTGTGTGATGACTATTATACTTTTGCTACAAATAGTCTTTTGAGATTTGAATTTAGATGGCACTGGGTAGTTCTAATCTATACTATAGCTGTTAAATTACAAAAGGACAAAAGAAATAAGACCCCCTTTACAAAAGCATTATAAATTGAATAAATAGTCCAAATTTAGTAAATGGATATAAAGCTTTGCCCAAGAATAAGACTTGTTAAGGTGGCAGCCAGATAATAGCACGTAAGTTAAACCACGATCTCCAGAGCTATAACTCAGCATCAAAACAAGGATGCGTTTACTCAGCCAACTTCTACTTATATTCTTTATGACAGTTGCGACAGCTTTTTTAACACTGATTGAATGAAAAGCTATGGGGTCTAGGGTCAATACACTATGTCCCATAGCCCCAGTCTACCCAGCCACCTGATTTTATACAGCCCTAAGCTGAGACTGTTTTTTTCCTATATTTAAGAATGGTTGTACAAATAAAAATAAATGTTTTAGAAGTAAAAATTAAACAATATTTAAATTTTGCTATCCATATGAATTTAGAGTACAATTATTTGTCTTTATATTGTCTGTATATTTGCAGCAATGGCAGAGTAGAATAATGGATAGAGTAGTTACCTGTCCAGCAAAGCGTGCAATAATTACTGTCTAACCTTTAGAGAAACATTCACTGACCCTTATTTTAGGCTATAAACAACTACCTTGAGGGTCCATACAGACTACTATCTCCAATTACAAATACCAGGAAATTTTGTGTTAAGGAATCACTTTTGACCCCTAGCTTCATTGCAACTATGAGTCATTACTGCACCAAGGCCATTTTACTTCCACCTTTGCAATTTAGACACTCATTTCAGCTCCTTCCCTGCTACTCGACTTAAAATTAGGACTATAATGCTTTCTATTTGTATCAACTCCAGCAGAATTAGCCTCAAATTCAAAAGTTGCTTTTATGGAAGTCACATGACCAATAGTGCTCATGATTGCATATGAAACTACACTAGTGTGATGCTCTAAATCTTTGTATCTCTCCCAGTTCATGTTGACTGAATTTCTATTGTAGTGGTATTAAGAGGTGAAGTATTTGGGGAAGCGATTAAGTCATGAAGGCTTTTCCTGTGTCAAAAGGATTGATGACCTTATAGAAGGTTTCAGAAAGCTTCCTGGCCATTCTGTCTCTTCCACCAGGTGAGGACAAGTGTTGGTACTCTTTGAAGGATGTAACAATGTTCCATTTTGGAAGCAGACTATAAGCCCTTAATAGATGCCAAATCTGCAAGTACCTGGATGTTGGACTTCCCCAGCCTTTAGAACTAAAAAATAAATAAATTCTGTTGTTTATAAATTTCACAATTTAAGGTATTTTGTTATAGCACCAAGAATGGACTAAGGCAGCTAATAATCTTTTTATTATTCATCACTTCATTAATGGATGATCAGTCATAGGTTTCAACCCTCATCCTCTTGATTCATGAAGTGTGACCTTGATATAGTTTATTTCAATCCTACTAAAAATTCATATTTTATTCCTGTAAAGTAAAGGCAAACTTTACTTTTTCCAATGATGCAGATTCTTCCTAATATATAACACAATTTAATTTTTATTATATTTTACATATATATATGATAAGACAAAAATATAATAAAACAACAAATATCTTGTCTGAAACATCATCTCCAATAAGTGATAGACTCTTCTTTTATTCTCTGAACATACTTAAGATGCTATATTGTAAATATTAGTAACTTGGCTTTCCCATGATATCATGCTTTTTTTGAAAGGATGGTTTTTTTCTTGCATTTGTTTTCACATATATGTTTTCTTAGAGAAAGATGAATGAATAAATGAACTCTTGAAGCAGTGAAAAAAGTTACTTCTAAACCTAAAGTCAGAAGAAATTTATTATCTCTTTCCTGTCCTTGAATAATAAAATATATATTTGCAAAAATTGTTCTGGAGAAAAGAAATGTTCCAAATAAGTCTCTGTGTTTACCCTTAAAAAGTTCAAGGTTGGCTTTGTGACATTATGAGTTAGGGAGTTAATTTTGTTTAATAAACATTTTTGAGCATCTGCTCTGTGCAAGGCCACCAGGAGGACTGGGGCCCACATACCCCTACTCTGCCTGCCACATTATAGTCCATACAGATGGTGCCTGGAGAAGGGTCATTTTCCAGTGAGTAACTCATTTCCAGGAACTAAATTAAATCCTGGGAAACTGGAATATATTTTAAATGTCCCTGAGAATTTTAGCTTGATAAATTAATACTGGCATTTTTCTCCTCTAAAATGTCAGTAATATCATTTGAAGCTGAGTTACTGTTTAAGTGCCAAAGCCCTCTACCCTCTCCCTGGCAGCTACCTTTTCAGAATGAAAAAGTAGTAGGTGATTCTTGATTGTTATTATAATTAAAACTATTTATGCTTTTTTGTACTCTTTTTTTCAGTAAAGGATAATAATCCAGGAAATTAGCATTTTTCAGGGAGTAGAAAACACATTGATTATATTTGGTAAATAAAAGTCACTGAGTGCCATTTTCTATTGGCATTTTTTAATCACTACCCACATTATAGTGACTCAATTGTCCTTGATTTTGACTCTAGTAGTTAATTCCACAGACTAAATCTTAAAATAGGATGAATAGCCATTGAATGATTAGTTAGTAGATTATGTCACACATCAAAGGTGCAAGACCTGATGAAGCTAGGAAAAAAATCTTTCCTAAATTTATCTATAAGAGACAGCCTGATGCAGAGTTTCTACTTTGACTTCCAAAACACAGCCAGTGGGTGAAGTTGCATTAGTCAGCTTGAGCTATTGTAACAAAATATGCACTAAGTGGCTTAAGGAACAGATACTTATTTCTCCCTTTCTGGAGCTTGTAAGTCCAAGACCTAGACCTCAGCCAGTGTGTAATGCTGAAGGGCCTTTTTCCAGACTCATGGATCTTCCACTATCTTAATAACCTCATCTAAACCTATTTGCCCCACCATCACCTCCAAAAATTATTACTTTGGAAGCTAGAGCTTCAACATATACATTTAAAGGGGATTGCCAGGATTCAGTCTGTAAGAATTACATAGGTAGGCTCTGCACTGCACCAGCCTAAGAAAGTTCAGGAACCAGCAACTGTAGCTGGCTTCCAACTTTTGTAGCTAGGTTATATATGGTTGCTTTTATACTTCAATGGTAGAGGCTAGTATTTGTGATAAAGACATCTGACCTACAAAGCTTAAACTTTACTATCTGCCTCTTTAGAAAAGTGTACCAACCCTTGGTATAGACTGCGGACATTTGAGGAATCCTTTGAGTATATCTGTAATTCTGCTATTCTAGATCATTGTTTCTCAAAATTTAACTGCATCTGGATCATCCATTGATCTTATTAAAGCAAAGAATGTAGGCCCCAGTCCTCAGTGTTCTGATACACTAGGTCCAGAGGATCAGGAGTAGAAATCTGCTTTCTAACAAGTGTCCAGTTAATATTGATACTGTTGAAAATCCAAAGTCCACACTATGAATAGCACTGATCTAGAGTATCATTTGGTTAATAAAACTGATTTCTTTGGTGTTTACTCAATTGGGAAAATCATTGGTTCACAGACTTATTAAATGTCTTGAGGGACTGGAAATATCTCAATATTGCAGTAATTTCAAATGATTGTGTTTAATATAAGAAAGATACAGAATTTTGCCTATATTGATTTAATCTATTACAATTCTGATTTATTTATTGTAATATTTTAATGTGGCATTAGGATTTACATTTTATTGGAAGAAACTGAAGATTATCGTTTTAAAGAGATTTGCTCAAGGCTACCCAGTACAAAGTAGAGAATACTGGTTAAAAAAGAAAATCTTTACACTCCAAATTTTATATTCTAACTTCTTTTTTCTATTAAAAATCTGAACTATGATGCCTGGGACTTTGATAAACTGGGCTAAAGAAATGAATATTTCTGGTGGTTTCATTCTGAATTTAAAAGAGCAGGTGAAAAGCAAATATGACACATTTAAACATCTTTTAATTTATTTTCCTTTTCCCTAAACCAGATAACTTGTTTATTTTCATGAATTATACTAATATTTTAGGTGAGAGAGGCATGTAAAAAGCTAAAGAGCAATGAAAGTATCCCAATGAATCTAAGTGATGTCATCAAATTAATTTTGCTGTGTTCATGTCAAACTGAGCATCTGTCTCACAAGTTTGCCGGAGAACTTTGCCTTCAATCCTCATCTGTTGAGCATATTTACAAGCAAACCAAATGAACACAAACACACATATATACACAAAAGTACCACCTCATGCATTTGCCTTTGGCAGGCATGTCTTTAAGTAGTTATCAAACCTTAATTTGGTACTGACAATGATGCTGTGAGACATGTTTAATACCTTAAAGAAGGAATTTTAAAGGGGAATTGACAAGGCCCAGGTAGGACTTTTCTCCAAAACCATGCTATAACAAAACAGTAGAACCAAGGTTGACTGTCAAAGCCTGTTCTTTTGACCGCAATACCTAAGTTGTTTTTGGCAGATGTCAACAAGTTGGGTAAGGCAGATTTATTGGAGTCATTCAGATTTTTATTTCTTGTCTCAGACTTGGATTATTTCCTTAATTCATTTTAGGTTTTTAGGTTAAGCGATCCAAATCATCCCCCATTTTCCCTTGACATTATATTCATGTTATGTGGTTTTCTGAACTCCCATACAATGACTTAATGAATTTTGGTGTGTAAACATCTATTATAGCTTTTGTATGATGTTTCCACTGGTTTGCCTTACTTGTGGAATGATACTTTCCTGCTAAATTAAATACCCTGTTATTTGTCCTAACCTGATTCAGTAGATATCTACTGAAATCAACATAAATGAAGCCTATAAAATTCCAAGTATTTTATATATTTAAAAATATGTATATAATTTTAAAAGCATAGGTAAATGAGTAATGGCTCCTTAAATTACCTGACTGCTCTTTTTTTTTTTTTTTTTCTTGTACATTGTCATTTGTTTAGCCAATAGAAACTGTAGATAAAGAAGTTTTTTGGGCTTAAAATGGCAGAAAAAAGCTGAGCTGAATGGATTTTCTGTAAAATTTCCATGATTTACTAATTATTAAGAATTTATATGATTCTCCATGTTTGCAAATACTTTACAGGCAGTAAGTAGCTACTTACCTGGAATAATTGTTGCTATTATTTTCATTATAAGTTGGTAAAAGTAACCTGAAGAATTAAATCCTCCCAGGATATGTGTGTGAGAGAAAGGAAGAAAAAGAATGTGTGTTTCTGTATATGTTTCAAGGACCTGGAAAACTGATGAAATATAATAATATAAATGTTAACCTGTTATAATGTTATAACTGAGACTTTCTGGATCTTCAAATCATGGTGACATTTATGATAATTGAAATGAGATCAATTTGATCAAGAACTAATCTCAAGTTCCTATGAAATATGTTGTCGGGACATTCAATGATAGGTTTTTCAAAATGTATTGACAGTATGAGGCATAACCAAGTTGTTTAGTTTTTCAGTCACTGGAGGAAGATGTTTTCCAACTAGACACTATCTAATGACTGAACCATTCACTGGTAATACTGTATATTTGATTCATATACCTTCTTGGGACTTTGTTTTCAGCAAATAATTTATAATTCTTTGTTTGGTATGAAAGATAAAAATAAGCGAAACAAGTCATTCCTTGTTGGGGATATAAATTAATAGAAAAAGAGTTTAAAATGATGAATATAGAAATAAGTATATTTGTCAAATAATTGCTATAATTTTAGGTAAAAGGGATTATTCCTAGACTATAGGAATAGGGTTTGCATTTGATAAATACATGTGTAATGCTTGTCAACTGCTGTTAACTACTGTTACTCATTCACTCCACAGTTACCTTCAGAAGTAGGCACTATTAGTATCTTCATTTGTGAAAGTGAAATATTTGTAGAATTACAGAGAAGTCAAGTAACTCAGCTAAATCATCATGTTAACAGGTACCAGAGCTAGGACTCTAACACAGTCTGGTTTAATCATTCTTAATTTAACTTCTCCATATTGTTCTAGTATTTGTGAGACATAACACAAGAACATAAGCAAGTTTCATCATATTTCTCAGTTACATATAGTACATATTTTTAATTTATTAATGCTTGAAGTAAAATTATTTCTGTCTTGAATGTTACATAAAACAAGTTGGTGACTTGGAGATACTCCAGAATGTTCTTAAATAGATATTCAGCAGTCAAGTATTATAAGTTTAATATCTTTAAGATTCACTGGGACTCAACAAGCAGCAAAATGAATATTGTAAATTAGAAAAAAAATAACCCTGTCAGGATTGACAAATGAATTAAGTAAAGTTTTAAAATACACAATCAACATACAAAAAAAGAGTACCAATTTATATATTGATACTGAAATTTTCAACAACAAAATAAGGAAATCAATTCCATTTATAATAATTACCAACAAACACTATTATGTTATTATACTTAGGAATAAATTTAAACAAAGAAATGAATGCTTGCTATAGTAAAAATTACAATAACTGAAGAAAGAAATTGAAGAAGATATACACAATAGGGCTAGGGTTGTGGCTCAGTGGCAGAGCGCTTGCCTAGCATGAGGCACTGGGTTCAACTCTCAGTACCGCATATAAAATAAAGGTCCATTGACAACTAAAAAAATATTAAAAATAAAGATGTATGCAAGAAAACTGGAAAGACATCTCGTGTTCATGAGTTGGAGGAATTATATTGTTAAAGCTAACCAAAGTGATTTACTGATTCAATGTATATCCTATCAAAATAACAATGACACTCTTCATCAAACAAGAAAAACAAAACTCCTCAAATTTGTGGGGAACCATAAGAGACCCCAAGTGGCCAAAGCAATGTGAGCCAAAAGAACAGAGCTGAAGACATCACGATATTTGATCTCAAGGCTCACTACAGGGCTAGAGTAAGAAAAGCAGCCTGGTACTGCCATAAAAACAGACATGTAGGCCAATGGAATGGAACAGAGGACCTAGAAATGAATCCAAGTTTACAGCTGACAGATTTTTGACAAACTCTCCAAGAATATAGTGAAGAAAGGCCAGTCTCTTCAAAATAAATGGTGCCTGAAAAAGTAGATATCCATGTGCAGACAAATTAAACCAGATACCTATCTCATCATATACAGAAATCAACTCTAAAAATGTTAAAGACTCAAGTATAAGAGCAGAAATTATGACACCAATAGAAGAAAATATGAGGGAGCACTTGAAGATATCCATGTAGGCAATTATATTTAGGTATAATGTTCTGGATATGAAAAATGGTCTTACATAAAATTCTTGTGCAAATCAAAAGAAACAATCAATACAGTGAAAAGAAAAACTATAGAAGGGAGAAAATATTTGCAAATTATTCATCTGACAAGGGGTTAATATATAAAATATATAAAGAACTCAATTCACAGCAAAAAAAAAAGATCTGAAAGTGCTCTGAATAGACATTTCTCAACAGAGGATACATACGTGGTCAACAAGTATATGAGAAATTGCTGAACATCACTAATAATCAGAAGTACAAATCACAACCACAGAGGGATATAATTTCACCCCAAGTAGAATGACTATTATCAGAAAGACAAAAACATCAAATGCTGGCAAGTATGTAGAACTACCATATGTGGTCAGTTACAATGTAAATTAGTACAGTTACTATGGGAAATAATATAGAGATTCCTCAAAAAGAGGTACATAAGTATAAAGAAAAAGAAATAGAAATAACAAATGCTCTAGCAATACCATTACTGGGTATATATTAAGAGGAAATTAAGTCAGTATGTGGAAGAGAACCACATTAGCAGGTTTATTACAGCACTATTCACAATAGCTAAGATACGGAATCAAGCTAGGTGTCCATCAACAAAAGAATAGATAAGTAAAATTGGTATGTACATACAATGAAATATAATTAAGCCAAAACTGAACAGAATTCTGCCATTGCAATAACAAATGTCTTCCAATAACTGGAAGACATTGTGTAAAGTGGAATAAGTCAGGCACAGAAAATCAGTACCTCATATTGTCACTTATACATGAAAGCTGAGAAGTTAATTTCATAGGAATAGAGACTAGAATAATGGTGACTGGATTCTTGGCAGGTTTTAGGGAGGGGAGGATGTAGAAATGATGGTCAATGTGTTCAGGGGTGCGGTGGGATAGGAGGAATAATTTCTAATGTTCTATACCATAGTAAGATGACTATGATTGACAACGACTGATTGTGTATTTCAATTAGTTAGTAGAGAATACTTTGAATGGGCTCAACACAAAGAAATGAAAAAGTGTTTGAGGTGATGGATATGCCAATTACTATGAACTGATCATCATGCATTATTTACATGTACTGAAATGTCACACTGTACCCCATAAATATGTACAACTACTATGTGTCAGTTAAAAAAAACTTAAAAATCAAATAATGAGTGAAGTAGTCAAGATACAGAAAATCACCTTAATTCCCCCAAGGAAATTTAGTTCCTTCTTTTTTCCTGAAAAATGTGGCTTTCCTAGTCTATCCTTTATCTTCACACTTTGAGCAGAGAAGGGAATCTAAGTAATATTTCACTGTCTTCTTGATTCTGTAAGAAAAACAGTAGCTCAAGTGTGGTGATGAATGACAGCAAGAACTCACCATTACTGTCAGGGAAACTGGAGAGTGGCAGGGGAAACTTGACTGCAGATTTTTGCAGTGGTGGATGCTGAGATGCAATACATCCCCTGATTCTTAAAGAAGGTAGGAATTATGCACATGCATACCCACAGCACATAGCCATGCATGCACATGCAGCATAAACAGATATGTAGAGGTCTTTAATTTGTTTAAAGGGAGCTTTGGACGGCCTTGGCCCTAGAAGCAGAAAACTGCTAACCTTTGGAGATGGGATACCCTGTAAACAGGATGTTCTGTACAAAGATGATCAAGGGTGCCTTGGAGTGAGACACAGAAGCATGCCCTGATCCCCTCAGCTATATGCAAAAAAATGTTGTGTTCTTTTCTTTTTATTCTTATTTCTAGTTCTGTGTTCTTGAGAACTCTGCACCCTTGTTTATTCCTCTCAATGAAAGAAGGAACCCATCAGCCTAGGACTTCATTTCATCTTGGGTAAAGTCCCCTGACCCTCCACTTCATACTTTGTATCTGTGTCTTTCATTCCCTGCATCCAAGAGCTCAGGAATACCAGGCCAGGCAGGGATTGCCTCTGGGTCCCTTAAGCTTACTGGGGAAGGTTTCCCCTTCACTCAGAAGGCAGAACTAGGAGCCATCATTCAGCCTTACAGACCCAAGGACCTCAGCTCACAATGTGCCATTTTTGTCACTAGTGCCATAGAAACTGCCCATCTAAAACCCACTCTTTCACTTGATTTACTTGGTTTGCCTCTTTGCTTACAATGGGAGATTCAGCATAGCTCTCATCTTTTGCTTATCATCTACCTGGGGTCACTCTCATTTCTCCCAGAGCCCTTGACCACTGGCAATGATGTGGTCAATACTTTAGTGGGTTATGCCACCTTTCAAGAAGCACACCTTCTCACAACCTGCTTCATCAAAATTGTGCGTTAGGCCATCAATTTTCCAGTACTGAAATTCAGCAAATAATCCAACAGTGACTCACCTGTCAACAAGTTACTTTAGCCAGTCCCTCTACGGGGGTTAACCCCTGGGGCCTTAAGGTCAATGAAATTTGGCAAATGGATGTCACCCACATCCCACAACTTAGGCCACTTTTGTTTGTTCATGCTACCACTGAAAATCATTCCTGCATGTTCCATGCCATTGCCGACAGAAGAGAGACTACCTGACATGTTATCCACTGCTGCCTCAATTGTTTTACCCATCTGGGTGTCCCTAAACAGATTAAAACAGATAATGGCCTTGCTTACACCAGTACCTGCTTTTGAGATTTCTGCAAAACATGGAAAGTAACTCATCACACTGGCATCTCCTATAACCCACAAGGGTAAGCATTTATACAATGTGTCCACAGCACTCTCAAACACATGTTCCAAAAATGAGGGGGAGATACCTAGGGTAAGTCTGTCCTTCCTACCTGACTACATGAAGCATTAATAACTCATATTGTCAATCACCAAGGCTGTATCCTTGCAGAATGCCACTGGGAGTCAACACTCCCTCCTAAGGAGCTTCCTTAGTTGATGTGGAAGGACCTAGATACCAGACAGTGGACTGGCCCCATCTCCTTGTTATGTGGGGACAGAGTACACTTGTATATCATTATAGGAAGGACCTTGGTGTCTCCCGGCACACCTAGTGAAAACTTTCCATGGCTCACAAAGGGAACAATCCAATCCCCCAGTTCCAGAATCTTTATGAGGAGCAAAAAGACCCTCCCTGTTCTTCTTGCCAGGGATGACCCATAGCCCCCCAGACCCCTGTGGGAGCTTGAAGAAGTTGAGCTAGAGGGCTGAAGAAGTCCTAATCTCCACCAGTCAATAGATGAACCAATGAACCCCAAACCCCTGTTCCTAGCCATGATGGCTGTTGTTAGCTGTGTGGTAATAGCTGGCTTGCTTCTCTCTCACAGCTCAGGTCACCCAGCCTCAAAGGTTGGGCATCTGGGCTACAGTCTGGAGATTGGGCCTCCCCTTCTTTCCCCTTCAAGTCTGGAGAGGCTCTTGCACTAGATCCTCAAATACTTCTACTCTGTCTTTTCACCAGAACCTTACTGACATAGTCAAGATTTGTACAGGGCACCTCTATGTGTTTCTGTCATGACCTCTCCTGATTGGTTGCAATGAGAACCTCTTTCATATCACCAGTGATAACTGCACCTAGGCAGCTTTCATTGAAATGGATAATGCCATTTCTGAATCCCTCTTAGTTCTTTAGAGGAAGACCCATCCGTTTCTGTCTGTCAATCTCCTGGATTCCTGAAAGAATCTCCGAGCCCTATCTGTGTTAGAACAGGCCCTACAACAATTGCATTGGCCCAAATGCTTCATAGGCATGCTTAGAACAGTCATAGATATTTCCATACTGATCTGCTACTATAACACCCTTATTGTGATTGGGGGTGAAAATGTGTGTGTAACCCCACACCTGTGGAACAAAACAATGCACACCTCAGAGAGCATTTAAAAGCACCTACAAGTCTCCCTCAAAGATAATGTCACCGTGGACATTGTCCACCTCTAAAATAAAATTCAGGCTACCATTCTGACCTCTCAACAACAAATTTCCACCAGCCAGGTTGTCCAAACTTTACAACACCTGAGCTGGCTGGACCCCTGAGAGTGGTTTGCCGGTGCTCCCTGGAGAATAAGAACCATTGCCATAACCCTAATTTGTACCATTTGTCTTCACTGTTTAGTCTGTAAAACAAGAATGAATACTGCTCAAGACATTTGGAAACACTACCAGGTATGGTTCATTCAACAACTTTTAAAAGAAAAAGAAATGGGGAGATGTAGAGTCCCTGGGCCTGCTTAGAGGTCACTGGAGAAGCAGAAAACTGCTGACCTCTGGAGATGGAATATTTTAAAAACAGGATGTTCTGTGCAAGGCTGATCAAGCGTTTGGGGCCAAATGAGGAAGCATGCCCTGATCCCCTCAGCTATTTGCAAAAATGTTGTGTTCATTTTTTTAAAAATATTATTTCTAGTTCTTGAGAGCAATGCATCCTTGTTTTATCCTCCTAATAAAAGAAGGAGCCTGTCAGCCTAGGACTTCATCTTGGGTGAAGTCCTCTGACCCTCCTCTTCAGACAACTTTGTGTCTGCATCTTTCATTTGCTGTGTCCAGGGTTTAGCTGGCTTGCCCAGCACAGATATATTGAATCTTGATTTTATTTGTTAATAACTCAAGAAAACAAAGATAACAAGCTATAGTTGTAGCCAATGCCATATGAACCATAATAAATCAGACAATCCATATAAGCCTGCATTCAAAGTCTGGATCATGTAAAAGTAGCAGTGAAGAAGCAGTGAAATTAGGGGCACACACCACGATACTGAGGATGAAATAAACTGATTGAATGAAGCCCATCTGCTTTTTCTTGTACCATGAAACCTTGACTATTGGCACAGATCTCAGGATTTGAAAAAAAACCCAAACATATTTTTCTACTCATAGGTGTTTGTATCTGTCAGAATAATCTGGTTGTGGCAAAAAAAATAATGACAAAATTGTCAAAATAAAGACTTATTTCTTTTTAAGCCATTTGCTGTGGTTAATTGGTTCAGAATTTATCTTAGATTATGGAACAGTAACCATCTTAATAGTGCTGTTACTGTCACAGACAGAAAGAGAGCTCTAGATCTTTCTCTTCAATGAAATGTTCTGAGATTCACCTAGTCCAAATTAGACACAATATCTTCCAGCTCTAGAAAATCCAAGGGAAGGGGAATTCTTATTCACAAAAGGGAGATGGCTGGATATATTTGGGTAAGAGCCTAATCACTACTATATTTTCCTATTAGATAAAGTGCAGGATGCTCTTGATCAATTAATAAGCCAAACATATTTATTGGATATTGATTATGTTGTGATCTTTGTCATGACTTGTTTAGGTTAAGCTGAAAGCAGAAAAGGCCCCGCGATCTTGTCCTTAACCTAGTCACAGTTAATTTATTCAAATGCTGGTGGTAGGGGTGAGGAAAATATTTCTATGGTGTTATTTTTGGGGAAAAAAAAAGTTGGGTGGCATCAGAAGTACAATGTGTTAATCACTCTTTGGAGGTATCATAGCAATTCATTGACATTTTACAAACATTTCTAAAACTGAATTGAGAAGCAACCTATATTGACAAGATAAAAAGTATTTAACATTGCATATATTGCATTCACTTAGAGTTTCCAAAGAAATTGTTACCCACCAAGGCCATGTGCTGTGAGAAACAGAGAAAACAGAAAAGCACCATGAAAAGCTGTTTGATATTTGATAATGTGCAGAACTAGAGAGGGAACACCATCAGAAATGGAAGATTTTTCCTAATATAGGAATGACTGAAATAAGCACTCAGTATATGTTATATTATGAAACATTTAACAGAACACCTAATCTATGTAATGGATTCAAACTAAAAAGCTTCTTCTCAGCAAGAGAAATAATCAATGAAATGAACAGAGAGCCGACATTCTGGGAACAAATCATTGCTACACACACATCCGATAGATCACTAATCTCCAGAATATATAAAGAACTCAAAAAGCTTAACACCACAAAAAACAAACAACCCAATCAATAAATGGGCCAAGGAGCTGAACAGAAACTTCACAGAAGAAGGTATACAATCGATCAACAGACATATGAAAAAATGTTCACCATCTCTTGCAATCAGAGAAATGCAAATCAAAACTACCCTAAGAATTCATCTCATGCCAGACAGAATGGCAATTATCACGAATACAAAAAACAATAAGTGTTGGCGAGGTTGTGAGGAAAAAGGCACGCTCATACATTGCTGGTAGAACTGCAAATTGGTACAACCAATTTGGAAAGCAGTATGGAGATTCCTTAGAAAGCTTGCAATGGAACCACCAATTGACCCAGCTATCCCACTCCTGGGGCTATACCCAGAAGACTTAAAAACAGCATACTACAGGGCTGGAGATGTGGTTCAGTGGCAGAGCACTTGCCTAGCATGTGTGAGGCACTGGGTTCGAGTCTCAGCACCACATATAAATAAATGAATAAAATAATGGCCTATCAATGTCTAAAAAAAATTAAAAAAAAAAAACAACAGCATACTACAGTGACACAGCCACTTCAATGTTTATAGCAGATCAATTCACAATAGCTAAACTGTGGAACCAGCCTAGATGCCCTTCTATAGATGAATGGGTAAAGAAGCTGTGGTATATATACATAATGGAATATTACTCAGTGATAAGAGAGAACAAAATTATGGCATTTGCAGGTAAATGGATGGAGTTGGAGAATATCACGCTAAGTGAAGTAAGCCAATCTCAGAAAACCAAATGCCAAATGTACTCGTTGATAAGTGGATGCTGATCCGTAATGTGGGGAAGGTCATGGGAACAATGGTGGAACTCTGTTCACAGGGGTGTAAGGGGGGAGGGGGCATGGGGACAGTAAAGGTGGTGGCATATGATGGCCATCATAGCCCTAGCTTTATGTATGACTGCATGTGTGTTGTGATTCTATATCACTTACAACCAGAGCAATGAAATGTTATCTTCCATCTGTGTACAATGAATCAAATTGCACTCTGATATCATGTAAACCTAAATAGAACAAATAAATAAATTAAATATGGGTGGAAAAAAATAACAGCTAATCTGTGTCTATGTGGCAAAGGCAAATGTGGTCTTAAAATTTTGAAAGGTATTCAGTGTTTACCTGACAAGACAATTTTATGTATCATTTAAAGCTTGTTTGGATGCCATCTCTGGGAAGCAGGAAGACTTCAGTAAAATTTCTTAATTTTCTATTCCCTAGAGTGTTTCCTCTTTTTTTTTTTTTTCAGTACTACCACAGAACTTGTTTATGTTCCCATCAAAGCACCTGTCACATCTAACTCGGGTTGTTGTTATTTGTGCATATCTCTCTGGAGGAAACTTCAGCTCAGAGAGCATGGGGCATACCTCATTTGTTTGGGGGATTATCCACATCTACTATTACAGTATGTGCTCTAAATTGCTATTGAGAATGTAGCTGCGTGTCTCAACAAGTCTGCCTGCACCTGGAATGAATGTTCGTTCAATGCTATGAAATATAAGTATGAATTACGTTTTATTTAGTTCTAGGGTCATCAGTATACACAGGTGATGGGGATACAGAAATGAGTATAATTGACAGGAATTTACCTCGAGGACCACACACCATCTATTCATAAATAAATTCTAAACACAGATGGAGCAGCTTATTCAGAAGTGTTTTCCAGTGAAGTAGACCCTACGGGGTAATAAAGCATAGTTAGCTCTTGAAAGTAGAGATGTGAAGTCGTTTATTTTTCCCAGGAAATAAAGTGCTTTAAAATATTTTTCAATCTTTAATGGACTGTTCAGTTACAAGGCTTCTGTAGCAAAAGAAAAATTTGATGCTCTGGTTATAAATTTTGGCTGCTTTAAAAATATATATGTATTAACATGATTGTTAAGAAGCTTAATTGAAAGACTCAACTAGCTGCTATGGAATAATGGATTTTGGAGAAGAGTCAATGAAAGTCAGGAACCACCCCTCAAGCATTTTGAGATATTCTCCACAATGAGTCATCATTAATAAATTCTATTAGTTTGATTATTTATATTTATTGGTTTACAGAGTATTTTGGTAGTAAAGTCTTGATTTATTAAGTAGCATGTACAAATAGTTAAAAATTAAATTGTCCTGAATTATAGGAAATGCTACTGATAGATAACCAAAGAAGTGGAATTATCAAACACACTCTTTGAAATGTTTCTACTGGAATAAACTTTCTAATTTTAAATAATATTTATATACTTAAAGTTATCATGATGAACACATATTTCATATGTTATGTAATTTTATTGACTTTACGTTTTGATCAGTTAGATTTTTCTTCATATCATACTTCTCCTTTTTCTTCTCTCATCTCACAGTTTTGAGGGAGATGTTCATGTTACCTTGCACTTGATTGAGGCTGGCTTTAGGAGTAGAACAGAGCATATGGAAGATTTCCTCACTGACTATGTTAGGAACAATCAACTAGAAGGCAATCTTAGCTTAACTCTACCTTCCTCATGGGAGGATCTCCTCTCTTGTCCTCAAAGAACTGAAGAAAAGATACCATTGTAAAATACCCCAGAATTTACTTCTTTCTGCTGTGAAACTTGCTTACAATGCCTTGTCTTCCTTGAACCAACCCTGCAAACCAATCCCTTGTGAGTCAGTCCATTTCATTTTTATAACTCCAGAAGCTAATTCCATGGTTTCAGCTAAATTTAAGA
Organism: Geosciurus inauris; assembly: GCA_004024805.1. Lineage (NCBI taxonomy): Eukaryota > Metazoa > Chordata > Mammalia > Rodentia > Sciuridae > Geosciurus > Geosciurus inauris. The sequence goes on from PVHX01002020.1 coordinate 114,689, forward strand.
ACTGATTGATATATAAATCACTCCTGGATCACCAAATTTATTAATTAAAATATAATTGTTTCTGTCATGTCATGTAACATTAAAAAACACAGACTGATTATACATGTTATAAATTGGCACAAATCATGAAATGAGTATTGGTGTGGTAGCAATGAACCCATCCTGTTTTCTTGACAATTATGTTCAAAGATAATTTGAACAGCCAGGCAATGTATTTCATTGAGATAGTATATTTATTTGTTGATATTACTTCATCCCCTTATCTCATCACTCTTCCAAATGTTCAGTACAAAACACACCTCAAATTGAAAATCAAAACTGAAAAGTAGCAAGTCCCTCAGAATAATTTCTATCAAGGAAAGGATAGAAAAATGGAATGCTGTTTTATACACACTTGTACCAGTATCAGAGGTCAAAACTCAGTATTTCCTTATCCAGTACTACATGTATTGGATTATTTACATTATAGAAAAAACCCTGTGTATTAGTGAAAAGACTCTATATGTTATTGCCAACTTCACTTCCCTTAATTTAAACCTTATAATGCACTCATTCTATAGTTGTATCCAATTCTCTGAGCTATTCTGAGTAAAACACTGAGGGTAGTTTCTAGTTATTTATTCTCAAAGAAGATATTATCAACTTTCTATAGTTTATAGAGAAAAATTAAGTAAATACACTTATTTATTTAAAATGTTCTATGTAAGAGTTGACATTAAAAAGAAATTAGAATGTCTGTTTTGCATTGTGATCTGTATCCATAGAAACAGTATAAGCCTGACCAGTTTTCTTGTCATGCCTTCTTAATTCTCTCTTCGGTAAGACGAAGTGCAACCAGGGGATAGTTCCCCTAATTAATGCATCCTTCCTGACCACACTGCCAGCACTATAGAACGTAAATAATGGTCAACAAATTATTTCACTGTTACAGCATGTATAGATTTTTGCCAAAGCTATGCTTCTGTTTGTTCTCCCTTTTAGTTTGCTATCGTGTTTCACACTTATGGCACAAAAGTTCCTTAGTTTCACAAGGTAGAATGAGGAATTTGTCTAGAGTCTCCGAAGGGATGTAACACACATATAGGAGCATAGAAGTATACATCTGGATAACCGCAATGCCCTTCCGAGGATGTGCAGTGTTCTAATCTTTTGTCAGTGATAAACTTTCTTTCTCACACTCTCATTTGGTCTAATGAGAGAAGGAGCCATGTTTAATTTTTAGGATAAACCCTTATCAATTCAGAGGTCTCAGATCAGCATGTCATTATTTACTTCTCCACAATTTGGGGTCCTCAATTTGGGTTTTATACGCCTTTAGTTCTCTCATCTGATAAGACTAGAATTGATATACCAGAGATGAAAGATCCAAAATACTTAACTTAGTTACACAACCAGTGTTCCCTATTCATGAACATGGAAATAACATAAACATAGCCCCATTTATGTTTTTTTTAATTTGTATTTGTTCTAATTAGTAATATATTACAGTAGAATGCACTTCAATACATCATATATAAATGGAGTGTAATTTCTTATATCCCTACTTATCTTAATTACCTTATCCACCTTCTTTCCAACCCATCCTTGTCCCGTATCTCTGCCCAGTTCCTTTGCCACTGAATGAAGGAATATGCCATTAGGAATAAGTTCCACATTAGACTGCAAATATTAGTATTTGTTCATCTATTTGATTTGTTACAAACTAATAGCAAAATAAGAATAACTATACAAAAGTAAAGCAATAATTCTAACTACTTGTTACAAACCAATTTTTATATCTATTGTAGGTTATCTTACTGCATTATTTAGAACTGTATGAAAGATCAAAGTACTTATCACTGATTTTGTAAGCAAGTTGATAAAGCAAAGTTTTATGATTACTAGAAAAGTTTCTACGAATTAGTAGACAAGTTTCTCCAAAAAAGTTTTCTTTTTTAAATTTTATTTTTAATTGGCAAATAATATTTATGTGGTACAATATGGTTTTTTCTTATATGTATACATTATGCAGTGATTAAACCAAGCTAATTAATATATTTATCATCTGACATACTCATTTTTGTCATGAAAAGTTTAGAATCTACTCTTCTTGCAATTTTGAAATATACAATATATTATTCTTAATTATAGTCACCATGCTGTGCAATCTTAACTAAAATATCCCTCCTGTCTAACTGAAACTTTAAGAAAATAAATGGATAGACATTAAAAGGCAAGATCAAGCATGGTTTGCAATTATGCTAAGTCAGTCCTGCTTCAAATTTTCCATATGTATTCATTTATTCATTCTTCAGCAAATAATTAGTGAGAACCTACTGTGGGCCAGACACTTACACAGATCTTACGGAAGCATCAGGTAAGAGAAAAGACAGTTATTCCTTGTGGTGCTTTTCTGACAGTTATTTTCTAGTATGTCTCCCTTTTGTGTGCACACCCAAATCCATGGCATGACATACACAGCTTCTATAGTCTGGCACATATCTAGTACTCCAGCAGACCTGATGTGAAATGTGGGTTCAAATATTAATTAGCTCTGTGAACTCTGACATTTCCTTTCACTTCTCTGATCCTTACTGTCCATATTTATTGCAAGAAAATAAAATACCTGACAGCAGTGAAATAATTGAAAAAATCAAAGTACAAAATATTCACTAAAAGTATCAGTACTTCTGCAATTGAAAAATGAATAGAATTTTAGGTTAAAAATAATATTATTTCTCCTAAAGCATTTTGGAATGACAATTTTATTGATTCATATTTTCATTTTGCCAGGATAGAAAACCTTCACTTACCATTTTTTTTTCCAACATGTGCCATGTATTTATGTCCAAAAAAAAAAAAAAATACTGCTGATCTCCTTTCCTCCATCATTCAAAAATGTCATAGATAATAAAAGGATCTTAAGATTTCAAACAGGAAGAAAGGGATTCACTTTTCATCCAACCAAATGCATTGTGCTTTCTCTCAAAACTAAAGTTACAGTTCATAATGGCGTGTTGTCTAGATTAATAAAAAGAACTGTGACTTTGTAAGCACTTGCTAGGCAGTTCAATAATGAATAGCAGACTGTGTAATCAAATTCAGAGCCAAGGAAAATTGGGCAGCAGAATTTCACTTCTTCAGAGTTGCTTATCTCAAGGAAAGTTCTTTATACAATAGTATAAAGTAAAATATAATAGTATAATAGTTCTTTATACTTTCTGAAGTGGCCTTTCCCAAGTAGTCCAGTGCTGGAGATTATCTAGCACAGGTTAGTCCCTCTTTCCTATTGCAATAACTGTGTTCCCAGCAGGGTTACATATACAAGTCTCACAGCCGGAAGGAGAATCCATATGGAGAAAATAAGATAATACTGGGCTATTGATTGTGATTTTACATGAAATTTTTTCATGTTGTCAAAAGATATGTAAACATCAGAATTGTGTTGTTATGATACTCAATTAGGACCTATATAAAGCAAATAAGTTTAGAGGCCTTAGAAAATACACAGAGTTTCATCATGGATTTCTCCCAAGCTGTCACTATGTTCTAACAAGTACTCACACAACAGAAAACTGGGTGAGAGTCAAAGCCCAACTCTGGGGGATTTCAGCTGTTGGTTCAAAGATACTCAGCATCACTGAGTCAACACACTAACCTGTTTCACAGAATGAAGGGGACCATGTAGCTCATCTAATGAGTGAGACAGAGGAAAGGCAGTGCCTCTTTAAAAACAGCATTGGTTTTCATACCGGCAAATACAGACTACTTCTCTTAAATTTTGAAAGATGTTGAGAAGTGAAGTCACAATGCAGAGGGGACAATCTTTCTTGTAGCAAGTCTGATTCCATAGATACCTGAGTACAAAATTGTGAGCTGTGTTCTCAGAGCCTGGAAATACAGCTTTAACCATGACCTTTGATTATCTTCCTAATCCTTGCTTACCAAGGCAAGTAATAAAACTGCCCTCTGCGGAATTCGCATCTCCAGAAGAAACCTTGGATGTCAAGTTGAAAGGTGAAGAATAAATAGGATGTAGTAAAATTTAATGATCTACTTTTACTCTCAAGTGGGCAAGGAAAATATGTAGAAGAAACATGAGAATGAAAATGGAATTTTTATTATAACAGTCTGCTTATTTACATAGTTCCCTTCCAAAATTAATATAAATAATGACCAATAGGCATGGTGGTACATGCCTGTAAACCCAGCTCCTCCTCGATAAACTGAGGTAGGAGGACCACAATTTCAAGGACAGCCAACTAAGACCTTGTCTCAAGATAGAAAATAAAAAGGGCTACAATGTAGCTTAGTAGTATAGTGCTTGACCAAGCATATGCGAAGCAGTGGATTCAATGATCGTCACCAAACACACACTTGTGTGTATATATACATACATATATATGTAATTAATATTACATTTACTGAACATTTGTTCATGTATAAAATGTAGTATGGAACAAAATTTTGAATATATTTTATATGAAAAGCATGCAGGGCATATGAAAACAACCTACATATTTTGAGAATTACATGTTTTGTATACACAATGTCAGTTGCTTTACCCTAAAACTCTCACTAGCAGGACATGTTTTCTTCTTTTCTTTGATTAAATGTAACATATAAAAGTCAAAAGACTTTGCCCTAGGTCATCTCAGCAATAATTAAAGGACCCAGGATTTGATTACCATTCTGTTTACAAGCAACAGAACAGAAGAAGTGAGGTCTGTGTATTGATGCTCCTCAGCCTGTAGCTAAGTACCTGAGACTTTACTATTCATTTTCTAAGAGGTCTGTAAAACACATGGTTTCAACACCAGTACTGAGACCCAAATAATTGCATTGCTTTGAACCTGGCTATAGTATAATCCTTAGAGTCAGAAGGACAGTAGCAGCTCCATCTAAGATTATTGGTAGACAGTAATTAAGAGAATGAACTGTGAAGTCAAGTCATTGAGATCCAGATAAGTCCATGCTGAGTGGGTGTGTAAGCATACCAAATTACTAATATGTTTGTGTTCTATAAACTTTTCATAGGATTAAATAAATGAATGCATGAGAGTTTACAATAGTCTATGGCATGCATTTTTTGTTATTATCTATAATTTCATAGAACTCAGGGTAGAGGAGATAAGGATATCAACCTCTGGAGAATATGGTCAGTGGATGCCAAAGGAAGTGTCCAGTTAGACTAGTCTATAACTAGACAGAATAATAGCAACCTCTCATTTTGTAAAGGAGTTTTCTCACCCTTAAAGGAAGTTGCATGCCAGGTACTCTGTTGCCTGCAGAAAAACTAACAACAGTTTCTTCGGTGGATGGCTGCAGCCCTGGCCCTGAAGGGGATGAACAAGGCTGTACTTTCAAGTAACATTCTTGAAGACTGTGTCTCAGAGCAGCCAGAGTGGTCAGGCTCTGGAATTGAACTGGATTGAGTCAGAAGGCTCTTGGGATTCTCCCATCAGAAGTTGAAACTGAATTGTCCTGAGGCACCTATTCAGGGATGCTTTGGTAGCCAGAGGATGGTGATTGGGTTAGTCTGCAGTAAAAGGAGGAGTATTAGAAAGGGTACAGGGTTGCTCCCAGGACTTGGGGCCTGGGGTATATCTGGGCCTCACACAGTCCTAAAGGAATGCAATAGAAACCTCTCAGGAGTCAAGTTGTATGATTTTCATTTTCCCTCTGCCTCCTTCTTCAGGAGACACATGACTTTTTCTCTAAATATGCTCTATTACTTGTTCACTTGGGTAACTTCTGTTATCTTTATAGTTTTTCTCTGTTCCACATAGCCATGGCCAATAGTGAGCTCCAGCTCTACTTGGTATTTTGGTTCAAGGGGTCAAAGGGCATTAGTGAATTTTACTTCTAGATCCCTGGAAAAAGAAATAAAAAGGCTAATGGCCTAAGGTTTTGTCTGGTTTTACCTCTGATCAAATAAATAGGAGGTGGGATTTCTTCTGTTAAGGGCATGAAAATAGATTTTCTGAGAAGAGCAGGAGATGGGAAGGAAACTTTCAAGGGAGGAAACCACTGTTGTTTCTAATGCTGCAGGTGTGGAGCAGGTCTGCTGGGTCAGGTGGAGGATTAGGAAGATGCTGCATGACAGCCCTCTATAGTGGCATCCATCTGAGGAGTTGCCTGGCTTTTCCCATGGCCCTTTGCTTCTCCTTTTGCTTCTCTCTCTGTCTCTCTGTGGATTATACTGATGGTAGAAAGCAGCTCTCTTTAAAATGTGTTGATTTCAATTTTCTAGAGTGAAATAGTTGAAATCTCTTGTAGTTAAAATAATGGAATAAAATTGTCAATTTTATATATGTCACTTTCCCTCTACTCTCACCCCTTTGGAGACAGCCCTATACCGCCTTCAAGTTATCTCTTTATTATCTAGAACATATACAGTACCTTTTTATTTGTTCTTTTAAAATGTGCATTACAGTAGAATGTATTTTGACATATTGTACATGCATGGAGTATAACTTCCAATTCTTTTGGTTGTACATGATGTGAAGTTACACTTGTCATGTATTCACATATGAATATAGAAAAGTTATGTCCAATTCATTCTACTGCTTTGCTTATTCCCATCTCCCCTTCCTTCCCTTCATTCTCCTTTGTCTAATACAAGGAACTTCTATTCTCCCTCACACCCCTTATTGTTTGTTGGCATCCAAGTATCAGAGAAAACATTCAGCCTTTGGATTTTTGGTACTAGCTTATTTCACTTAGCATGATAGTCTCTAGTTCCCTCCATTTACCAGAAAGTGCCATAATTGTGTTCTTCTTTATGGCTGAATAGTATTACATTGTGTATATATACCACTTGTTTTTTAATCCATTCATCTGTTGAAGGGACCCTATGTTGGCTCCATAGCTTAGCTATTGTGAATTGAATTGCTGTAAACATTGATGTGGCTGCATTTCTGTAGTATGCTGAATTTAAGTCCTTTGGTTATATACTGAGAAGTGGGAAAACTAGGTCAAATGGTGGTTCCATTTCAAGTTTTCTGAGGAATCTCTATATTGCTTTCCAGACTGGTTGCACTAATTTGCATTCCCACCAGCTAGAACATATAAGCACATAATAATGAATCAGAAAGATCTGACATATTCACAAGAAAGAAGTATTACTTGGGCTAGAGTAACAACCTACAACCTTTAAAAATTTTATATGTGTGTGTGTGTATTATACCACATATTATGTTATTATATATTCCATATACTATGATATATTTACATATAATGTAGTAAGATAGATTACATAATATGATATGTACCATGTTACATGTAAATATATATTTGCATATGTTATATGAAATCATATGTTATATACAATATACATAATTTGGAAGTATTTGCACAAATCAATGCATGAGCCAAGTCCCAGAACCCATTAGAACATCTAATCAACAGCACATGTGGATGTCAGAGGGGTTGAAGAGCTGGGGAGAGTCTTCAAAAGCTGAAATGGTTCCTGGGGCCCATGTCATTCTGACTGGCATTGGGTCATTTAGCTGAAATGTTGGGGTCAGCCCCATCCCATCTCAGGCATTGGAGGAGGACTCAGGAAATGTTGAGAGTCAGTGGAAAGCTCAGGATCCTCTGAGGTACAGGCCCAAGGCACAATTCTTTCTTGGGCTCTAGTGTAAATATTCCAGATAAAATTATAATGTGATTATTTAATTATTTGCATCTCTTTAGAGTAGAGGAAAACTTATCTAAAGCACTGAAAAATCATAACTGAGATTTTGAGGGCAAGGTCTCTGGCACCTGTGGCTCAGATTTTAATGTTTCCCTCTTTTGAATGTTGCCTAAGTTTGTGCATCTCCTGTCTGATGAACAGGTGGAGTTGTGGAGTGGTATTTTAGCATATAATACAGGATTTTTACCATTTTCTTTTCATTTGAAGGATTATTTTGTTCAAGAATTTATTTACTGATATAAAAATTTTAAAAGAATAACTCACCTGGAATTCAATAAGCTTGTATAGATATGCTTTATATTTGATACAATATTTTCAGAGAAGGTTGTCCTAAACTTGTCAAATCTCTTTTAACCCTAAACTGCACATTAAGAATTTCACAACTTATGGGAATTGTCATTCCTTTTATAACATTTACCTCTAGGTGGAAAATATTGCTATGGCGAGAGTACAATAAATCACAGAGTAGATCTTAGAGCAGGAGACGGAACCATCTTTATTCACCAGCAGGCAGGCCAAGGGGCAAGCTGCAAATCTATACCCTTTGACTCTCTCCAAGGGTTACAGCACACCTTTATAGTCCAAATCCACATTAATCATAAATGGCTGTTGCTATGATTCAAAACCATAAACAAACATCATGAGATCTAAAATCATAAGCAGAAGGGGAAGTGGGTCAAAATGACTCTAGTTGAGAATAAGTTAAAGAATGGTTACTAACATCTAGACAATCATTCCCTGGTAGGTTACATTGTCCAAGATAAATGGAACCAAACAAAGAACAATTTTACATCATGTAAAAAGAACAGAAGTATTTGCATTTCTAAGCAGGGTGTGCTAATAGCAAAGGTGGAGTTTTCTCAGGGAGAAGCATTTCTTCCATGAGATGGAGTCTCAGGGTAAAATGGAGTCTGTTGTTTGGTCATTGCCCAATTGCCCATATAGCCTGGCCAATAACAATATTAGTTTCAGTTTAATGAGAACCTTAAATCCTTAAATTCTTTGTTCCTTAATATCTAGCCTTTTCTTTATTTCCGTTTTTTTTTTTTTTTTTTTTTTACCATTTTCGTCCATGTTTAGAATTGATGACTTTATCTAACTGGCTTAATATTAAACTGCTTCTAATTTACATTCAAAGTAATTGACAGAAATTTCTGTTATCTGATGATTCTGGTTTCTTCCCTTGTCAGTCTTATGACCTTTTAATTCCAATCAGTATATGGTTACCTGGTAACCAGAGTAGTTTTAAGTTGAAATCCCGATTCTTGTTTCTATGTCAACCACTCTGCACAAATCTCTTCCAAGTGAATGTAGAATAGCACCTAATAAACTGATTTATGCTAAATGTAACTGAATATATTTTTATACTGCCTGCTTTAAGGAAAAATTGGTTTTCTTATAAAGGCATTTCATCATAACAACATAAAAACACAATATTTTAATATACAGAACACAGTTTGTTAATGACAAAGCATCTCAAAAAGGTCAGCTATTTCTTCTGATGAGCTCTTTTTATTCAGGCCTTGGAGAAATGCCTTAGTGAGAAACAGAAGTTATACAAACAAGGAGTCAGAATTGGTGATGAGAAGGTTCACATGTTGAGTTTTTAAGATTTATTTTAAGGTCTTAGAGATGATCAAGAATGAAGAAGATGCAGTAGAAGATCAATAGTGAATTTTTGTTCTAACTCTATTAATCACTTTTTTGTCGATTTAGTCAACAGTATTGATTGTATCCATGCATAGAATGCTTTATGGTAACAGTGGGGAAGACAATACCATCAAGGATCTTATAATGTATAAGAAAAATTATTTAAAGAACAAAACAAGCTGAATTAAAAATCCAATTGTGGTAAGTGAAATGTTAACAAGGTTAACAAAATTCACGTAGAAGCTTTTAACATAGTTCCTATTTTACTGTGGGATGGGCATTAAAATTGTGAAAATTTTACCTAAGGGATGAAACATAATTGAGGAAAAGGTGATACCTAAATCCAAGAGGGTTAAATTAGAAGTAGTGGATCTAAAAATGAATTTGGAATGGAAAGGTAGGTCATTGGAAATGAACATGGAACCTACAAGCAATATCCTTTGTATCCCTTATGTTCCAGGATAAACAATTTTATGGGGGCAGTGAAAACTCAGGGTGATGGCTATGGATAAAGTGTAGACGTGCCCTTTTTCAAAGACTTCAGTGAGGAAGCTGTAGTACAGATACTCTTTATGTGACCCTCAATGATCTCTGCCTCCTGGCATACACAATTTTGTGTATATCTGTCCTGTTGAGTGCTGAAAGAAACTGCTACTTACTTCTGAACAAGAGAATACAACAAAAGTAATGAGTGTATAAGTTTATAACATGCTCACATCTTACTTGCTAACTTTGCTCAAGCAAATTGCTATGTTTTGAGCTGATGTTTTGTGTTTTGTGGCCAAAAAAAGAAAAAACAATCAAAAGCACCAAACTGTGCCTGTAATCCCAGCTGCTTGGGAGGCTGAGACAGGAGGATTGTGAGTTCAAAGCCAGCCTCAGCAACAGTGAGGTGCTAAACAACTCAGTGAGACCCTATCTCTAAATAATATACAAAATAGGGCTGGGGATGTGGCTCAGTGGTTGAGTGCCCCTGAGTTCAATCCCCAGTACCAAAAAAAAAAAAAAAAGCCACCAAACTGAGAGTGGTTTATAGCTGACAACCAGAAAGAAACAAAGGCCCTTGGTTCTACAAAGAACTATATTCTGTCAACAACCACATGAGCTTAAAAGCAAACTCTTTCTCAGTCAAGACTGGAGAGGGAAGCCCCAGCTTGGACCCAATTAAACTGTGTCTGAAATTCTGACCCATGGAAACAGTGGGACAAAACTATCTGTAGTATCAAGACTCTGAGTCAATTAACACAGAGGATAAGACTTAATTTGCATAACAAATACAAAGAGGGTAAATGTAGTCATAGCTTTGACACTAACATATTTTTGACCCTGGAAAAGTGACTTTCTTTCTTTAGAATGTGTTTGCTTACCACTATACTAGACACAATCCTATTCTGTGCTAAACACAATGGCTGATTTATGGCAAGTGAATTTTTTTAAGGTTAAAATGAATACATGAGATGGACTGGGCATACTAATGTAAGGCCCTAAGTGTTCATGTTGGCCATCCTCATCATAATTATTATGAGTGTATTTCTGGAAACAGCATGGTTTTAATATAGTCATAGAATTAATACATACAAAATGACTTGCACATTGTTTGGATCTCATGTGATGATAGCTATCAATGTTTGTTGCAAGGGGAAGTCGTCATTAAAATCTGAAGACTATTAGGCAAACCACAAAAGGAAAATTATCTGAATCTTTGTGAGGCTTAGGACATAAGGCATGCATACTCATTAAGAGGTAATGTTTTCCCAGCATCGACTTTGCATAAATCCCATGTGCCTATTGGAACATGTAACCACTAAATATTATTAATGAAATCACAATTTTGCAAAATGTTTATCATTTCTAGTAAAACCACCATGTGATTATTGCCATTCCACAGCTTAAGGTTAAGCAGCATTTACTGATTTTTCTATTGGGATGATTTAATGGCATGTCAAATCTGCAGAATGGTAAAATACCTTCAGGTAGGCAGTATCTTTCATCCACAAATCCCTGCTATTTACAGCTATCAAAACATATCATTACAAGCAAAAGACAGGGAGATAGAAGTGAACGAATACATGCATTATTCAAAAACTATTTTTTCTCTTCTGCTAGCTTTCTCAAAGACTTCTTTTCTTTAGGGGATGCCCAGAAGCATACATTTAGATTAGTTTATTAACAAGATCATTAATCAAGAATCCATGTTTCAAGATGTCTTTTTGATCAGCAAGTAAAGAAAAAAAAGATGCCTATGTGATGATGTGGAATCTAGTAAAGTTTCAATACATTCATAATTATCTCAATTATTTATTAGTTTAATACTTCAAAAAATAAAACATAATGTTATGTGATTAATATATACATTGTGAGCCAAAACACATATTCACAAATATAAAGTTTTGTGTGAGCCCATCTTAGGAAAAATTAAAGTTTTGCTGACATTTCAGCTATTTTTTTCATCTGTGATTTTTTTTTTCTTTTACTAAACATTCTCAGCTGAGCATACAATATATCCTCAATCCTATTTTCTGGATGAACAAAACGAGGCCAGGAGATTTACCTATGACTGAGAAGGACTGTTAAGCGCATCTCTGATGGCTAATAATGATCTGTTCCCACATTCTTTTTTGATTGCCTCCTACCTCATGAAACCTGAGACTTGTGATTAGAAAAATTCTTTTAGTGAACTTTATCCATGTTGGTAGATTAAAGAGACAATAATATTATCTAGCTGATAGTATTGAAATGAAAATTATTAGACCTAAGGAATTTCAGAGTAAAACATAGACATTTTAAGTATTGGTATTAAAAATAACATACTCTTCATGTTATAATAAATTAATAGTAATCTGTATTCTAACATTCCATTCTGGAACATATAGAAATTCCATAAAAATGAGTGTCTTAAAATATATGTAAGACATTGATTTTTTAGGTCAGTCCAAATAATAAATCATGTTTAAATTCAAAGATGTTGATTTCAAGAAGATTTATCTATAGTTAGAATCGAAGAAATATTTTAAATGATATTATATAATCATCTTTCCACCTGTATATACAGTATCTGGAAAATAACTTTCATAGTAAACATAATTCATATGATTTTGGATAATAACATGAAAAAGGAAGAAAATCTTTTCCCTTCTTTGATTAAAAAAATTGTAATTGATTTCACTTTAACAGGGATCTTAGATTCAAAATGGGTTACCTGTTTTATGCCATGAATACTTATTAAATTTTTACATTAATTATTGTTAAAGTCATAAATATCACACATTAATGTAGACTTTTTGTTAGACATTTTATAAAGAAATTCCTTTGGAAATTTCTGTAGAAACATGTTTTCTTCGATCATAATTATTAAATTCTTATTTATAAATCTTACATTGTAGTTTGTGTTTTCCATAAGAAAATTCTTTGCAGTTTCCATAGCAATTACAATCTTCAAAGGATAAAGAAGGATTGAAGAATTTCCCAGGAGCTGGTATAGCCAGAATAGTAGAGAGATGAAAGTGAATAAGTTGCTCTTATTATTTTCTGTTTCAAGCTGCTTGCACATTTGTTACTTTGCCACAAATCAGTGAAATGATCAGTTTTCTATCCAGACACCTAAAAAAGAACTCATTCTTACAGTAATTCTAAGACTCTCCAAAATATGACCATTACTTCTCCATTTATGAGTAACTTTTTTTTCCTTTGAGAAAGAGGAAATATAGTGGTCAAAATATCTGAAATGAACGGTTTCCATTAGAGAAATCAGCAATTCCTGGGAAACAGCGAAGAGTAACGAGATCAAGAAAATGAATATATGACCTGAGACAGTGATTTAACATTTGATAAGATACTGTATCTAGGGACTTCTGTGTTTTGTCTTTAAAATGGGAAACTTCGTGTCTAATATACTTGTAGAGTTGAAGATTCTATGCTATGAAACATCACTAGAACTGTTGTGTTCAAGGATTTGTATAACTAAATTTCCCCAAGTTTCCATACAAAGATCCCTCCATCTAATATTTATCCATCTAAAATTAATGTTTCCTGTTACACAATGCATACCCCCCACTGAACGTAATCATTGCAAACTGTGGATATCACCTAGAATGGTAACAGGGACTTTGCAGATGTGATTAAATGATGGATTTTGAGATGGGGAAATTGTCCTGGGTTATCAAGGTAAACCCAATAAAATCACAAGGACCTTTGTAAGAGGAAGGTGAGAAGATCAAAATAGAAGATAGAAAGATCAGGTAATGATGAAACAGAGGTGGGTGGGTAAGAGAAGAGAGAGACTGAAAGATAATGTTGTTTGACTCTGAGGATGTAAGAAGTGGCCACAAACCACTGGAAAAGGTGAGCAGAGATATTATCTCCTTAGTCCTCTGGAGGGAAAGCAGTCCTGCTAACACTTGAGATTTAGGCTTCTCATAAACAGAAATGTGAAGTTGGGTTTGTGCTGTTTTAAGTAACTATATTTGTGCCAATTTGTTATAACAGCAATAGAAAACTAATCCACCTAAATAGAAAGTTATGGACACATCAAAGATGGATGAATTTAGTCATTTAGAAAATTTTAACTTCCACTTGGAGTATCTAGAACCACAATAAATAATTTTAAATTGCTATTTTTCAGGAATAAATACATATGGTGTCAAAATTTAAAAGAAAGCTAGTAGGGGCAACTAATTTCTTAGCATTCATTTTGTTAATTTTAAAGTTAATTACCCATAAGTGTATATTTATATTTTATATATCAAAGTGTAAAAATTATATTGATAAAAGGGATTCAAAAAATTTTGGCATAATAATTCCAGTTTTTGAGCTTATTGTACATAGTTTACTGAATGTTAATAAAATCTGCAAAAAATATTTTTAAAGGCTTTGTAAAATCCACAAACCATATATCGTTTGTCCTTTAAGGAATTCTAAGTAACTTTTTAATTTTTATTTATTTGGCAAGAAACAAATTATGAATATTCTGTAATTTTCACTATAGAAGATAGTATTTTAATTAGCATAAGATTTGGTACTTACGTTGAGGAACATAGAATCTATATTGGTACTGCTTATCACTAAATCCCAAGTGTGTGGCTTAGAACTTTGACTATTCCATGCCATTTTTATTCATCTGCAAAATAGTTTAAAATAATACATTGTTGCAAGGACTAAATGAGCTGATATATGTAACACTTTGATGGGTCCCTGATACAGTGTAAATAAAATTTTAAGTGTGTTAGCTATTTTTATTGCTGTTCCCATTTGATCCCTGATCAATACAAATTTTTACTTTCTCATTTACAAAATACTGTTACATTAAGTAATAAAACTTTTTCTGTGTTCCATTATGAAATGAATGCATTCCTAATCTCAAAATGAATTACAGAATCCCCTCCAATTTCTACTTACTTCATTTAAAGAAATGTTACTATTTTAATAATGATTGATTCATGCTGAGAATAGCTATAAGTTAAGAGTTTTCCCCTCTTATTTTTAAAACAGCTTGTCTTGTAAAGACAACTTTTTAAAATTTAAATTAATTTGATTAACTGATACATAACACATAAAAGTATATATACTAATATATACTAATATATATACTATATATACTAAGTATATATACTATACTATACTAATATTACTAACGTAATATTTTGATACATGTATATATTCTGCAGTGTTTAAATAAAGTTAAATATATCTGTATTCTCAAACATTTATCATTTGTTTATGGTGAAAACATTGAAAATGCTATCTTGTTGACTTTTGAAATGTCCAGTACATTGTCAATACCTATACTTACCCTTTTGTGCAATAAATAACATACATGGACTTCTTGCTCCTAATTGTAACTCAGTACTCAACATTTTCCCATTTCTCCCTGGTCTAGTCTTCCCAGATTCTCTCTGTACCTTTTAGATTCTACCTATGAGTAAGATCATAAATACATTCTTTTGGCTTTCTATACCTGTATGGTTTCACCTGATATAAATATCTCCAGTTCCATCTATGTTGCAAATATCAAGATTTCAGTCTTTTAATGGCAAGATAGTATTCCATTGTGTATATGTGTCATATTTTCTTTATCCATTCATCAGTTGATGGATATTTTAGATGGCTCCATTTCTTGGCTATTGTGAAAAGTGCTGCAACAAAATCATCCTGTGGATTTTTCTTTGGCATACTGATTTCTTTTGGGTGTACATCAGCAATGCGATTGCTGAGTTATATGGTAAATGAAATGTTTTTAACTCAGTTGGTTTGGATTGTTAGAATATGATTTAATTTTGAAACAAGCTTTTCTTAACCAGTGTTCAGATTTCTTAAGTTTTTAGTTTGAAGGAATCTATGAATTGCTTCCACAACCATTTTAAATTTTGATTTTTTTAGTGAAAGTTCTTTCTTAGTTTTTTTTTAATATAATGGATTTTTAGGAATTGAATTTATTATAGCAGTCTCAAAAAGGTCAAGCCTTTGTCTTGCACAATGATTTAAATCCAAGTGTTTGAATTTCATCACAATCAGTCAATGATTCATGTTTGATGGACAGTATTTTCAAATCCTAACAATTATTTTCTTACAATATCTTATCAAACTTTGTCCTTGCTCTTTTAAAGCTAGAGTATCTAGAATCTATAATCCCTGCTTTTTGAACCTTATATTGGTTGGGCTTCTTGCATTATAAATAAGATATGGAGAATGATCAAAGTCTCTATGTACCTTTCTTATAACTGTTTAAGAATCTTTGGGCATGAGAGAGAGTCAGAGCAAAACAATGAAGTCTTAATTTGGATGATAATAGATCAATGTACGACATATAGAATACTATGTGTCAGCATTTTAATGATATTTCTATCATTACTATCCCCCATTTTTCACACAAAGAAATGGAAACATACACATGTTAGTTAGAATGTCAAAAGGTGGATAATGAATATTGGAACTGGAACTCAAACTCACAGAGTTTCAGTCTTCACATGTGCCATAGGTTTGAAGGTACTCTGTTTAAAGACCTTTCAAGTTCTAGTACTGTGAAAGCAGTCATAGGCAAGAAAGTAGCCAAAAATAACTTGAATACCATTGTCAATGTTCTGGAACTAAGTAGAAGAACCTCAAGATAAAATATGTCTAACACCAGTCCCCAAGATATTTTGTATGAAAGAAAAGTTTTCACTCAAATTACCTACAACATTTTGGAGAATGGTCAGGTACTCTAAATTTCATGGAAACTTATTATAAATATTAATATCAGATATAGAAAATAAAAACTTGCTTGCCCACCTGGTGTCATGGGCTGAGATTTGTATCTGCTACATGAGTGGAACTCATATCTATGCAGTATTGAATAGAGAGCATTTAGTCAATTAAACTTATCAGTAAGTTGCTCATGATGCAGTAATCATGTTTAATAAGAAAGATGTTTAACTTCACTGGCAAAAAAATTAAGAAGTTTTACTGTCTTGTCTGATATAAATTGTAGAATTTTGACTCTCCTAAATATTTTAGAAAAGTAAATGAATACGTGTACACATAAAGAGAAAAATTCAAGAATGTATTACCTATTTATTAAAATCACTTTTAAATACTGAAATGTGGCATTTGAAGCCTATTGGAATTGTTTTAATAGAGTCTCACAAAATAGCAAAAGTGACATGACTATATTCTGATGACAGCTTTATGTGAGCTACACTTTCTGAAGTTTTTATTGCTATTAAGATCAGGCATCACTGCTTAACAAATAATATATGAATGATTTAAGCATGCATTTATCTACTGTTGGATGGATTACATGTTCTTAAAAACTAATGAATCTCATATTTATCATTACATAGGTATTATATGAAATACATGCATGGAGAAAATCAAAATACCCCATATTTATCCAGTTTAATTCATTTTGAATGAATTCAATCTTATTTTTTACATTCTCCCAAATTCTATTTTTTTCAGTAATCTGCAATTATATTTGTCAAACTAACAATATTGCATGCTTATGCATTTCTTCATCCCAAAACATTAAATATGTATATATATGTGTGTGTGTATATATATATATATATATATGTATACATATATGTGTGTGCATGTGTATGTGAGTGTGTGTATGATTGCTGTTAAGTACTGAGGATACAGATGCAAAGAAACTTCTCTCTGTAATCAAGTTTATATTTCAGTACTGACTTTAGGAAGTGATAGAACTGGTCCCTTGCCTTGTGTTTGAACTTCAGGGGAAAGTGTTTTTTCTTTCAGCATTAACTAAGAAATTAACCATTTGTTTTCACAATTCTCTTCATCAATTTGAACTTCTTTTTTTTGGTACTGGGGATTGAACTCAGGAGCACTCGACCACTGAGCCACATCCCCACCCTATTTTTTTTTTTTTTTTAATGTAGAGGCAGGGTCTCACTGAGTTGCTTAGCACCTCGCCATTGCTGGGGCTGGCTTTGAACTCACTATTCTCCTGTCTCAGCCTCCCTAAGTGCTGGGATTACAGGCTTGAGCCACCGCGCCTGGCTCTCTTCATCAATTTGAAAATGCACTCTTTTATGATTGGTTTGCAGAGAGTTCTTAGTGGGAATTGGATTTGTTCAAATGTTTTATTTATATTTATTCATATAATCATATGTTTTGGTTTTGATTTTGTCAATATGGTAAATGGCGATGACTCATTTCTAATGTTTAGAAAGATTTGCGTGACTAAGATAAATCCCACTTGACCATAGTGTATTATCTTTGTTATATATTTTGAATTCTATTTGCTAATATTTTGATCTTAATTTTTGCATCTATGTTCATGTGAAATATTGAAATGTGGTGATCCCACAGTGTCTCTGGTGTCTGTGTTATGGTATATGGACATAATAACAAGAGGAGGGTACAATTCTCTCCCTTTCAATTTTCTGGAAGAGTTTGGATAGAACTAATGATATTTCATACTTAAATAATGGTTAAATCGACTTGCAAAACCATCTAAACATAGATTCCTTGTAGGAGAAAGTTTTCAACTAGTTATTTATATAAAGGTAGGGCCATTCATATCTATTTTTTCCATGGGTAAGTTTTGGTAGTTTATGTCATTCATGAAATTTTTCTCCATTTCATCTACTTGTCAAATTTATTAAAATCTTAAAAAATATTCTCTTATTCTGTGTATGATATCTATAGATTATGTAGTGATGTCAGTTCTGCAGAACTGATATTGGTGTTTTGTTACATCTTGCTGTTATTCTTGCTCAGTAATGACTAGAAATTTATGAACTGTTTTTTCAGAGAAACAGGTTTTCAATTATTTGAAAACTATTTCATTATTTTTCTGTTTTCTACTTCATTGATTTCCCCTCTGATACTTATTAATTTCTTTCTTTTTATTTTGAGTTTGATTTGCTCTTCTTTTTCTGGTCTCTCAAGAGAGTCATTCATTGAGACTTTATTCTCATATGCTGTATTTTGTTTAGTGCAATACATTTCCCTCACAATGCTGCATTAGCTTCATGTCAGAAATGTTTCATTTTCATTTATTTAGAAAGTAAATTTTAGTTTTGCTTTTAAAATGGTCTTTGATACATGAATTATTTGGATATGAGATATTCAGTTTCTAAATATTTGTTTATTTGGATATCCTTCAGATACTGGATTCTGGTTTAGCTATGTCGTGGTCAAAGAACATAAGTTTGTATAAATTAGAACATTTTAAGTGTATCAAGAATTGTTTTATAAAACTAAATATGTTTTATTATGATATAGGGTTCATAAATACTTATAAATGAGTATTCTATTGTCAGTGGAGAGTTATATAAATAAATGTTTATTAGGCCAAGTTTTCTGAAGAGTGTTAAACTCATCTATGTCCTCATTGACTTTTCTGGCTCCTTTTGATATCAAATACTTTAATAAGCCGGGCACTGTGGCTCATGCCTGCAATCCCAGCACTTTGGGAGGCTGAGACAGGAGAATTGTGAGTTCAAAACCAGCTTCAGTAACGGTGAGGCGCTAAGCAACTCAGTGAGACCCTGTCTCTAAATAAAACACAAAATAGGGCTGCGATGTGGCTCAGTGATCGAGTACCCCTGACTTCAATCCCTAGTACCAAAAAAAAAAAAAACTTTAATAAAGGTTTAAAGTGTTAACATCTTCAACTTTGATTAGAAATATGACTATTTCTTCTGATCTGTGACTTTTTGTTTTATGAACTTTTTATTCATAAAAAAATGAACTGTTTATTCATACATATACATATATATTCATAATTTATATTTGTTCAGTTTTTCCTAATGAATTGTACTATCATTATGAAATAATGAAACTTTATGTTCTTGGTTATATTCTTTCCTTTATATTCTACCTACTTTAATATTATTATAGTCATTCTAGCTCTTATAATAATAATGGTTGCATCAGGTACATTTGGCTTGATTAATATGGCTCAGTTTAAATGTATCATATTGCTATGAATTTTTTTTTTTTACTTTCCAATCTCTTTGTTTGCTTTCACCACAATTTTAGTCTTCTTTTGGCAAAATGTGAGTGTGTGTGTGTGTGTTTCAGGTTTATTTCCTTCGTTGGCTTATTGGTTGTATTAGTTTGCGAGGATTGCCATGACAGATGGTGGGGGTGGGCGGGAAGGTCCTCAAACAATAGAAATCAATTTCCTTACATTTGTGGAGACTATAAGCTCAAGGTCAGGTTCTAGCAGAATTGATTTCTTCTGAAGCAACTTTTCTTGGTTTACAATTGGGCATCTTCTCATTGCCTTTTCTTATGGTTGTTTCTCTGTGAGCTAGGCCCTGGTGCCTCTTCCCCTTCTCATGAGGACACACTTCTACTGGATTAGGACCCCTTCCCAATGGCCTCAATTTAACATGGTCACTCTTATAGACCTTATCTTTTATCTCCAGACACAGTTACATTCTGAGGTACTTCAAGTTGGTATCACAACCTGTGAATTTGAGTGGGTACAATTCAGTCCATAACACTGACTTTAGCTCTGTTCAAAATTTCATTATCTGTGAATTTTGTTAGATTTTATAGTATGTATCATTAATATGTGGCAAGAATATTATAGTACATCATGCATTTATTTTCTGTCCTCTTGACATTTGTATTATGGTTTTTATACATTGTACTCCTACATATAAGTATAAAATATATTGCTCATATTTTCCTTTTCAATGGTTTATCTTTAAAGATATTTAAGGGATATGATTCTTCATATTGACTCATACACTGTAGTTCTTTCTGCTATATGTGCACTTTTGGTTATTTGTGGGTTTTGTTTGTTTGTTTTTTGTTTTGGTATTTAATTGCTTTTGCAAATCCAGATTACTGTCTGGTATTATTTATCTTCTTTTTAAAAACTTTGTTCTTTTTAGCTATACATAACAATAGAATCTATTTTGACACATTTATAAAAGCATGAAATATACCTTATTCTAATTAGGATCCCAGTCTGGATGCACATGATGTTGAGATTCAATGTTACATATCCATATATGTACATAGGAAAACTATGTCAGATTAGTTCCACTGTCTTTCCTATTTCTATCCCTTCTCACTTCCTTTCATTTCCCTTTGTCTAATCTACTGAACTTCTCTTTTTTCTCCCACCCCCTTGTTGTATGTTAGTATCTACATATCAGAAAGAATGTATGATCTTTGTCTTTTGGGGTTTGGCTTATTTCCCTTAGCATAATCTCCAGTTCTATCCATTCACTGGTGAATGTCATAAATTCACTTTTCTGTATGAATGAGCAATATTCCATTGTGTATATTAATGATGGGCACCTAGGTTGGTTTCATAGCTTACCTATTGTGACTTGTGCTACTATAAACATTGATGTGGCTGTGTCACTGAGTATACTAATTTTAACTTCTTTGGATATATACTCAGGAGTTTTCTGAAGGACCTCGTGAAACAATTTTTCAAGGAAGATCTGCTGTTGATGAATTTGCTTAGCTTTTATAACTGGAAAGTCTTTGTTTTCCTTTTGACTTTGAATATGTACCAGAGTAAAACAATTTTAGATTGACATTTTTCTTTCACTTTTCAGTGTTCCTTCAAAAAATATATTTCTTCACTGTATTGTGCATTGTATTGGCTTGATAAACAATATTGTTCATTCTTACATGAAAGTTTTTCTTCATATGTAATGTATCTTTATTCTCTGAATCCTTTAGAATTTTATGATTTTTGAATTTGTTGTAAGCAATTTTATTGTGGTTGTCATTGATTTATCATATTTCTTAGGTTTGACTATATAATTATAAACAAATTGGCAGTTTTAAAAAATTTAATTTTTTAAAATTAATTAATTAATAAAAAAATTTTCATGAGAACTTCTTTTCTTTCTCCCCCTGCATTTGGGCCCCTAATTTACATCAGTAGGTTATTTAAATTTATTACAAAGCTCATTGATATTTTGTTAACTTGTTTCAAGTATTTTATGTGCTTTTCAGTCATTTTTGTCTTAATATTCACCCATCTTTTCTTTGCCATCTTCAATCTCTTAATTCTACTCATTTAATTTTTCACCTCAGACATTGTCTTTTTCATCTCTAGGAGTTTAATATGAGTCTCATTTTAATATATCTACCATGGTTGAATTTAATATACTTAATCTTTTCCCTAGATGTATTTTGATGGGGATTGCATTGAGTCTGTATAACACTTCTGGTAGTATAGTCCTTTGGAGAACGTTGATTCTGCCAAGTCAAGAACATGAGTGGTCTTTCTGTCTTCTAAGATCTTCAATTTATTTCTTCAGCATTCTATAATTTTTCTTGCAGAGGCTTTTCCCTTCCTTGGTTAGATTTATTCCCAAGTATTTTATTTTTCATGATTATTGTGAATGGCATAATTTTTTCCGATTTCTTTCTCAGCAGAATCACCATTGGAGTATGAGAACACTATTCATTGTTGTGTGTTGATCTTGTGTCCTGACACTGTACTGAATTTTTTTATCAATTCTCAAAGTCTGAGGGGAATTTTCTTTTTTGGGGAGTGGGCATGGTATAGTCTTCTAGGCCTAGGATTATGTCATCAGAAACATATAATTTCACTTCTTTTCCTATGTGTCTCCCTTTATTTCTCTTGCTGTATTGTTCTGGCTAGGTTCAAGGATTATATGAAATGGAGTGGTGGCAGTAAATATCCTTGTCTTTTTCCTGCTTATAAATATTCTTAGTCTCCATTATGGAATGTTGTTAAGTTACTCAGAGAGGTATTTATTTTAATCTTTATAGACAAATATCAGAATAGCACTTACTTTACTTTCTTACTTTTAACTTAATACTTGGGCAAAATTCTTTTTGAATTGTCTACCCAGTTCTCATTCTGGTAGGTGGGAATCATTTTTCTCTGTTGCCTTTTTTCCAGTCTCATGGAATATACTATTCCATATATACTTCTTCCTTTTATTTTATCTTTTTAGGTGGAAAATATGGAGGAAATCTAGGGCCTTTTATTCCATCTTAGTCTAAAATATTTAGTCACAATTGTTTTCTAGCAAGAGAAATAGTTACTTGTTTTTAGTAGGAATGCAAAATGGTATAGCCCTTTAGACAGTTTGGCAGAGGCCTACAAAACTAATCAGACTCTTTCCACCTGATACAGTAGTCAATAACAGTTTTTGGTATTTACCCAAATGTAATGAAAACTTATGATGATACAAAAATCTTTGCATGCATATTTATACCAGCTTTCTTGATAATTGTGAAATTTGAAAGCAATCAAAATGTGTTTGGTACGCAAATAAACTGTTGTACATGTAATGCAGATGATGGACTATTATTCAGTTTCAAATGGAAATGAGCTATTAAGCCATGGAGTCACATAGAGGAAACATAACTGTATATTAACAAATAAAAGAAGCCAATTTTAACAGGCCACATAATGCATGATTTTGGAATGACATTCTATAAAAGACAAAACTATGGAGTCAAAAGACCAGTGGTTACTAGGGGTAGCAGGGAGAGAGGGATGGATAGAGGTAGCCCAGAATATTCTTAGAGCAATGGAACTACTCTATATGACACTATAGTGGTGGATACATGTCATTACACATTTGTCCAAACCTATAAAGTATATAACACCAAGACTGAATCCTGACATAACCTATGTAATTTTCTTATAAAAGTTGGTAGAGGGGAAATTATTGAAGCCCAGATCTTTGAAATACTGCTATTTGAGTAGAATAAAAATTGCAAACATTCCTTGGAGACACCTGCCTCATTAACTTCAGTATGGATTTTGTCAGCATGAAGACAGTATGATTAGGCATTAAAATTAATTTCTTAAGAAGCTTATGTGAAATTAGATTTCATGAGTTTAGTTTGGCAAAGTATTTTTTCATGAGGGGCTATGGGGCCATTTGTAAGAGTTATATGGACTTTTAAGTGGGTATAACTGATGTACAAAATGAAGAATTTTTATCATAAAATAATTTGCATGTATACTTTCAATCTTTTACTAAATACTAACATATAATTCAAAAGTGTGTCAGTTAATCTCAAATATTAAGAAGAAAAAAAGTATTTTTCTCTACCTCTCACCTCTTAATTCTTCCCTCCCATATTTTAACCCTGAACATAAATATCAAAGTGCTTAATCTTTTGATGATACATGGAAAATGATTACCTGTCACACCATTAATTCATAATCAGGAGTATTTTAATACACAAGATGAATAGTTATAACCATAAAAATAGAATAAGTTACTACATAAATGGCAATATCATAAATTTTGGTAGGAATTATAGAAAAGCAGAAACTCAAGGAATTTTTCTACCTTCAAGGAGTAAAATACTTAGGCTATAAGGAGTTTTGAGCATTTTTAACTTTGTTTTAAAATATACTCTGTTAATTATAATTTGTGAAAATGGCTATGCCATAGTCTACTTGGAAATTCCTGAATATGTAACATTCATCTGTAAAAGCTGGCTTGGCTGCTTCAGCTCAGCACCAGCATATGAAGCAGCCATTCTATTGTGTCTACAGATTTCACCATTCAGAAATTTAGAAAGGACAAGGGGTCACCTTCTTTACATTGTACCATGCCTAAATCCTTAGATAGGGAGACACAGATAGTAAAGGACTAGAACAACTTGGTCTGAGGAATCCATTTACAAGACAAGTTGTTCACTCACCTGTGTGTGTGGTGGGCTGGGCCTAGTTGCACCTGCCGCTCAACAGATCTCCATGTGGCTTCTCCACCCTGGCCTTGAACAGTCCAACTTCTTACATAGCCCTTAGGATCATGACCTTTTGGATCCAATCTCAGAAGTCAAATAGCATCACTTGTTCCACATTTTATTGACTGAAGCAGCCACAATCTCATTCATCCTGGAAAGAGTGAGTGCTAAGACCTTCTCTCTCCATGGGAAAAAAATATTAAAGAACTTGAAGTTATGTTTTGAAATCACTATACTGTGCATACAATTTTGTATTTTGCCTTTCCCTTTAACATTAGAAACATAAAATGCCTTTCTTGTAAACATCATTTAAATACCTATTCAGCATGATCTCGCTCTCCTAGCCAAATTCTTCACTTGCAGATGCAAATATCATGTTATAGTGCTACTGAATGATTTAAGTAGGAAAAAGTTAGTGTCTGTTTATACAAGAGATATCTTCATAATAAGGAATCATGAGAGAATAAAACTACTTCATGGACATTTAGCTAGGTAAAATTATTCCGAAAGAGCATCTGCACATAGAAATACATCTTTTAGCATTCCACTGAAAATCACAGGGCATATTTAATTTCATAAAAGAATAGTAGATGTTGTATATGAATTTTAGCAAGAGCAATATAATATCTTGGAACTACTAAACTGCAAAATTTCTGCTGCATCAGCCAATCCATGTTTGTATCTACAACTTTGTCAAAAGCCAATAAAGCAAAAAAGCTTATTCATCTCGCTAAGGGGTTGTAAGCTCTATTTATTTAAAATGGAGTTTGGAGATTGGCTTTTTCCGTTTTGATATGAGTCGTGTATCACTTTCATTTAGTGACATCAAATGTTAAGCCTCAATAAAACTGCCTTATAGAAGGAAAAAATATGATATTGATTCAGTGATAAACAATTCCTAGATGAATGAGGATGCTGGCATTGAGATTAGTTGCATAGATTTGGAAGATTTTTTAAAAAGTTCTGACAGTATGTCTTGTTTTTAAAACTTGCAGTTAGCAAAAAAAAAAAAAATCCTATTTAGGGATGCTAACTATGATAATGTACCATGTCAATTAAAAACCTGGCTGCAGTACATGTCATAACTGGTGAACTATAAGGAAATAATAAACTAAGTTTCCTAAAGTAGATTTACTTTAAATGGCTATGTATCCAAAATCCTTCATTCTTGCAGTTCAATTTAGAAATGCTGTTATTGTTGTTGACACACACTCCATCCTAATTCTCCTTATGCATTCAGTTAACAGGTTATTATCAGTTTTTACTCTGCCAAGTGCTTTGTATCATTTGTCCTTCTCTTTTTAAAGTGGCCATCTTGCCGTCTTAGAATATTGGAGGGGGTGAACACTGATTTTCCAAGGCTGACATTCCTTCTAAATGAAACTTACATGCTTTTAGGTAATTCAAATACTAGCTGCTTCTATGTGTTTTAATAAATATGGTTGCATATTCAGAATCTGTATTTGTGAAACTTCATTATCCAAATCATCTCAAAAATAGTAAAATCTATCTTTGCAAAATATCTTGCTTTCACAATTTTCCCTACAATTTCAGAAATAAACTTTCACATGAAGCCAACACTTTTGAAAATAGGTATGATAAACATTTTTAAATACTTGCATTCATATGTCATCCCTCCTTTGTACCTTCCTGTGATTCCCGAGAGTCTAATGTCAAGTACGTTTGCATGATCTAGTTCTATTAAACCATAACATAGGGCTGGGGTTGTGGCTCAGTGGTAGAGCACTTGCCTCGCATGCGTGAGTCACTGGGTTCGATCCTCAGTACCACATAAAAAATAAATAAATAAAATAAAGATATTGCGTCCATCTACAACTAAAAAAAATTAAAAAAAAAAAATAAACCACAACATATTTCCCATTCTACTTCACCAGGACCAATTCTATTCAAATCAGACGTGCTGAGCAGATGCTTTATGCCTGGTTCAACTCACAACCTCCAAACGCCCAATTTAATCTTAATTTGAAAGGGTCCAGAGAAGCTCCCTATATTCAGATGGTGATTTCAGAACAAAGAATCATCAGGTATCAAAAAAAAGAAAAAAAATCAGACCATGAATTTAAGTTATTTTAGTATCAATTCATAGATCCAATGTTAGACTAGAATAATAATAGCAGCAATGATTTACACTTAGTACCTACAGTGTGCCAGTTCTGTATAAAAAGGTGTTATCTCTGAGATTTATACCATTACTGCCTCCCTTTTTATAGATGCGAAAACTCAATACAGAAGGCTTAGTGCCGACTGCCCCCAACACCACAGCCAGTAAATGGGACATCTGGGATTCCAGATCAGTGGGATTTCCTGTAAGTGCTTCCAGCCATTATGCTTCAAACCCAAAGGGAAAACAAAACAAAGAACAGTGAAAAGATGACCCTGAAAGGTATGAAGCTATAGATACTAAATGGTAGAGGGACTTTGATTTAATCACTTGCATTTGTTTGAGATACTTGTGTACCAGCTGGCATTCAAGAACAGATTATACTGGTAAGCAGAGCAAATATCCCTGACCTCATGGAGCTTAAATGTTACAATAAGAGATCAGAACACTCAACCAGGAGCAAAATCCATGGCCACAGTTTACACCAACAAGACATGTAAAGTTCTGAACACATCTGTACATGGTTTGCTCAGCCCCCTTAAACGGACCAAGCCACAGTCAGGGAAATTTTGTGAAAAGTTCTTTACTTTGAAATAGTTGATTAAAATTTGTAGTACATTTTTTCACCATTTTACTTAAGTGGAGACTTCTGATAGGGATTAATATCAAACTCAATTTCTTTATAACGAATGGTACTTGTTTCTTTTTCAGAAAGACAGCATATAATGCTTGGCACACATTTTGTGTTCAGTAAGTATTCACCAAATGCAAGTCAATGGCTTGCATTATAAATTTCAATTACATATCTGTATGAGATTGTATTTTATTCTGAGCTTCAAATGTATTTAATCACCTTTCATTGTACTTTTCAATTTTATTAGATGGCTTTATTCAGAATGTTCAACTATTTTTAGAGTGATTAAATCATTTTCTCCATTTAAAAATACTGTGAATGTTTCATTTTTTAAAAAAGTTTTCTATTTAAAAAAAATTTTGGGGGGGTGTCACCAGGGATCGAACTCAGGGACACTCAAACATTGAGCCACATCCTCAGCCTTATTTTGTATTTTATTTAGAGACAGTGTTTTACTGAGTTGCTTAGTCCCTCGCTGTTACTGAGGCTGGCTCTGTACTCGTGGTCCTCCTGCCTCTGCCTCCCAAGCACTGGGATTACAGGCGTGAGCCACCACACTGGCTTCATTTATATTGTTATTGAGGCAATGACAGGCAATAGTAGCTTTAGATAATGTTTTCAGCTAAAGGCAACTCTAAATCCTGAATTAGCCATTTATCTTTCATAGAAATAATGACATTCAAATAATTTCAGATTTTTAAAGAATTCTCCAGGTATTTGGTAGAAGTTCAAAATGAAGTGATAGGCAGGACCCTAGAAGACTCATTTCTTGCATGGAGATAATCAAAGACCATCAGACCATTCATGTTTGATGAAACATACAGAAATAGTTGTTTTTATTTTAAACATTGTAATTTAGTTTATCCATCTTTTTTTGGAGGGAGCGGTAGCAGGGATTAAACTCAAGGGCACTCAACCACTAAGCCACATCCTCAGCCCTATTTTGTATTTTATTTAGAAAAAGGGTCTTACTGAATTGCTTAGCCCACCAAAGTTGCTAAGGCTGGCTTTGAACTCAAGATCCTCCTGCCTCAGCCTCCCAAGGCGCTGGGATTACAGGAGAGTGCCATGTTCCTGGCTGAGTTTATCCCTCTTATATTGTATTTGAATATCACTGATTGGAAAACTATTGTAGACTTGGAAATATAGTGATGAATTTTTCAAAATTATAAGAATCTTAGCTGGTTATCTCTCTAGAGTTTTATTAAATAGTAATTTGATAGAGAATATTTTATATGGTTTGGAAGGGAATTTAGTGAAGGGTTGTACAAATAATGAGGCCTGAATTTGCATTACCTACAGAAAAAAACGTTAAATTATAAAAAATGAAAGAGAATTAAGATTTCTTTCTTTTTCCTAACAACAGAATTTAAAACCACTAAAATCAGAAACAGATTGGGCAGCAGCAAATAGTCCATAGCCTGAGGCTAAAGCACTCTTAGAGGAAAAGCTATCCTGAATGCACCATCTTTTTAATAAATCTGAATAGGTGATTAAATATTTGCTAATTATTTGAAAGTTTTATTTAATCTCTCTTTTTTGATGAGGATATGTGGAAAGAAAGAAAATGAGTTCTTTCTTACCTACTTCTTTCATTTCTTATATAAATAAGTAATAATGTTGTTTGAACCAAAAAAAAATTGTAGGGTTGCTTATAATGAGTGGTCCTAAAGTATCATATGCAGTGTCAATGTCAAATCAGAGCAATCATAGAACTGGGGCAGCTATAGTGGTTCTGTATTTGAGCCTCACAGTGCCATTTGTGTGCACAGAATGTGTGATTCTGGGTGACTGTGCATTAAGTTTCTGGTCTGATTAATGCATGTGTAGTATACATTTGAGTATCTATATTGATAATACTTGAACCCTTGACATAAACATATATAATATAGGAAAAGATTCATAAAATATTGCAGTTGCTTATATTATTTACCACACTATGTATCAACCAAATGTCTGGAACTGTTCTAGGGTTGTTCAAATATTAATGTTTCTAATCTTTTAAAAAATGGTAGATGATATTGTAATATCTGTTACATACATGAGGAAACTGATGTTAACTTATCCAAGGCCATACAGGAAATAAGTAGAAGAGTTGAAGCTTAAATATAGAATCTTGTTCCCAAGTCTATGCCTGAAGTTACTGCAGCTGTGTTATCTTTGCAAAGAATGGCATTTAAATAAGAGAAAACATTCAATCTTTGGTTGTTTGGGATTGGTTTATTTCACCTAGCATGATAATCTCCAGGTCCATCCATTTACTGGCAAACATCACAAAGGTCACAAATAGCCAAGTAATACTCCATTGTGTAACTAACTCACAATAGGAGGGGGAGGGAAAGAATAGAAGTTCAGTGGACTAGACAAAGGAGAGTGAAGGAAAGGGAGGGGGGATAGAAAAAGGAAAGACAGTGGAATGAATCTGACATAACTTTTCTTTGTACATATAGGAAAACACCACAATAAGTCTCACCATCATGTACATCCACAATAATGGGGTACTAATTAGAATAGGATACATTCCATGCTTGTATAATTATATCAAAATGTAGTTTACTGTCATGTATAACTAAAAAGATCAAGAATAAAAAACAATGACACTTAATACATTCTAGGTTAGTAATTTTGTTATCCATTTGCAAGGTTAAATAAATTATAGTGTCTGACAAAGAGTTGCAAATCACTGGCTATCCTTAGATGACAACTGTCATTCCCAGTGTTGACATGTCTTAAAACAATTATCAGTATGTTTTAAGTATTTACTGTATGACAACTACTCTACTAGCTTGTTTTATATAGTCTGTTATTGATTCCTTACCCCAAGTTTATGAGATAGTTGTTATCGCTTCTGCTCTACAAATTAAGACACTGATTTTTTGATGATATGTTAACTTTCCAAAAGTCATAAAACTTGATAGATCTAGGGTGGGGTTTACATTTAGGGTCTTGTACTCCAGAGCCTGCTGGCCAGCATAACTCATTGTCAATTTTTGTGAATTACCAGGCACAAAACAATTGATTATTGAAGTAGTCCTAACATTATTAGAGAGTATAACCAAGATGTGCTCTTTAAAGGCTCATAAAAATAAGTGTACAGAAAATGATTAAACATAGGCAAGTTTTTCCCTGTGGTTAACTGAACGGACAGGAACATCTTTCATTTGCAAGCCACTATAGTTTAAAATAACAAGCCAGTATATTTATTTCTCCTGTTTTTGTGTGCCACATTATCTTCAGAAATAATTTATCACAGAAATAAAGCATCATAAAAGGAAGTTAACTCTGTGGCTGATCCATCTTCTGGAACTATCCAAAATAAAATCTCAGTATTTGATTATCTTTGGAATGTAATAATTGTACTAGATGAAGTGTGACTAAATTTGTTCAAATTGAGTATTCTTATTTTTTATCATAAATGTGTTTTTAAATTCTAGTCCTTGAATTGAGTCCTTGCTAAAACTTAAGGAAACCTTTAGTCTCTTGATTTGCCTGTTTCTTCAGAGGTAATGACAGCAGAGGTAATTAACATGCTCCTTTTGAGTGAATATCATCTTTTAAATAGTGACAATATCTATAACCATAAACAGTTTAGAGGGAAACTACACAGTGTCAAGTAACTGATAATTTTCATTTCATTATAAACTTAATCCTTTAACAATCACAATGCAGGATGTAATATAAATGAATTTTACATCCATCCAGTGGAGGGAAAGCTTTGCTGCTTTCCGATGTCTTTTTCTGGAGGGACTGTAGGATTCAGTGTCTGTGTGTGTGTGTGTGTGTGTGTGTGTGTGTGTGTGTACGTGTGCATGTGTGCACATCTGCTAATAAATTTCCCTGCACATTCCAGTACCATCACAATCTCAGTCTAAAACAGATCATGTGAGTCATCTCAGAACTGTCATTCACAAAAATCTTATTAATTGTCAGCTGTCGCCTGTTTCTGTGTAACTCTTAGCCATAATGTATTTTGATCCTATTGATAGTCATCATTTCCTATGAATGTGTCATTTTTTCTCAAAGAAATTATTTTGCTTCATATTTAGTAGAAACTCAACATATATTTTAATAAAAATAAGTGATTTATATTAGCAACTTGCATAATAAACGCCTGGGAAAATGAAAACCAAATAAATTTTTACAACTTATTTTCAAGGATACAAATATGGCAATAAATTTTTTAAAAATATGTAATATTAATAGATACAAGGAAAAATCAAACTATTTTTCTTAGGCTTGTACTGAATTCTTCTGTGGCAATATTTGGAATTTTTCCCTCATGCAATAAGCAATTCTACCAGTGATAACAATTCTTCATCCTATATAATTAATTAAATTCTAATATCCTCCAACCAGAAAGAGTATCTTTCAGATTCCACAAATTGAGGCTTCCCACAAAACCTATACCTGCTTTACATGCCAATGGCAAGTGATAGTTTGTCATCTGTACTTTTGACTGACCAGCTGTCCATCAGGAATCTCACTACCCTTTCTCTGGATTGGATTAAATTTCTGGGAGAGTTCACAGAACTCAATGAATCTTTTACATACATGGGCCTATATATAATAAAGAATAATTCAAAGGACACAAAGAACAGCCAGATTGAGAAGATGCACAGAGTGAGGCATGGGGGAAGAGACATGGAGCTTCCATGCCCTCTTCTAGGTGTGCCATCCTTCAGTACCTGTGTGTGTTCAGCATTCCAGAAATAGTGTGAATCCTGTAATTTGGGGATTTTTTTTTTTGGTGCTGGAGATTGAATTCAGAGGCACTCAACCACTGAGCCACATCCCTAGCCCTATTTTGTGTTTTATGTAGAGACAGGGTCTCACTGAGTTGCATTGCTGAGGCTGGCTTTGAACTCTCGATTCTCCTGTCTTAGCATCCCTATAAATTGGGGATTTTATGTGGGCTTCATTACATACACATGATTGATTAAGCCATCAGTGAGTAGCACCACCTTCAGCCCCTCTCCCCTCCTTTGGTGATTGAAAACTCCAACGCTCTATTCATGTCTTGCTCTTTGTGTGAACAATCCCCATCCTGAAGCTACCTAGGGATCCTTAGTCACCTGTCATCTCATTAACAAAAAATACCCTGAGGATCTCAAGGGTTTTAAGAGCTGTATGACCAGAAATACCAAATATTTGACCCAGGGAAAAGATCAAATACATAATTATTTTTGTATCACAAGGTAGAAATATATATATATATATATATAAATATAAATATATATGTAGTTAGGTATAAATTATTTGTAAACATATTGCATCTCAGGAAAACAAAATGTTATTGGTTTTTTAGTAGGCAAGGCAGAGTGAGTTAGTAGCAAACCACAGGCAAATTAGACTTAAATTTTCTTTTACAGCACACTGTTCTCAAAAACCTTAAATCTTTATTTTTACACAAAATATCCTCTATTTTGGGTTAGAGCCTCCTAGTGGAAAATATATTTTCTGCCAACTATGACAATCACTAATGCATTTTGTTTCCTAGAAGAAATTCTTGTACTTTCTTAAAGTGTCTTGGGTAATATACTCTGCCTAGGTTCTGTGACAAACCTTGACTATTAAAGAGAAGAGATGCGCCAAGCTGCATTTCTAAAGTGCTGGTGATTGTAAGGCCCTTTGGAATTTACAGAGCCTTACTCATCGTTAAAATGAAATAAGGATCTGCATCAGAAGGCAGCAGGCCCTGAGGAGAGTAATATGCAGGCTAATGTAGTGCACTTGTGCTTCTTCAGGGTATTACACAGGAAATTCCCAAAATAAACCCGATGGAGAGTAGTGAGACTTGTCAGTTCTTCAAAAATCATAGAAATAAGTTGTTTCTCTCAACTATTCTGTGGAGAAAAAAAAAACAAAACATTTATGAAAACAGGAATACTCTCCCTAAGAGAGCATAGTATGTCTTCAGAATTCTGCAAGTTGTAAGATGAGGCTTTAGTTAAGAAAAAAAGGGAGATTTTAAAAAAAATTTTTGTTTTATTTTATTTTTAAATCAAGTAGTAAGTGTTTAAGGTATCTATTTGGGCTTAATATCTGAAAGATGTATATTAACGTACATTTGCACATAGATACATTTTTTTACATCTGCCTTGACATGGTCAAGAATGGGTGAGAGTAATTTTCAAAGTATGATTATCAGAATTCTTAATCTAGAGTATATGAATGAGCTTCAGGGCTCACAAACACCTAAAATTCTGTTGTAAGTTGTGTATGTTTGTATGTCTTTTGAATGTGTATAACTCTCCTCAGATTCTCAAGAGTCCTTGACTACAACACAATTAGCTCTTTGACTAAAAATTATTAAGAACATTCAAGCCACAGTTTAAATATTTTGCTCATTAATAAATATGCTCGACATCTCTGTGATCTCCACTTTTTTTTTAACCGATTTTCACAATTAGACTTCAGGATGGTATGATTTCTTAGCTCTGAGTTTCTTATTTACTACAACATCTTAAAATAAAATTCCAAGTATTTCCTGGAATCCTGGAATTTCTGTCCCCACACAAGCATACTGATTTTAGTGGTCTCTGACAACCTGTACTGATGATGGGTCAGGGTGAGCTGTGACAGTTAGGGAAGTGGTCTCAGAGCCCAGTGGTCTGGATGAAGACCCTGGTTCTGACACTCACCACCTGTGACAACACAGGCAAATGATCTGGTCACTCTGTCCTCAGTTTCTCCTTCTGTAAGAGGAATAAAATAATAAATTGTGTATTTCTATTCTGAGGGTTCAATGACAATCCACATAATCAGAGTAAGCACACAACAAATGTTAGTTAATAACGTTAACTCATACTGCACATTAAGTACACACTAGGTACACTTTTGTACACTTCACATTAACTGTTTTAACCCTGATGACATCTGGTGCCATGATTTCTATTCTCATGCCCATTTTACAAATAGAGAAACTCATGAAAATGTCATTATGTTTGTGTTTACATACATTTCAGAGGCAAAGTCAATTCTAACCCAGGCTAGATATCACGTTGGTTTCAGATATCACATTCCACCAGAACCTTCCCATATTACTATCATTACCATTGTCATTTTAAAAAATCTATCATACCTACTAGAATTAGAAAAAGGCACAATTCTTGGTGGTATAATTAGAATCACTAACATTT
Organism: Geosciurus inauris; assembly: GCA_004024805.1. Taxonomy (NCBI): domain Eukaryota; kingdom Metazoa; phylum Chordata; class Mammalia; order Rodentia; family Sciuridae; genus Geosciurus; species Geosciurus inauris. The sequence goes on from PVHX01002020.1 coordinate 149,083, forward strand.
TCTCTTTCATCTAAGGAGAAAGTAAATGCTACTTAGTGGTATTTATAGAATGTCAACACCAAATACTTTTTTCTTAAAAGAACAGTCATATTCAGATCTAACCTATAAACACTCAGGTGGGATAAAATAATAGGGTTTATTTCACAATAATGATAAAAGAAAATGCAGTTTACAACTGATGGGGTAGTTACTGGTTATTTGCAGGATAGAATTAGAGATAGCATGCAACATTAGCCAGAGATAGAACTGAACTGACTCCTAATCCAGGAATTTAATTAGTGCATGAAATGGATCTACTTTGCAGAAAATAAAATAATAAGTATGTCTATTAAGGAAAATTTTTGGTTTTACCTCAGATAAAAATTATGCTAAATAATCAATTTCATCTTCAGGTGCAAATACAAATTATGCTTTTGTTGTTGTTGTTGTTCAGCAGCTATTTCAGAAAATGAAAGCTTATAAAACATATAACCCATTAGTTTGAAAACAAAAGAATTAGAAAAAATGTGCAAACTACATGTTTTCTAAGATTTGCCTATGATAAGTAAATCCAAACAGAAATCTATAGCATTGTAATGACTACTTGGAAGGAAAAATAATGCTATATACTTTGAAAATGCAAATTATTATTTTCTTATGATAATCATTAATATGAAATACATGATGAGGTTACTATAAAAAGGTTACTATAAAAAAGGTTGAGAAGATATGTAAATTTGACATACAACCAGGTCTCCTAAACGTTAAGCACATTTAAAACATAAAAATATCAAAAAGCTATCAAATGCAAACAAATGTCTTTCAAAATAAGTTGAAATGAAATTATCTTTGATTTTTCAAATTAAAAATGTCCTCTTCCATGGAAATTTTTTTTTCCTTTTCCATTCCTTTCCCAGGAGAATATACACGTGTGTGTGTGTGTGTGTGTGTGTGTGTATGTGTGTGTGCATGCTTAAAGTATACTATAAAAATTTTCTTCGCTCATGATTCTCTTATTTTTATGTTAATTAATTTCTAAAATCTTAAAGAAATTATCTGCTCTCACTGATTTGGCTTCCAAAGTCCCCTACCTCTTTCTTTTTGTGTGTGGTGAGGAGGGATGCCAGGGATTGAACCTAGGACCTTGCATATGCTAAGTGTATCCTCTACCATTAAGCTACACCCACAGTACCATTGTTGACCTCTTTATATTCTTCTTAGAATTGAATTTCAGTGGTAAACTGAATTATTTAAGGGTCTCTAAAAATAGTGGAATGTATCTGGTATTTAATAAAAACATAAAGGGAAGAAGTTGAGCAGTTATATAAATGGACTTTGGCAAAATAAAAAACAAAACAACAGACATAAACTTTTCTTCCCACACAAACTGTTGATTTTAGCTTCTTCAGTAAATAATTATAATATTAAAATGATTACTATAACAATAATACTGTTTTAATGTTTTTGTTATTATATTGTTACCTTTGGTGTGGTAGGCTGTGGCTTATCAATTAGAATGATGAGTCAAATAATGTTACTCTTCTGGTGCAGTTGCTTCATATCCCACTTAGAATAATATCAGTTTCTTACCATGGTCTGCACAGCCATATGTGATCTGACCTCATTATTTATTTCCAGTCTATTGCCAATCATTCTTTCTTTGCCCAGTGCGATGCAGCCAGACCAACTTTCTTGTCGTTAGTGATTATGTACAGTGGTTGTTAGTGAAATAAACCTCGGTCTAAGGGCCTTAGAATTCTGATGGAGCATTCTTCCCACCAGTATGTGGATAGCTTATATGTTTAAGTTCCTGCTCAAATGCCCACAAAGCTTTTTGACTATGATTTGTAACATAGTCAATGATCACCCTCTCTACTCTTTGGGTTTTTACACTCTTTATCATTCTTCATAGCAGTTATCACTTTTGTACTGTATACTTGCTTATTTGATTCATTTGATTGGCTTTCATTGTTTTCTCCACTAGAATATAATCTCTATGAGGGCAGGACTTTTGCCCTGCCAATTGTGCCACTGTTCTGTTTTTTTCCTGCACTTAGTACATCATCTAACCCATAGACCATGCACAGTTAATGTTCATTAAATGCATGAAGAACTTTGCAATTATGAAATTCATTTAAAAGTTCAAGGCTTTTTGTGCCAGATTTTCTAAGTTAAAACCTCATAGAAAAAATGATAATAAATTCAATTGAGTTCATGTGTAAGTTTACCCTCAATTTGTTGAATATAAATTAAATTAGTTGGAGATATCTAGCCAGGTTTCATATATAGATTCTGTTTTCTTGGTTCTTATTACAGTCTAGAAGCTTTGGCATCCAGGCCTGTAATCCTACCTGGTAACTATCTTTGTAAATTAAGAAGTCACTGATCTTTCTAGAAAGTAGTCTCTTCAATCAGAAAAGGTTGCTGATACTTCCTATCTTTCCCATTCCCTGAAGATAAAAGTCATTTGCCACTCATCAATGATCTTCCCTTATTGCTTATAAAAATGTCCCATGTAATTAATCACATGGTCTTCTTGGTTCTTATCAGCATTTTATTCTGATATGACTTTTATGAATTAATAAAGATGATTTCATTTTTGACTCTTGACCTCTCTGCATATATTCCCCTTAGGGATTTGTTTGAAGTGCCCCTTCAAGGATAAAAGTAGGCATTTCAGATCTGAGGTATCATTAATTTCTCTACATTGTGACCTATCTCTGCCAGTTTCAACAGAACTTACACCCTTGGTTGACTCCAATTATCTTTCATCTTGAACCACAGTAAAGTAATTTTTAGTGTTTACAGAGCTCAATGTGCTACTTGACAGAGCCTCATGTTTACTCTAGTATATGATTATGAATTTCACATAGAATCATATAGTATGAAACAGACTTTAATTTCAAGAGTTTCACAGTACAGAATAATAGTTATATATGGGCAACATTGTTTAATAATATGTCATTTAGAGGTCTTCAGTAAAAACAGATGAATCTCTTCGTGAATGACTTAGATAGTAAAGGAAATTATTGGAAATATCTGAAGTAATTCATAGATCTGAATGGAAAGCTGGAGACCGGTCCTAAAACAAAAACAAAAACCAGCAAGCAGAAAACAAGAAGCTGCTGGGCAGGTTTGGCAGACTCTACAAGAAGAATGAATCTTAATTCCAAATCTAGTCCTCAATCAACTCAAGATTTGAGTTCCATGGATAACCTTATTTCGGCCATCATCTACTCACTAGCACTTTATGCCTTGATTGAGGCAGACAATGGCATCTTGATTTAAAGCCTCCCCTTATTGTTTCAATGGTGGAAAAGCTGTTTCCCAAAGCTAAAGTAAGGGTTTCTACCTAACAGAAATAAAATGGGATTTGAAAGCTAATAGACATCATGTGACAGAGCTCCTTATAGATTTCTAAGTGGTTGCCCATACAGAAATACAGTAAAATAAAATTCTACTCTAACAAATTGGCCTTTGAAAAATAATAACAATAATGTCTCCATTTACTTAATGATTCATAGTTTTATAAGTGATGTAATAGTTCATCATTTCTTTATTGGTGGAGTCAGGAGCTACTGGATTTTTTTAATGTTCATTATATGTTATTGTCTTAGATATAATAAGTGCTCATTAAATAATAGAGTATTTGTATTAATTTTAAATAACTATTTTCCTTATTTTCCCATGAAGAAACAAAATGCAAAGCGGTTAAATGATTTTCTCCAACACACATAGATAGTAAGTAAATAAAAATGTAACTACACCCCAGGACTAATTTTTATAATAGTAATAAAAATTTGTATAGCAAATTAGGTAAAACAAATTGATTTCACAAGTATCATTGTATCTAATTGGCACAGTGAATATTGAAAAAATATTTTCACCTTTTTGTAGCGAGAAACCTCAAGTCTTAAGAAGTTCAGTGACTTCTTCCGGATCACACAACTATCAGAAAGTCAGTGGGTATTATAATCTCTTACTGCTGCAGCAATAAATTACTAGTGGTTTAAAGTAACAGGTTTATTATCTTCTTATAAGATAGTAAGTTTCTGAAGATCAGGAGATTAAAATGGGTCTCACTGGACAAAAATAAGGTATCAGCAGATCTGGTTTCCTTCTGGGGTCTCTAAGGTAGAATTAGTTTGTCAACCTTCCTGCCTTCTACATAGATTGCAAATAGTGGCCAGGACAGTCATTCTAATGTAGCATCAGTCTAAAAGTGACTCTCCTTTCTTCTTATAAGGGTCTTTATGATTATATTGGGCCCATTCAGATAATCCAGGATAATCTCTCTACTCCAGCATCAGCTGACCAGCAATCTTAATTCTATCTAGAACTTCAATTTCACATTGTTAGAAACCCAATATAATTATAGTTTCTGGGGCTTAGGACTTTGAGTGGCAAGAGACTTTGTTGAGGATTATTTGCCTACAGAAATTGGTAACTAAAATCTTCCTGAAAATCTAGAGTTCTTTATACATACCACAGTGGATCATTGGATTCAATGTTATTTCTACTCAAATGCATAGTAATACAGAACCTTCTGGAAAAAGCCTATCATTACTTTCATATTAACATTAACAAGACAAAGTAGGAGTAAGAAAGACATGAAGTCAAGGCATCTGATACAAATAGTAGCAGAATATTTAGGGAGCAAAGACAAATGTTTGCTATAAACCATAAACTACTGCTCCAGACACTTAGCTTAGCCTTCAGAAGGTGATAAAAGGGTCTTAGTGTTTCATAGGAGAGAAAAAACATCTTCTCTGCTTGATCTCTATTAGCATGGCAGGTCTGATTCAGCTGATGTAGGTACACAAAAAAACACACTTACAATAAAGCACAGTCTAGGAAACTCAAACTGTCTTCTCTTTTTCAGTGTTTATGTTTTTCTGGGTTCTACATAGTATGGGATTCTGTCTTAGTATAATAATTCCTACATATAAGCCTGCACATGTCCCTTGTAACTTAAAGGGCAGATTTTTTCTTATTCTGCTCATGATATCCAGTGGTATCCATGACTAGTAACGTGATTGTGACCTCACAGCAAATGAAAGATGACCAGTGCTATAAATAGACCCCAGCATAGATGAAGTCCTGAGTGGGGACACCCTACTGTTACTAGTATTTGTTTAATAATGATGAAAGCAAGCAAAGGAAATAAAATTTTCCCTAAGAGATTGGATTTAAAAAATTTAAGTGCTCTGTTTAATTTTAAGGTAACATTTAAATTCTTAATATAAAAATAATAATGAATGACCATATTCAATGGCAATCCAAAAATTTCTTTTAGAAAACCCTAAATTTCCATTGTAAAGCTGTAGCTCAAGAGGTGAAAACTAAATTCTTTGTGGCAGAACTTTAGTGCAGAATTTGTATGGCACATCTACAGTGTTTATGTCATATGATAGATTGTGATTTCAGGGAAATAAAAAGATTGTGATTTCAGGGAAGTTAAGCATGGTGTATTTTAAACCTTTTGTAATAATAAAACTATACCTGGAAATAAAAAATAATGTTAAAATGCAAGAAAAGATTCAGAGTCAGCAAAATGTCTATTATGCATTACATGTTTAGTGAGTTTCTACTAAATGATAGATGCTACTTAGAGTTTTACAGAATTATTATAGTTGTTTGTTTAAAAAGAGAATATTCATGCTATCTCTGTTTTACAGAGCAAGAGAAAATAACAAGCAATGAAGTTAACCTAAATTATCAGGAGAGTGTGTTTCTATTAATGTAAGTGAGAAAATAGAAAACAGCAACCATGTACACACACACACACACACACACACACACACACACTTGCATACACATCTTCTCTTTTGATCCCATGTGCTCTTATTTTAATCAATTATTCTATAATACTTACAGCAGTAATTATAGCTTTCAAGATCAAATTACTGTTGACTTAATATTAAAATGCCTCCATACAAATTTTTATTTTCTTTATAAGGAAAATGCATCTCTTGAATTCTCTAGCTTAATCTTATGAGAAAGTTGAATAAATAAGATTCTGGCACATCTCATTTAACTACTTTGACTTTAACTTCCTCTACAAGTTAGAAAAAACCAACAGAAAGAATTTCTAAATTTCTCTCACCATTTAATAGTCTGTGATTACCACAATTCATATTTTTACTTTGTCCATTTCTTGGATTATAATCCCCAAATAAATGGATCAGTCAAAACCAATAATTGATGGTTTAGTGAGTTTGAAATGTGTCTGTTATTTCATTACCCTTTTAAGCTGCCAAAATATGTCTATAAATTATTGATCCTTACTTATTTTGTGTAGACATTTCTAAGTTTTGAACATTTATTTATTCAACAAATATAAATTTACATCAATTTTGTGCTAAGCATTCTAGTAGGTACAAATATAATAGTAAGCAAGATAGCCACAGCCACGAAAGATTAAAGTATTCTTTAATACTTTAGATGAACAAATGATCAATTCCACAAAAGTATGCTAAAGGTAAGGATTAGTTTAGGAGACTAGAGTAAAATCTAGAAATTTTTGTTTACATTTTAAAAAGCTTCCTTAAAGAAGGAAACCATAAGAAATGTAATAAAGATTAGGCATTAAAGGGGAAATAGCATTGAGAAGCTGTAAAATGTAGTGTTTAGTGGCATAGATATTGTGTCAGTTGACCTGTGTTTGAATTCTGGTGCCCACATTTACTAGCAGTGCAATCTTGGAAAAGTTGGTTGACCTCTTTGTCCCTCAATTAAGAAACAAGTTAAAAAACCTTAACTGCTAGAGAGATTCTAGAGATAAGCATTTTGAAGAAAATTAAAATAGAGCCTGATGTATATTATGTTAAACACTTAAAATATTGACATTATGGATGATATTAGACTGCTAAGAAAAAGTGTAAGCAATGGCTTGGACTTAAAAGAGGATGCTTAAGTAAGTCTATCTGATTATGTGAGATTAGATGTAGTTTGCATGAAATCACACATGGTAGCTTAGCAGGGACCAGGCTACAAAGGTCCTGGTACCATATCCTGAATGATTTACAACTTCATCCAAATTGCACCCCAAGGTCAATGAAGGGCTTTAATTAAGAATGTGACATGCATAGTCCTGCAGTATAGAAAGATCCCTCTGGGCACCATACAGAGGATCAACAGGAAGCAGAGGTAGCTGGATCAGAGGCAGTGAGAATGATCAGTCTGTTGCAGCAATGTAGGTGAGAGGTGATGGTGACTCGGACTTAGCTGATATCACTGGAGTACTTGAGAGATACTGAAGATGAAGTCACAGCATTGATTCCTGGCCAGATGTGAAATATGAGACCAATCAAGGATGGCATTCTGATCTTTGATTCAAGGACATAAATGGGTGTCAGTAAAAATGAGAAGAAACAGACAGGGAGAGAGGAAGTCTTCCAGGGATAGTTTGGAGTATATTAATTTTGAAATCCCACCACAGCCAAGTGGTGATGTCTAGTAAGCACTGAGCTACACTGGAGCTAACTCATAATCAACTTGGAAGAGTCAATTATTAACATTCAGGGATTTTATGAAGTAGTTATTCAATAACTAATAGCTTAAAATTAGCTATAGAAGGAGTATTTGTTCCACAGAAGTCATCAAATTCTTCACAGTGTGCCTTTTCCCCTACAGAGAGCAAGTTGACCAGTTCACCCTATACATACTCTGCAACCCAGGAGAAAGCTCCATCCTGGAGACTCTTGGGCTTAATGGTCACGATTGTTATATTATTAAAGCCATGTGGGTGAAGACAAAGATTCTCCAAGAATGTGCTTAGTGATAAGAAAGGAGAGTCAAGGGTGATCTCAAAGAGACCATTTGAAAAGAAAGGCTCCTGCAAAGGAATCAGAGAAGGAAGAGTGAGAGTCATTTGCAACTAACAGGAACTCTAGAGACACAAAATTCTAAGGAAGAAAGCATTCAAGAAAGGAAGAATAGAAGAAAAATAACTTTTGCATCTTCTGGTGCCAAATTTTTTCAAGAATTTATTTTTAAGACAGGAATAAACAACAACAAAATCATAAGTAGAATATAAAAATAAACCATTGCACAGAATTAGATCCATAGTGCACACTTAAGGTCTTTTCTCTTTAAGATGACATGTAAGAGTTTCTCTTGTGACTTGATACATAATGGTGTCAATACCTAAGTAGATTTCAGGATCATACCATAAGCCAGGCTGATGAGGGCCAGAGGTGAATGCCAAGGATGGGTGGTGGCTGATCTTGATGGTGGTGCTCAGAAAGGAGGAATATGCTCACTATGGCACAGGGGTATATTAGATGAACATGGTTTCTTAAAATTTATTACATAAAAACCATCATTTGCCTACATAAACTTTATAGAAAGAGACCAAAATCACAGGTAGCTATGTGCAGAAAATGCAGAGAACTTGCCATTAATTTCAGACTCTCCTGCCCAGCGAAATTTTTCATTATTTATGAATACTTTTGATTGAAAATAGATGTATGTACATTCATTTGGAAATAGACAACCCCTCCCGCTTATAGCAAGAATCCTGAAGAACCTATCTGCTGATATTGGATCTGTAGTTCTGGATTTTTCTTTTTCTTTTTTTCTTTTTTTCTTTTTTATCTCATTACAAAATTGTTGCAATGCGGCTATGTCTGAAATTTCAAACATTAAAAAAAAAGAGAAAGAGGAAGATGATACCATAATATTTCTGATTATATTATTATATATTATTGGACCAACTTTATTATGTGGTCAGTGCTAGTTTCAAGTTAAGATTTCTAGGCTTCAATTTATAATATTCAGACACAAATAGAGCAAGGAATAAGCATTGCATATTAGCCTGCAACATCTGCTTCAAGTTTCTTTTTTCAGAAACAAAAATTCCATGAAGTGGAGATGGGGATGGTCAATAGAAAAATGAATAAAGTGACAGCAAGTAGCTCACCATGATAGGTGTAACAGAAAGCCCTTCTACAGAAATACCTGTTTAGTAGCAGAGTGTGTTTCGCATAACTGGGACAGAGAAGAATTAGTGAGTGTGTAAGGGGCAACTCTGGCATGCATTCATGTTCATATTGAGGTAAGCCCTTTGCAAAACCCTAGTATTATGTGTGTTTGAATTATTCAGTGCTACTAAGCACCACTCCAAATGGATAGCAATAGGGACTTATCACTATTCAGTGGAAATCTGGGGGAAGTGATATAACGGGAATGACAAGAGAAAAAGGAACAAAAAGCCAATCCTTGTGTAGCTTGAATCACTTGGCTTCTTTCATAATGCCACTCCCTCTCAGTTGCAACCACTGAAAAGATGCTTTAGATGATTTCGTATCCTATAACTGACAACATCTGCTACCTACCGCAAACACAGTCATTTGTTTGGCTAAATAAATGTGTGACCACAGGGAAATCACTCTGGCAAATTTACTGACATTGCCATGGTGTTTCAGTAATAAACTTGGGAATCAACTTATCTTATGATACAGATGGCTGCAGCAGGATTATGCCACAGTGGGCTCTTGGAAATGAATTATCCAAACAACTGGTTTGGATCCTGAAATGATCCTGACTTACTCATGATAATTGACAATAACTTAATGAGAGTATTATCCTGTTATGCTTAGTATGGCAGTGTCCCTAAATATTTCTCAAGTTATTTAGGGTTCAGACTTAATTGCAAGACTTGTATTTCACCTAGGGAATTTTGCAAGGTAATGGCCTCACTATTTTGTGACATTTAAACTTAGCCAAACCTGTTCTTCCAACTTGGGTATTGCAATTCATCTGCCTTGTCAAATTATAGCAATTTATTTGCCAGTGTTTAATTTTCTATTTATTTTCCCTATTAAAAGGACTTAGCACCACATAATTTCTTTTACTTACAATAACTCCCTTGGTACCTATATGAGATAAAGCCACATGAAATGGATACATTAAAGTGACAGACAAATAAAAACATTTTCCATTTCATTTTAACTGATCTAGTAAGCAGACTTTTCTCCCAGTGGTGTATAAAAGTACTGGAAACCACTATTTGCACAACAAATAAAAGCCTCCACGTGGCACTGAACACTCTGGAATGTTTATATCTTACTGACATCTCTAGCATATATCAGTGATAAGGTATTTGATATATATATATGCATATAAAGATAAATATATATATATTGAATAAATCCATTCACTATTTTGTAAACATTCATCAGATTGATGGATGAATAGAGAGATAGACAAACAGACAGGTAGATAAATGTAAGCCAGGCATTGTATAGTCTGGGAATATGACTGCCAAAGGAAAACTTTCCCTACATTCAGAGAGTCTATTGTTTGGAAATAATTTACATTTCTTGGGGTTCAATGATCATAAACACTACCCACGCTCACTTACAAAGCATGTTTTCATGTGCAGCATCACTTAATCTTCCTCTTTCCAACAGAGAGGAATACAATACTGAGTTTTGAGACGAGATAAATAAAATCTGAGTTATTAAAAAAAATCTGAGTTATCTTGAGTTGATAAATAAAATCTGCTTAAGAATCTACAAGAGAGACAGGTGTAGCAGAAAAGAGATACCAGGTTAAAAAAGAGATCTATTTTTTCCACTACATAGGGATTTCAGTCTAAAATAGCTTGGTGAGTCTCTGTAAGTTGAGGTTTGAAAGAGTCTTTGTGGTAGAAATGTTTCAGAAGTACTTTGGATTAAGGTAAAAGAGGACACAAACACTACAGTTGAGAAGAAGGACATACAGGACATAGTGTAGTTCGGAGTAATCAAAGTACTTAGCTAAAGTAAACACGTATTAAGCCCATTAGCTAGTTGATACTTGACATTATGTTCTGCTGGAAAAGAACCATGCACTCAAAGAATTTTGCTAAGTAATACATTTATTATTCACTTCATATTCCTTTTACTTGAAAAGGAAGAAAAATAAATGCAGAATTTAACACAAAAGATCAGATTGACAAATCAGAGATTTTACCCAGTACCGAGGCTCATTAATAAATTGAAGAAGATCCACAATCAAGAGGCGCAGGCAAACTAGAGACATTGAGGTGGATCCAACAGCTTTCATTCTTCATTAGCATCAGGTAGGTGCCTCCTCCAGTTGGGGCTTTTAGTACACTAACATAAGTTATAATTACATAACTTCCAACTAGCCATGATCCATTGAATTGTAGATTCTAAGCAGTTTCTCATAAGCAATCCTAAACCAGTATTGCCAGCTAAGTCCATTCTGTAGCTTTCACTATTTTCACATGTAGATGAGACATGTCTACTGATACCTTGCTTCTTTCTCCAGAGGACCCTCAGTAATAATTGGGAGAGAAAGACATAAAAGGCAGGCTGCTTTAACTTCTTCTTTGCTAATTAAACAATGTACAATTTTGAGTCTTTTGTCATGAGAATATGATTATACCTGATTAGTATAACTCTCTTTTTCAGAAATAATTATGGATTAACTTCATATTTCATTGTGATTTGGGTTTTAAAAATAATGCTGCATGTAAGGTTATAGTATTAAAACACAAACAAAAAACTTAATGCCATAAGGGAAATCATGGCCAATTTATAGATAATAAAAACTAATTTGCAGGTATTGCATGGGTTAAAAGAATGTTGTATTATAAACATTTTGAATAATCAAATTAATAACCATATTGCTTAAAATATTTATATAAAGTTAGATATGATAATTACAAATAATATCCAGGGGAAGTTGTGAAACTATTTCTGCACCCAGCTCTAAAGAATATGCTTTTATAGTGAAAATAGTTTTGATTTGTTTTATATTTTTTTTTCTAGTTATAGGCCAGTTCAGAACTGTTTGATTGAATTCAGTGGAAAGAATCCTCCATAAAATGGATACATATAAATATCAGATGACACATCACTAAAATCTAACTAAAATGACTTTGTAATTTAATTGATTTGGGTACCATTTACAAGTCTGCTAATTATTAGCTCTGTGGCTCCAGGAAAATTGTTTTTTTCTCTCTGTGTAGCAATCTACCATCTGTAAAACCAAACTTAAACATTCATATTTATTCATTTATTTTTTCATGGAAGAAATGTTTATTGAGCATCTGCTTTGTGCCAGACATTGTACTAGACGCTGGAGAAAACTCAGAGAATAAGATGGAAAACTCTCCACTTCATGGACATAATGTGTTCAATCACTGTGAAGATTAAGCAATATAGTGTTTATTCCTTCAATCAACATTAGCTTTATTTTTCTCTTTTTTAAAGAGTATTTGCTTCTTTTTCAAAAATTGTTAGTTTGAGAAATGTCTCAAAACTGTTATGTCAGGAATTCTAAGCAGTCTGAGTTTACTCTCAAGTTAACAAGTTATTCTGTCATATATGTTCATGGTATTATGAGAAATACTTAAGGTCTCTGGGTCAGAGACAAAAGGGGGTTTATTACTCACAGCTATTGCACTAGTGGGGTTATCATTTTTTTACCCTTGTTCCTCAAGCTCTACATTTCCAAAAGGCAATATGAAAAGGCAAGAAATCTGCCTACACAGGCACTGCAGTGCATTGCAGGAGAGGAGGCCTGATGCCAAAATCTCCAGTCTTACCCACAGGCTGTTGGCATATCTTTTCAGACAGAGATCTTATGTATATCATCTTGAATATTAGTGAACTGGCTCAGGGAAGGAAAGGGAGGTATCTCTATTGTTACAATCTTGGAATATCTCCAGTGTAGGGAGATATTTCTATCTTTACTATCCTGAGGTTAAGGAAACTTGTTCCAGAGAGGATCACTGCCTCTACCAAAGTCATTTGCTTACCCAATCATTTCTGAAAATGTAGCCTGAAAATCTAGATATGTAGGCATATGAGAAATTTGTGGAACATTATCTTGCAACACCATGTCTTTAAAATAATTTGTCACCTGCTATTTAATGAATGAAGACAAAAACACATTTTCCATGTTTTAACTCATGGAAGATGAGAGTTTCATCATCTCCTCACATGATGAATGCCCCAGGAAAGGGAGCGGTTGCCCTTTACCACATATGCACAAAGAAGTCACTAATGTCATTGTTTGGGGCATGACAAGTATAGGATCTTATTTCACTAAGCTGCTGATTTGTGCTTCTGTCAGTACAAGAACTCAGCTTCTATTACTTTGATCTGTGCTCTGGTATAGCAGGGGTTCTGTTCTTTCTCTTTTGAATTCCTTTGAACTTCCTGTTTCTTTGTATTAAGGAGACCAGACAAGACTTCCCCACAGAGGGAAACTTGTTGTATTCCAGCTGTCTGCAGGCTCTTCTGCCTAAAATGGAATGGGTCAGGTCAGCTTTGAATTGTAGGTTATTTTCAACTCCAAGTTGAGGAAATAGGAGACCTCACTGTTACCTTAAATCTAATCTGTGTTTTATATATCAATTTTTACTAAAACATGCAATTTAAACTAAGTCTGCAACTGCTGTGTTAATACATGGACCCAATTTAGATGATATACGTTTTTTCTTTCTAGTTGGGGGGTGGGGTGTGATGGGGATTATCAAACAGAAACCTAAAAGGAGAAAAGAAAGAAGTATTAATCTTATGACTCAGAGTAAGTAACATGTTAGTACTTCTACATGAGTTTTTTCCAATGTAGAAATTACTGTTAAAGTGAGGCCAAGAACAATTTAGCAACAACCAAGATTAAAAAGGAATAGACTAGGAAGAAACATTAAAAGTATCAGTTTCTTAAATTTGGGGAAGTAATAACCCTTGTTTTCTTTCTCAGTTATTGTGGTAGCAGGTGATGACTTTATAAACTTCTATATAGTTTCAAAATAAATACTTTCCTTTCACACCAAGGAAGGGCCATTTATCAACCCTGAGGACACTGTCAAGAGAAAATAAGGAAAGTCAGCCGTCATAGTGATGTTGATGTTGTAGATGATGAGCCAAGCAGTAGAACACAGGATGAAGGAGAAAAAGAGAAACATTGCCACAAAAACTCTCAGTTTCCAAACTCCCAAACTGATCCTTTGAGAAATGACAGTTGTCTCGAGAACTGTCAAACAGAAAAACTACATAACAATGAGACAAAATTACAAGCTTCTTCTAAGTACAAAAGGTTCGAAAGCATCAAGAACACTTACACAGCAGGGAAAATTATATTTATGCAATGCACCTGAAAACTTGTGATTTGCATAGCATTTATGTCTGACTTATTAATCTTAATGAGTGCTTATTAAGCACTTAGTGATGAAAAACATTATTTGAAATAATAATAGAGTACAACGTGTTATTATGCAAATGTGTTTGACAAGGTGTCCAACTGCAAAATTTTATTTCTTGCTGATTTTACTTCTGCAGTTATGAAAATTTATCCCTTCTCCATCTTTAATACTGAAAATAATTTGATCCCCATAACTAGTTTAACTTCCAAAATGCCCCCAATATAATATTCCCAAGCTTGGCATTGGCATTCAAGGCCATTTATTTCTTCATCCCAATCCATCATTTTTTGTCTTTTATCATGCCTCAGCCACAACCAGACCGCCCCTTTTCATTGTTATCTGTTGAAATCTTCTCAAATTTTTTTAAGGCTCAAAATATCTGTCAACTTTCTCATTTTATTTTATTGTATTTTTTTTTTGGAGGGGGATAGCTTCTGAAAATTTATCTCATCTTTTTGCAAGTCTCTAAAAACTTTATTTGTTCTTTTATAGACTTAATAAAACATCAATGTGATAATTGCCTGAATATAAGAAATCTTTCCTTCGAACTACTATTAATAAATTCAGGGATATGTCATGTTTGTATTTCTTAGAAAATTTAAGAAAAGCATTGCTCATTAAAAATGTTTTGTTAAATTCCTTGTCAACAATTAGTTACTAGATCCCACGTGTTTTTTATTTTAAATAGGGATGGCAATCACATTCCCTAAGAACATTTCTAGCTACTGAAAGATGATTTTGTATCAAGTAGTCATTCAAAGAAGACCTGGAAAGAGAGGATTGTTGTTTCAGTTTTGGTACATACTGTATTTGTACTTTTTTATTTCTACCCTTGATTTCTTCCGATAGCATAATCAGTTAATCCTCAATTGCTTATTATAAGTAAATCTTAGAAACAAATTGTTGGTGGTAAGAAAAAGTATAATCAGGAATTATAACTAATTCTAAAACAAACAAAATTATTTTATATGTAAATTACATCTCAATTAAGTGGGGATAATCTACACAAATGTGCAAAATGTATTGAGTATCATCTGTGTATGAAAGGGCATCTGATGTTCAGAATACAGAATGATGTAGGAGTGTCTGAAACAACTTGTATATGTTGCCATATATTTTACACTAGAAATTCCAGAGGAGCCAGTATTTATCCTTTGCTAACACAAGAACAAAATTCAGCTTCTCCAGAAATGTATTTTTAAAGGGATGAGCTAGACTCAAGTTCACTTAAATATCAGTAAGGATATAACAATAAATTGAAAGTCAACACCGAGCAGATATTCATTTTCAGTGATAAAGCCACAAAATGATTATTTTCTATGTATTTTCTATTTCTAACATATTTGCATAACCGTAAACTATAATAAGCTAAAAGGAACTCTGGAAAAGATCTAGTCTAAGCTCATTATTTTAAAAACTTATAAATTTAAAAAACTTGCAATGCAATGAAGTACAGTCATTTACTTAAGGTTACAATGATGGTTAATATTAGACTCTGTTCTTCTGATTCTTGGGTCACTGCCTCTTTTCTTTTCCATATATACTAAATTTCATTATGCTTCCCACAGATATTGCATATACTGGGCACCCAACAAATATCTGCCAAATTAAATCTGGTTTCATTTTGTGTTTTTGTGTATGTAATTTATGCCCCTTACCCATTCACATATTTGCTTAAAAACATTTTTTGAAAATAATATTTTAAAATCACCTCTGTGCTTTGTGTCTCTTCATTCCCCTTTTGCTGTCACTGAAGAAAAGGGATAAAAATCTACTTAAAAATGTCACTGAGAGACACAGGGAATGGAATAGTGTTAGGGCTAGTCATTGATAACCTCATTTCCTGAGATACACATCAGAGAATTGTAGATGCAAGCATGAGATCAAGAGAAATTGAGCTGTGCTATAATGGAAATAGATGGCTCTTGAATCCAGAAGATTGATAATCTGAAACACAGAAGAAAGGAAAACACATAATAATGGTCGGCCTTACAACTCATAACTGGCACACACCATGTTGTTCTGAGGCAATATGTCAATTTAATGACAGGCTGTGATATCCTTTAACATCACTAGGGTCTTAAAGTGAAATTTAGGAAGTTCTGAATATTTTCCCACAGGAAAAGCCACCTGTCTCGATTTCATGATCATTTTCCATTTGTAAGAGTACAAATTATTTTATGAAACATGAGCAGATGTTCATGCATCAAGGCAAAAATCTGTTCCATTAGGAGACAAAGCTTTTAGAATTCTCAGAAAATCGTCTTCTAGCATTATCAGATCTGGTTATTCTTCGCAGGCTCAATTCTGTATAACAGTGAGAGTCTTGAGGAAACTATGCCATATAATCCCATACATGATAATCATGTGTAGTGGGTTTCATAGTGTACCCACAAAAAAGTTGTATGCAAGTCCTTACCCCCAGTACCTGTGTATTAGGAATCAGAGTCTCTGAAATGAATTAGGTTAAGGATATCAAGATCAGGTCATCCTGAATTTAGGGTTATGCCTAAATGGAATTATTTGTGTCTTTATGAGAGAAAAGAGAGTAAAATTTGAGACCTGAATAGGCAGAAAGCCTTGTGATGGAAACAGATTGGACTTGTGGAACTAAAATAGAGTAGGGATTGCAAGGATTCCTGCAGTCACCAGAAGTTTGGATGCCGGCAAGGAACTGATTCCCCCTTAGAGCCTCAGAGGAAACCAACCCTGGCAAGGCCTTGATTTCAGACTTCTGGCCTTCACATTTATGAGAGAATAAATTTCTGTTGTTGTTAGCCCAGTTTGTGGTAATTTATTCTAGTAGCCTTAGGAGACTAGTACATCATATAATCTCATTTTTGGATAACTGATGGTGATTTGGGGAAAAAAGTGAAAGCCTGCATCTTTTAAAAATATTTATGCACATTAATTTCAGAGTAGCACAATTTAGGCTGCCTGTGGATGGTTTCAGTTTCAGGTAGTACTGCCTCTCAGGATTGCTTCCTAGTCACCACTATGATTGCCACTATTAACATCATGATTAAAACTAATTTCCTACCAGCACCCAAATCTAGGGATTATAAAAAAGAGAGTATATGTTTGAATTTATTTAAATATTTTGTTGTTTGCTTTGTTTTTACTCTTAAGAAAAACAATGGCTGAATTTATTTGATAACCATAAATACAGGCTCTCAGGTAGCTCTGGCTTGAGTTTGTCTCTGCCACCCTAAAATTTATATTGAAATACAACATTATTAAAATATAGGTCATTTAGGAGGTGATTAGGCCATGAGGACTCTACCATCCCAGAGGACACAGATTTTAAAGTCCTATCTTAGATATAGGGGCCAAGCTCTCACCAGACACCGAACCCTCCTAGCATCTTGCAGCCTCTGGAAATGTGACCAATAAATTTCTGTTATTTACTAATTACCCAACCTTTGGTCCTTTGTTATAGCATCACGAATGGACTAACACAGGACATTCAGCCATGAACGGCTCTAACTATTGAATTTAGTATGGAAGTGGTCTACTTTGGAAAAGAACAAAGGATCATTATACTTGCCACAACCTTTTGTGAGTATTGTCAGAACAATGAATGGCTTTGCCACCAACTTAAAAGAAATGATTAAGCATGGAATATGGTGACACATGCATCCCTGAAGCGAAAACTTGGGAAAACAACACACCATATACAGCAATAATATACTCAGTAAAAGAGATTAAGTCTTGCGGGATGATAGTATTTGTCTTATAAAGATTACAATATCAAAGCAAAAAGATGTTAAAGGTCATCTAGACAAACTCCTTCTGGTAAGGAGTGGGTCACTATACAAGAACTAAGAGTAGTTGAATGACCTGCTTATATCCTGTTAGTTCATGGTTCTAAAGAGAGGAAGGCATCACATATTGATTACCCTGTATTTTCACAGATCCATCACTCAGATGCCCAAAACACAGTTTTTTTTTTTAACTTTCCTAAGTCTTAACTTTGGCATTAAGCACTCATTCCACTTGACACCTCTAATGCAGCCACTCTAGACTTAAAGTTACACAAGCCCAGCAAATATTCCCACCACCTCATTTTTTATTATGGTAAATACATGTAACATAAAACTTAACATTTGAATGATTTCAAAGTATACAATTCAGTGATATTTAGTATATTTGCCACTGTCTCCTTCCTGAGCATTTTTGTTACCCACATCCAATATCATTTTGAAATACACATTGATTAGAACACATTTGCCTCTGCTTATCAAACTCAAAACCTGACTGTATACTTACCCCAGATATCCCTGTCTCTCAAGAGTCTCTCTAAGCATCTCACTACTACAACTTGCAAAATGACAAATTAGGTTACTGGTTTTAGATCCAAATAAATTCCTATGACTCAATGTTACACTCTATGGCTATTTATAAAGACAATGCTGTTCAGTAAAGATGACAGAAGTATCTTCCATTTCTGAATATGCAGCTTATTAATAGTCCATAAGCCACTGCAGTAGAAGTTTAAGTTAGACTGGATAGCTGAGACTTTCTCAGCTGACTTTTACTGAACTGACCAGATCAGTGAACTCTCTTTCCCAATGAAGTAAAGGCTTACACTCCATTCAACTTAGCAGGAACAAGTCTGGGTTCACTACTTTGTGTGCTTCAAGAGTTCTCAAACTTGTTGTCCTTGTTATTGTAATCAATACAAAAATCTAATTAATTTGAACGCACAAAGAAAAGAACTATGCCTCTAATACAAACTAAGATAAATGATTTTCACTTCATAAAGGTAAACTGCAAAAGCAAAATTGCTATTAGAATAGATGTGAAAGAGAGGAGTATAAAAATGAAGCATAAAAAAGCTCATAAAACTCTATAAATATTATGTGTGATTTATTTATAAGCATATTAAAAACCTTAACTTTGTCATGAGAGTCCCATACTGGGAACTATAAAGGAAACATTAATAGTGTATTTTGTATTTTTTTTGACAAAAGAATATGTAAAGATCTCCACTAGCACAGCCATTCAAAGAACAAGGTTTGGCTCTACATCAACAGAGTAGATAATGCATATATCTTTTTTTATGGTTTAGAATAAAACAAATATTTGAGGATAGTACCAGGCATCATTTTTTACATTTCTTGGCTTCAGCTGATTTTTCTCTTAACTTGCCAGCTATTGGTTCTGATGACGTTGTCAGGTGAGAAACTATCTATGGTAAATAGTTCCCCATGTCCAGCCAGTGCACACAGGCTTTGCCTGTATCAATAGCATCCTTTACCTCCATTTTTTTTCATGGAGCTCATGTGCCATTCTAATTTATGATGTAAATGGCTCCTAAAGAGATCATTTTATAACATAAGTTTTAGTCTGTGCTTTGTTATTACTAAACAACAATAATACAAGTATTATTATTAATAATATAATAAAACATAACACAACCTGAAACTTTTCAAGTTACTTTTATCCTTAACATATCAAGAACTTAAGTAATTATGTGAAAAAATCATGATGGAATCTGGTCAGTTTGTAAAAGAATGGGTTCAAATGAAACTTTTAGTTTCAGTCTCTAAACCCAAAGATTGTTCTATGGTTTATTTGTGTTGTTTTGATTGCAGAATATTAATTTAAATAGCAGGGTCATTTTGTTCTTTTCTGGACTTCTCCCACTTTAATTCTAAATAGAGCCAATTTGTTGATTGGTTATAATTTTTCTTCTTTCCATCCATTTCTCTCTCCCTTCTTCCTTCCTTTCTTTCCTTCCTTCCCTACAGAAATACTTAGATGAACTATTTGCTCAAGTGATTTTTCCAGGTCCTAGTAAACCAAATAAATATAATATCTAGACTCAGGGAATCTTATACACTAAGTAAGAGAGAAATAGTACATGGATAATTATAGATATTAATTAACTGTAATTATGCTAATTGCTATGAAGAACACACAATGTTATAAAGTGAGAAAGTGGGATTTAGGATAATCTGAAGCAGTAGGAAGGGCTTCATTTTAGAAAGTGACATTAAGGTACTGGAGATGTAACTCAGTGGAAGGCCCTGGGTTCCATCCACAGTGCCACAAAATAAAAAAAAAAAAAAAAAGATAAGGAAAGAAAAAAGGACATTAAGGTGAAACTTGAAAGATATTAGTGATCTGGTTGAAAAGAAGCAGGGTGCAGGACAGAGTTCAAGGCTATGGAACATGTTGTCCAAGTGCAATTCTAGAGCATACCTTACCTGGGAAAGAAGGCAAGGAAGTAATGATCAGAAATCTCACAATCATAGGTAAACATGTTTGAAAATGAGGTCTAGAGGGAGAGCAGCATCAGATTACATTAGCAGACACTTGCTAAAATGCAGCTTATGAAGACCCACTAGTGCCCTCTTAATTGAAAACATCTGGAAGTGAATCTGGGCACCTCCTTCCTACAAATACCCGAATGGTTTTTGTGGACAATGCAAGTAGTTAGAAATTCACTGAATCACACTGTTTCACTTTTCAGAACTGTTATCACATCACCTTGAAGAAATGACTTCACAAGGTCAAGCTTTATACTCAGATTTAATTCTTCAAACATTTATTCTTTTTTTTTCTTTTTTACCCCCCCAAAACAATAATAAAGAATTATATCTAGGGAATATAGTAGTAATAATTCTCTTTCTTTTAACTGATACCTTATTTTCTCCTTATGAATGGACTAGATAGGAGCATACATCTCTGTCATGATACACTTCAGACAGGGTGGCCCAGAGAGGTTAATTGCCTTTCTGGGA
This sequence comes from Geosciurus inauris, assembly GCA_004024805.1. Taxonomy (NCBI): domain Eukaryota; kingdom Metazoa; phylum Chordata; class Mammalia; order Rodentia; family Sciuridae; genus Geosciurus; species Geosciurus inauris. The sequence continues at coordinate 169,978 of PVHX01002020.1, forward strand.
ATCACAGTTTGCTTGAGGTATTGCAAAGTTCTCCTGACTCTGGCATCTGCAATTTTGCCCCCTATGCCCTCTAAATGCCTTTATCTCATCTGGGGGTCATTAGTATTTGTTCTATTCCCCAAATGACACTTTTCACGTGAACCAGATCTATGCTCAAAGAAAAAAGAAAACAATAGGAAATACTAAATGTTGAACTTTTCACAGGTGATGTTTTCAGAAATTGATGTCAAGAATAAAATAGCTGTTGGCAGTTACAACGGTTTGGATGTCATTTTACAAAACAATTGCCTATGAGGTCTTCATGGATTAAAGGTTTCACATAAATTGGGAAAAGCTGGCTGTCTGCTCTCTCTTCTAACCTCCTTTCACTGGCATTTTTTACATAGCTACATAGCACAGTTGGTCCCCAGATCTGCCAAGTTCTCTCTTCCCTAAAGAAATTATACTTTTCAAGAAAGAAAGGCTTCAAAAGGAGGAGTCATAAAAATTATGGGACTATTCTCATTCATTAACAAGTATCAAAATTACAACATCCCTTGAGCATGGATGGTTATACTCAGTTGTGAAATAGGACTAATCTCATCCCTAGAGATTAGCACAACATAGCAGGCTCATTGTAGTGGCAGATAGGGCCTTGTGAATAGGTTTTGCCTGGAGATGCTCTACTTAGTCTCTAGAGCAGCAACGAGGTTTTATGATGGAAGCTTTCATGTTCTTGATCAGTAAAGGGAACTAATTAGCTAATCATCACACTGAAGTTTCAGAGTGAAGCCCCTTGGGAAAGACAGGCTTTTCCCCGGCCCCTAGAATTCCTATCTGCTATGGTTTGGATTTTAAATGTCTTTCAAGGCCCATGTTTGCTGGTTGTTATACATTATACTATTGTGGGGTGATAGCCTTTAAAAAATAGGCCTGGTAGGAGGTCCTTAGGTTATTAGGGTCATGCCCCTGAAGAGGGCAATGAGACCATAGGCCCCTTCTTTGTATCTCTTTTACTTCTCGGCATAAGATTAGGTTCTTGTTCCATGACATTCTTCTGCCACAACCTGGCTACAGGCCTGAAGCAATGGAGCCAATCCATCTTGTAATGAAACTCCAAAACCATGAGACAAATAAACCTTTTTTCTTTATAAGTTGATTGATAGAAGTTATTTGCTATAGTAATGGAAAGCTGACTAACACACCATCTGGTATTCATGTCATTGTGTATGTCCTTCCTGTTGAATAGGTACTGGACTTGTGACCTTCTATGACGCAGTGGAATGCAGTGAAGGTAATAAATGTACATGACTATGTGTATGGAATTATATTACATAAAATGTTAATGGCCCTTGTTGGCTGCAAGAAAACAAATTTTTACATTGTAGGCTGCTATGTGGAGAGGGTTACATGGCCAAGAGCTGAGGGCCACCTGTATCTTATAGTCAGCAAGAAACCCAAGTCCTCCATACAGTGAGTGTCAAGAACTGAATCTTGTTGGGAACCACAAGGGAACAGGCAGTTCATTCCTAAAAGGAGGCTTAGATGAGACCAACAGCCATAGCCAGTGATTTGACTGCAACCTTATGGGACCCTAAGTATATCATTACCTGGTGACCTAGCTAAATAATTTTTGAAGTCCTAGACCACAGAAACTGTACAATAACAAATGTGTGTATTAAGTCCCTACATTTGTGGTAATTTCGTTATGTGGGATATATAACTGATCAGAATAGAAAGTAGATTTACTACTACAGATCTTATCAAGGAGTCTATTCTCTAAAATGAAATAACTGAATCCCAAACTGGATACTTGACCATGAAAGGGAAGATAGAGATATCTGGGGTTTCACCTCCCATTTTCCTTCTTTTTTTTTTAATTTGGTCTTTTTAGATATACATGACAGTAACATGTATTTTGACATATTATATATACATGGAATATAACTTATTCTAATTAGGATCCTATTGTGTTTGTACATGATATGGAGTTTTACTGGTGGTGTATGCATTTATGAACATAGGAAAGTTATGTCTGATTCATTCTACTATATAAATTTCCCTTCCCTTCTCTTCATTCTCCTTTGTCTAATTCACTGACCTTCTATTCTCTTCTCCCTTGTGGTGTTATCATTTGTGTATCAAAAAGAACATTCAACCTTTGGTTTTCTGGGATTGGCTTACTTCATTTAGCATGATAGTGTCCAGATCCATCCATTTACTGGCAAAAGTCATAAAGTCATTATTTTTTATGGCTGAGTAATATTCCATTGTGTATATATATGTGTGTGTGTGTATGTGTGTGTGTGTGTGTGTGTATCACATTTTCTGTATCCATTCACATCTGTTTTCAAAATGTGGGCACTTAATAGTTACTAACTCCATCTTTGTCTTATTAGGTTTCTATTTGCAGAAATTTGTATAACCAGACCTCTACCTGCTGCCCATGTCCTGCGCAGGCAGTAGAGACAAAGTTCCCTCAGGTGGAATGGGCTGGTTGAGCAATAAAAGCTAAGAGAGATAAAACTGCGAATAACCACAGAACACAGAAAATAGTTTCAAAAAGTTGGGGCAGGACAGGCTAGAAGACCAGATGGGTCTAACTTCTAACTTCTAACTTCTAGCTTCTAGCACAATGGAGCTTGCGTGTGCTTTTATTTATATCAGGGAACTTCAAAGGCCTTCCATCCAATATGCTTTACCAAGACAGGAAAAAGGTGGGGGCATGTAGACTGGCTCAGTTCCTAACAGGATATGCCCATTTTCAGTGCTGCAGTGAGGACTTTCCTAGCAGAGCGGAGGAGGTGGGCACTTGTACTAGGCTATCTTTCAACTGCAAGAATGCTGCAGGGAGTTCCTAATGCCAGCCCCACCTCCTCCCTGGCTGCCATGCCCAGAGAGAAGTCCCTCATGCATTCCACAGATGGCTTCCCACATCTACCTATTTCATAGCCTGACTAGTGGATATTGCTCTTTTTCTACCATCACAACTTAAAACCTTTTAGCTCCTTCCCACAATTCATCATGGAGATGATGACCTAGCTCCATGACCTAGCTCCACTTTCTCACCGCCTGAGCTTGTACCTATTCCTCTCCATCTTCTTAATTTTCACCACTCTAAATTCTCCATGTTTTTCTCTTATCCATTTGTAAGGCCTTGCTAAAAATGCCATCTACCTTTGTAAGAAGCTTTGCATTACCCCTAAATCTAGCTTAAGGGTTCCTTCATTGTACTTCATAAAGCATTGAACCCTACCACAGCATGCTTGTCTTTTAATTGAAATTTCTTTTTCATTGTTCTTTCTCCTTCACTAGAGTGCAAGCCTGATAGAAAATGCAATGCCTTGATCCTTATTTGTTTCCTACTATTTAGTACTTTGCTTGGTGGAGGAATGTGTCTCCATATAATTTTATTTTAAATGAATGAAAAGATGTCATTGTAACAAATAAAAGCATTGGAGTCAGAAACATTTGTATTCATATTTTTGTTCATTCTGTGACTATGGGTGAATTACAAAAATCTGTATTAACCTTGATTTCTCCATCCATAAAAATGAGGATTAATAGCTGCTCTTCCTTCTCTGAGTCATTCAAACCTTAATTCATTTTTCAACCTGCATTCTGTCGTTTATGCTTTTATAGTATGTCAGACATGGCCCTAGGGTTTGGGATACAGGATTGTGCAAAAGAGTACAAATTCTTACCTCCAGAAAGATAAAACTTAAACAAAATAGATGAAATGCACAGTATGCCATGCAGTGATAAGTTATAAGGAAAAGATTAATCTCAGAAGAGAAACAGGAAAAATTAAAGGGGTGTGTTGTAATTTTAGATAAGGTGTCCAGTAAAGGATCACCAGGAAGGCACCAGTTGGGTAAGACCATGAAGGAGTGCTACAGCAAGATATGCCAATAACCAGGGAAGGACAGTCCTGACAGAAAGCTGGGATACTTGCCGCGAGTGATCTGAAGCACATGACTTCACATCCTAGGCACCCCCCATGTTGGTATTTGTTACTTCCAAACTACACACTTGTTAATTGCATGTTTTGTTATTTCTCTTTGAAAAATATCTAAATTGTATAGCTATTATCATAATTTATCATAGGTACTGTGACAAAGTCTATCTACTTTGATTTCTCTGAATGAAAAGTTAAAAATTAAGTCTGCAAGTGGCAGTTAGGCACTAATCCTTATTCAAGTTTTACAAGCCAAATGAGAGAACATCAATATCTGAGGAAGAATTCCACAGGGCAATCTTCTTTTTCTTTAAGTTGTCAATAGATCTTTGTTTTATTTATTTATATGTGGTGCTGAGAATCAAACCCAGTGCCTCACACATGCTAGGCAAATGGTCAACCACTGAGCGACAACCGCAGCCCTCCACAGGGCAATCTTAAAGCTGCTGAACTCCTCCTTGTGAGTCCATAATGACCTACACAGACAGTGAAGCTAGTTCACAGCAACAGTTTATAAAGTCTTTTATCATTTAATTCAATTTTGACTCTTAAATTCTAATTTTCCAGGATTTATAGAGAACTCAGCCTCAGCAATTCTGGGGTACTAGCACCCTGGAAATAGAGGTTGTCCTGATGGAAGCAGCCCTTTGTTCCAGTTCACAAGGATCTTTGGGTCTGCTAGATCCATTGTTTCTGTGCCGCTCTTGGGACACGGTGAGGCCTAGAATTTGGTTTCACTTGATTCTCATTTGACAGCACTTTCCTGGAAAAATGTTCATTTTTCTACATTCTGCTTCCACTATATGTTCGTGTGTATCCTTAAATATTTCAGTGCCTGTTGGACATGTTCTTCTTCATGTGTTTGAGCTTTTTGAAACAATAACCAGTAAATGTTATGCCTTGTATTTAATATCAGTTTCCCTACCAATAATATATGTCACTTAAAGCAAGTCAATGAGTAAACAGTTATTTACCGAAGAGGGAAAGATGGAGGACGAAAGACAAATACAGATATATAAATTACTTTACTAAATTTTTACAACAAAATCTTGATGGTAATATCTCCAAGAATATTTACACTTAGAAGAGATCAATATCAATCGTAATTCATATTTAATATCAGTTATAGGTTGCTGTATCACCTCTTTTCCTTCATCCCATATAATTTTCCTATGCATAAGAATGCTAAGTTTTTCACAGCTGCTCTAAAAGTACCTGGAAAAAAAATCTACATTCTTTAAAGTTTTAATCCAATGTTGAAAAACAGGCAAACAAAACTTATCTTTGTACATCATCAACTTCTCTACCTTTTGTATCAATAAGTCACAATTTGAGAGAATCTGAAAATAATTGTAATCCATTAATCTTCTTTTATGGTTTTCTCCAGGATGTCTTTCCAAACATGACTCAGAAGCAGTCACCCTAAATCAAAAGGTAATAAATGACTCCCTGAGATTGTAGCTAATAAATGCTTTTGAAGGTGGTTGCAAGTGAAATTTGCCTACTTCAATTGATAGGACTTTAGCCAGCATAGCAAAGTTATTTGCTGAGTGCGGTTTGTTCAGTGTGCTTAAAAATCACAAAATCCTCAGTGGATTCAGAGGGAGAAAAAAAGGAAAGGATATTGTGAATTACATTGTTTTGTTCTGTTATAATATTTTAGTACATTGAACCTGTTTTTCCCCTTCTTCCAAATCTCTCATGTAGATCATTTCTCACCCACCACTCTTTTGCACTACACTGCTTAGAAAGGAAAAAATATATACTTTCCATAATTCACAATTTTTACAACTTTCTGTGAACTTCTGCAGTAGTATATTTCAAATGAGTAAACATTATAATTAAACCCTATATTGTATTTTTATTTGGCATCCTGTGGTCAAGTTTTAGTTCTCCAGCTAGATTATGATTATAAATTGCATGAGGGAAGTAATAAGCATAATTTTTTAGAATTTTTTTTAGAGATTCTGAATACTCTCAGCATGGTCCTAGTAAATAGCTGTCTTTTTTTTTTTTTTATGAAAGTATTTGAGAACTTACTCCATGCAGCTTCTCTGCTAGCATTTTGCATACACATCTCAGTTAATGCTCACATCAAGAAAGCAAGGAAAGTATTGTCCCTCTTTTCTCCTGACAGATGACATTAAGATATGCAGAATATCTTGAAAATATGTTTACACAACAAAGACACAGCACAAAATCATGGAACTGGATCTTCCTAAGAGGAAGCAGAGGGATTATGAAAAAATGCAGAGGAAGAGATCAACCTTCTTATGGTAAACAGGAAATATGATTTAATTATAACTCTTGTGAAGAATATATATTATTTTTAATAATAATATATATTAATATATTGTTATTAAATATATATTATACAATATATAATATATAATAATACATATTATTATATATTATTCTCTCCTGTGAAGAATATATATTATTTTTTCTTTTCCTTTCTTTTTCTTTTTCTTTTCTTCTTTTTTTGGTACTAGGGATTGAACTCAGAGGTACTCGACCACTGAGCCTTATCCCCAGCCCTATTTTGTGTTTTATTTTGAGACAGGGTCTCATTGCTTAGCGCCTCGCCATTGCTGAGACTAGCACTGAACTCAGGATTCTACTGTTTCAGCCTCCCAAAGTACTGGAATTACAGGTGTGTGCCACGGTACCCGACTGGAATATGCATTCTTTTAGATATTTCATGTTATACCTTATTATGCTAAAACAAGTAAGGAATTTGAAGTAAGGAATCTTAGGAAGAATACTTAGACATTAGAGCCTTAGACACTGATTAAAAAAGCTATGTAGGGGGGCTGGAGTCGTGGCTCAGCGGTAGAGCGCTTGCCTAGCATGTGCGAGGCACTGGGTTCGATCCTCAGCACCACATAAAAATAAAGCTATTATGTACACCTATAACTAAAAATAAAAATATTTAAAAAAAAAAGCTATGTAGGCAGAATGGTGTACACAGTCCAGAATAGCAATTTTTCAAAGGTCATATAAGTGGATTAATTTAGGAAGCATTAATTGATATTAAATTCTAGGCATTGTGCTAAGTGTAATGAATACAATGAGAAAGGCATATTTTGGTGTTTTTACAGACTTTCATTCCAATGGAAAAAGGTATATGTGCCCAGAAACAATAATATTCCTACTACAAAATATACTCTACTTAAATGATGTGTATTCATGTGAATACAGATGAAGAAGTGATTAATTTTTTCTAGGTAGAGTATGATGGGAAGTTTAGAATACCCTGAAAATAAGGTGATACTAGACTTATGACTTGGAAGGTAAAAAAATTAACTAGAAAAGGATTAATGAGTGGGACATGTCTAAAAGTGGTTTCTAGTGAATGAAACAATTTGTACAGAGACAACACATGTTTATGATATATATAAAAGTTGGAGAGATAAGAAATAGCAATAAAAATTTGGTAATAGAAATTGAAGGGTTTTCTCTCTCAACATTCTTCACTGTTGTGATTTTTCTAATATCCCATGATGGCAACAATTTTGAATCTTGTCCAGAGCAAGATTAAATTGACTTTTCCAGTAACCTGAATTACCTAAAAATAAGAACCTGAACAATATTTCACTTTGCTTTAAATATCAATTGCCCATTTTTCAAATACTTTAAATGTGTTGCATTTTATTACACTCACAGTATTCTTAACATAATTGGTACTTTCTATTGACACCAGTGTCCATATCAAAACCAATGGGCTAATTTTAATCCAGCCTGGAAGCTCAGTTAAATAAGGATAAGAAAGCCATTAGGCAGGGTGGCAAGTCTCTTTGTAATAACCTTCTAGAAGATTCATTGAAGTCAGCTAATTTCATGACATCCATTAAATGTTTGCAACAGAAAATGAGCTCTCTGGAGGGATAATACTGGGCTTATTTTTCTAATTTTCATACTTTTTAACTTTTCTTTCTAACTAGTTCTGACAATTTAGTTTCCCATATTTTCTCTTACTCGGTAACTATATTTCTACCATATTAAAATGTGTTACCTTTTACACCATTCTAAGATATTATGGGGGGGGGAATGAACAGAAACAGAAAATAAGATCAACTCATTTTCCTCTAAATCTCACAAACTTTTTACTTAATCATAGAGTTTCCTAGTACATATGTACAATGGGAGAAAAGATATTTTTGCACAGATAAGATTACATATATTCTTTGGGAAAAATAAATTTCAACAAATAGATAAATAGGTGAATTGGACAAATTATAGCAAAATTATCTCTGAAGCTGGAAATATTACATCTCTATAAACATTGCTATTGGTAACAATGTTACACTCTGAAAATAGTTAATTGTAAAAGTTCATTTTACTATGTACCATTTATAATGTAACATTGTTCTTTTTTCTTATTTAAAATAACTTCATTGAAATATAAATAAAAATAAGCATATAATGTGATATGTTTAAAGCATGTTTAAAGCATATAATGTGATATTTTGACATAGACACATGCCTATATAACTTGTTCCCTTGGGAATCCCTCTTATCTATCCCTCCTTGCCTTCCCAATCTCTCATAACAATCTCAGTTATTAGTTTATTGTCACTGTATATTAGCTTACATTTTCTAGAATTTTATATAAAGGGAGTAATATACAATGTAATATTTATTTATTTTTAGAGGGGCATCTGACTTCTTTCACTCAAAAAATTATTTATAGATTGACATATCCATGGCGTTGCATATATCAACTGTTCATTCTTTTTTTGCTGAATATAATCCCATTGAATAGGTACCCTCTACTTTGTTATTATTATTATAATTATTTGTTCTTTTTAGATATACATGGCAATAGAGTGTATTTTGGCATATTGTACATGCACAGAGTAAAACTTATTCTAATTAGTTCTTGTGGTTGTACTTAATGTGGAGTTACCCTGGTAATGTATTCATATACAAGGATAGGAAAGTTACACTGGATAATGTTACTGTCTTTCCTATTCCCCTCTCTCCTCCCTTCCCTTCGTTCCCCTTTGTCTAATCCAATGGACTTGTACTATTCCCCTTCCCACTTTCCCTTGTTGTATGTTAGCATCCACATATCTGAGAGAACATTCTGCCTTTGGTTTTTTGAGACTCACTTATTTCACTTTGCATGATATTCTCCAGTTTCATCCATGTATCAGCAAGTGCCACAATTTCATTCTTTAAGGTCGAGTAATATTTCATTGTGCATATATACCACATTTTTTAAATCCATTTATCTGTTGAAGGACACTTAGATTGGTTCCATAGCTTGGCTATTGTGAACTGGGCTGCTGCAAACATTGATGTGGCTTTGTCACTGTAGGTGCTGATTTTAAGCTCTTTGGCTATAAACCAAGGAGTAGGATAACTGGGTCAAATTTCGGTTCCATTCCAAGTTTTCTAAGCAATCTCCATACTGATTTCCATAGCAGTAGCACCAATTTGCAGTCCCACCAGCAATGTAAAGGTGTACCTTATTCCCTACATTCTTGCCAATATTTATTAGTACTTGTGTTCTTAATAATTGCCATTCTGACTAGAGTGAGATGGAATCTCACCATGGTTTTAATTTGCATTTCTCTAATTGTTAGAGATGTTGAACATTTTTTGCACATCTTTTGACCATTTATGTTTCTTCTGTGAAGTGCTTGTTCAGTTCCTTTGCCCTACTATTTTATGTATTATTTATTAATAGGCTAGTATCCGTTTTCTAGTGTGATCACAACAAATTAGCACAGATGGGATGCCTTAAACAATAGAAATATATTTTGCATAGTCTAGAGGCTAGATGTCAGAGATCAAGTAATTGCAGGTGGGTTTCTTCTATGGTCGATCTTCTTGGCTTACATATGGCAGTCTACTCTGTGTCATCATATCCTGTGAGTGTGTCTGTGTGAAGATTTACTCTTTATATAATCATACCAGTCATATTTGATGGGGACCCACCCTAGTGACCTCACTTATCAGTAATTACCTCTTTAAAGAACCTATTTCCAAAAATAGTCACATTTTGAGGCATTGGAGTTCAGGATTTCAACATATAGATGTTCTTGTGTATGTGTGCAGGGAGCGAGCGGAGACACAGTTCAGTCTACAATAAAGTTCTCTCCACTTTTGTGCTTAAACATTCACATAAATATTTTTATGTACATATTCTTTCCTTATTTTGGGACAAGCCCTAGAAATGGAATGTCTGCCTTATAAGGTATGAAAATTTAACTTTAAGGAACAATTAAACTTTTCCAAGGCAGTTTTATACATTAAAATCCCAGCAGCAGCACATGAGAGTTCCTGTTGCTTCACATCTTTACTAACAATTGGTTCCATTAATCTCTGAGTATGTAGGGGGTGGGGGGAGAGAGAGTACATGCACCTGTGTGTGCCTACTACTTTTTATTTTAATATGGATTACAGTTCTTAGTGTTTTGGTACTTTGTGGCAATTCCATTTTTTAAGTGGGACCTTTTTTTTTTTTTTGAGAGACAGAGAGAGAGGTTTTGGGTTCATGGCAAAATTGAGCAGAAAGTAGAGATACCCCTTACAATGCCCACTCCCTCGCAGGCATAACCCCGCCCACTATCATATCTTCCCAGCAGAATGGTTCATTTGGTGTAATTGATGGACCTACCTTGACATGTCATAGTAACCCAAGCTCTGTATTTTTCATTGTCACTGTTGGTGTATATTTTATGTATTTTTAGCACATATATAATGATAGGCATTCACCATTTAAGTATCTCACAAAGTAGTTTCATTGCCTTAAAAATCCTCTGTGCTCACTCCTCCCTCCCCCCTGATCTCTGGCTGCTATTTATATTTTTATTATCACCATAATGTTGCCCTTTAGAGACAGTCAAATTGAATCATATAGTGTGTATCATTTTCAGATTCATTCCTTCATTTAGTAATATGCATTTAAGTTTTCTCCATGTGTTTTAATGGCTTGATAGCTCATTTGTTTAATCACTAAATAATATCCCATGGTCTGGATGTACCACAGTTTATTTACTGTTTCACCTACTGAGGGACATCTTGGCTGCTCCAAGTTTTCACAATTATGGATAAAACTACTATAAGCATCTGTGTGCATATTTTTGTGTGGACATAATCTTCCAACTTTAATAGACCTGCTTATTTTCTCACTGTTGTGTTTTAATTGTATTTTATGTTTGGTATAATAGTCCTATGTTGTACATGTCTTTTGTAAATATTTTCTCCCAGGTACTGGCTATCTTCTCTTTCTTCTGACATTGTCTCTAATGGAGCAGAAGCTTTTGATTTCAATGGAATTCATTTTGTCAGTTACTTTCTTCATAAACTGTGCCTTTGATGGCATCATTCAAAATGTATTGGCAGACCCCAAGGACAGTTAGTTAGATTTTCTCCTAAGTTATCTCCTACATATTCTATAGTT
>PVHX01002021.1:0-181694 GCA_004024805.1 Geosciurus inauris
CTTTGTATTTTTTTTTTTAATTCTCAATTTTATTGACTTTAGCTTAATTATTTAGTTTCTTCTACTGGCTTGAGATTGAACTGTTTTTGTTTTTCAGAAGAATGGAGATGTGTCATTAGGTTATTTGTAATCTCTCTGATTTTCTTATATAGGCACTCCTAGCTGTAAATTTTCCTCTCTGAACAGCCTTCATAGTGTCACAGAGGTTATGGTATGTTGTGTTAATATTTTCATTTGATTATAAGAATTTTCAGTATATCTCCTTGATTCTTCTATGGCCTATTCATTCCTAAGTGTATTGTTTACTTTCCACGTTTTTATACAATTTTTGTAGGAATTTTGGTGTTGAATTCTAATTTCATTCCATTCTATTTCAGATGAAATGAAAGAAATTATATCAGTTTTCTTCTTGTCTCTGCTAAGAGTTGCTCTGTGGTCTAAAATATGGTCTATCTTGGGAAAATGTTCCATGAGTCTATGAGAGAAAAGTATATTAAGCTATTGTTAGATGAAATGTTCTATAGATATCTCTTAAGTCTCTTTAATTTATAATGATTTTTAGGTCTAAAGAGTGTTTACTTAGTTAATGTCTGGATGATTTATTTGTGAGAGAGGTGTGTTGAAATCACCCAATTTTATTGTACTGAGATATATCTGAGACTTATTTGAGCAGTGTATGTTTTATTTAATTAGGTGCACCATTGTTTGGGGCATAAATATTTACTATCATTGTATCTTGATAAATTAGAAGCAATTCTGACTGACTTGCCTCTAAATGTGAACTGAATTTTTTTGAGGCTTTTAAAATTTATTCTGTACTATATGTTAAACATTTTAATTGTAATATATTGCAGAGAGGCTCTTTTGTGAGATTGTCTATTTTATATTCTGAATATCTTCTATATCTGGATATCCATCTCATTTTCAAGATTTGGAAAATTTCCTGATATTATTTCCCTAAAGAGGATATTCATCACATAAGCCTGCATGTCACAACTCTCTTCAATTCCCATGATTCTTAAAGTTGATCTCTTTTTTTTTCCCCCTAGAGGTCTTGTATATTCTTGCCATGGTTACTTATTTTCTCCTCTTTAATACTGTCTCAATATTCAAGGCTGGCCACTTTGTTTCCAAGCTGTGAGATTCTGTCTTCAGTATGTCCTACTCTCTTAAAAAGACTTTCAATTTAACATATTATTTGATGTATTGTGTATTTTATTTTCAGGGTTTTCCATTTGGTTCTTTTTCAGTATCTCCATTTCCTTTCTGAATTTCTCATTCATGTTCTGTACTGACTTCCTTAATTCTTTAGTTATTTTCCTGTGTTCCCTTGGAATTCATTGATTATTTTAATAATTTTTTTTTTATTCTCTATCCACTATTTGCTCACTTCAACGTCTTTGGAATCAGTTTCTGGTGAATTATGAACTTGAGGAGGCATCGTGTTGCCAGTTTTTTCATATTACATTTATTTGTATATTGGATTTTATGAATCAGTTGGATGGATTTCTTTTTCACTCTTGAGTGTGGGCCTTTTTAGAGTACAGACTTCTCTTGCCAATGTGTCCTAGAGTAATCTAGATTGAGATTGATAAAACTTATAGGTGTGGAATTTCCAAACTTTGTGTTAATTTTCTCCTTGCTATAATAGTCAGTGTCTGTGAGTAGAATCAGAGCCCTTTCCCCAGCCATTCCTACTTGGGACCTGGTCATTAGTTTGGGGTTTTTGTCTTCTCTATTCTTTGTATTACAGTATCATTGAAGTTTCAGTGTGGTTAATTTGTGTGTGGAGTAAGTTGCATTGTTTCTTGGCTGGGTTTAGTTTAGGAGCAGAGTCTATTTCTGTGAAAATTGTGGTGTCCCAATTGATTTCTGCAACTTCACAGAAGAGGGACAAATAATAGTAACAACTAAAATTAACAACATACAGCATTAAAATAAACATACGGTTCCTATCATAATATCTACAACACTAAAATTAGCACAAACGCAGGAATGGAGGGTTCAGCAGTTTCCACCACAATAAGTAGCCATAAACTAGATTTGGAATTAAACAGCAGGTATCAACTATGTCATCTATAGTACTGATAACTGCAACAACATGAATGGTGAGGCAAAGAGTGATATAAACCAAATATTTCTAAAGATAGTAAAAGTAAAATTCATCCAAAGAATCTGTAATGGGAAGGTTAAAATCAGTTTAGAATGTTCAAAAGAGAACAGGGATAATGCAGAAGACATGTAGCAAGTGATGGCTCTAAAGGAGAAGAAAAATTTTAAAAATGAGGTCAAAGAGAGAACAAGAGAAAATGGCTATTACCAGAAGAAAAAGAGAAACTAACAAAAATAAAACAAAAACCAAATAAACAAAAAAACCCTAACCTTCAAATGATAAGTAAAAATAGCTATCTTTTTAAAAATGCCAAAAATATGAAAAAAACAAATATGTGTGTGTGTATATATGTGTGTATATACATATATATATTTTTTCATGAACCAATCAGCACAGCTAGCATGTCAAAGAAGACAAAGAAAGACAGAAAAAGATTCCTAATAAAAAAATAGAGCCAGGCACGGTAGCACATGCCTATAATCCCAGCACTTTGGGAGGCTGAGACAGGAGAATCATGAGTTCAAACCAGTCTCAGCCATTGCAAGGTACAAAGCAACTCAGTGAGACCTTGTCTCTACATAAAACATAAAATAGGGCTGGAGATGTGGCTCAGTGTTCGAGTACCCCTGAGTTCAATCCCCAGTACCAAAAAAATAAAATAGAAGAATTTTCCACTGAGATGATCAAAACTCTCAACAAGGATGGATGATCACTCCCTATGCCCAATTGTCCTTCTTTCCACTTTTGTCTTGGATTATATACCAAGACAGAGAGAGAAAGAAATGGCTGGAGGTTGTTAACCCCTTCCTCTTGGTTGCTCACCATGGAGTGGCTTAAAACTAAAGCTGGTTGACAAAGTTCTCAGCATCCCTTCTCACAAGTATAAGGTAGGATGGGATGGGAAGTACTGTCAATTCTATCAATTTTAGTTTTGTTCGGACAAACCAAATCAATAAGCACTCAGGGTGGGGCTACCACAGAGTTCTAAGTGGGAAATTCCAGTGGGTAGGGGTTAGCTCTGATCAGACCTTAAGACTTTATTGGGTGGTATCTGCTCTGGAGACATTAGATTCACATACCTGCAGGGCCAAGCAGATACTGATTTCTGCTGAAACTGAATCTCAGGAGCCTCCTAAGAATTCTACTCCATGGAGCAGGGAAGTCAACCCTCCACAGATCTCATATACTGTGCTGCACATGAATATGGCCTACCCGGGCTTAGTCCATAAGTGCATTCATACCCACCTGTTCAGTTCTCCCAACCTTTTGCAGCTGATCATGTGAGCCTACAGACTCAAAGTGAGATCCAGTCCCCTCCATATTGCTGACTTGGTTCCCCCTGGGTGCAATTGTTTGTTTCACTAGTGTTATGCTAAGTACATATTAGGTCACATGTTAGGTGTTTGCTGGGACAGCATGGCAGTGTTGGGCCAGCAAGCTGAAGTATGGCCTCCTCAAGATGTGTCTAGCCTTATCTCTGTACTTAGCAATTGAGAGACTCAGAGTACCTTTCAGACACCAAGTCACCGAGTGGCCTCTAGATTAGCTAAGTTCTGTCTGCTTTTCTGATCTAGAAGTTTTCCCATGTCAAATTTGTTGCTGGGTTTTTCTCTCTTTTTGTATTATCCCTTTTTCTCAATAGTGAACCAGTGTCCCTGCCACTTCCACAGCTGGCTTTGTTCCATGGCATTCTTACTTATTCTTTGTTCAATGCATCCAAATATCTTACTGAATCGCTACTCTCACTACTTGAATCCTGAGCCATGGAGCAACAGGAAATGTAGCCTTTCTCTAATCCACCATCTTGAATCTCTCAGTATTAGTTTTTCTTTCTTATTTAATTACCAGCAAAAACTAGAATTCCTAGAAAAAGATGGAATTGCTAAAAGGACAGATCAATGCTTTAGGCTAAATTGATATAGTTGAGAGATTCTGCCTAATGTGTTTGTCTATAAATTTGGAGGTCAATTATAAGAAAATAGATTTTAGGTCAACATCAAACAATGTTTTAACACATGCTCTTACTTATAAATGAGATATACTTCCTTGTGAATGAAATGTTTACCAGAACACTTACTGATTTAATTACTTATGATATGACAAGTGATTTGAAACATAACTTCTCTACTACTCACAACTGTGCATTAAAGACATAATCTGCATTTTTCACATTAAAAATAGGTTCACTAACAAGGAAAATTCTGGGAATCACTTCACATAAACATCATTTTAGTATCACCTCCTACTCTTTGAGTATGAGTGAAACCTATTATATAATAAGCTATCATTTCCATAATTATGTTAAATTATATGGAAAAAAAACAGATTATCTAAAAGAGGCTAACCAAAAAGGCAGTGGGGCCTGCTTAGACTTTTAAGCTAGGGGGCTGTGAGCTAATACATGGATGTTGTTTAAACTGCTCAGTGTATAGTAGTTTGTTATACAGAAATAACAAACTAAGATGCTCAATGAGGGATAATGGACAAAAGAAAGACAAAAACCAAAGATATTTTTGGTTTCTGGTTTCTAACTTCTTTTCCATAAGGGGTGAAAAAGGCAATAATTTTTGATATCCTTATAGTGACTAGCATAGAACTGATTATTAATGTATGTTTCTTCAAAAGTAGAATTTTTACAGTAACCCTCCCATCTCTTCCCTGGGAGATCTGAAGCAATAAGCAGACCTTCTGAGTTGTAAAAGTGATTTTCATGTATATCACTGTAAACTTTGAAGCTAACTTTTCTCCAGAAACTCCATTGTGAAAAAACTTGAGTTATTTTGAATAAAGTCCATTTTATAACCTATAAATTCCATAGTTAGTTACTGAAGTGACTAGGAACATGTATTTGGAGGCAACTAAATCTGTGGTAATTGTACTTGAAAATGCTTATCTTAGGTAATAGTTTATTGCTATCACCTGTATAATAAGTAATATTATGGTGGAAAGCAATATTTAAATGAAAGGGCTATTTGTTTTACTTCTAGAGCTTCTAACATGACTATCATTTCTCATTGGTTCATTTTTTGGGAGTTAGATTTCTCACATTGCTTCCACCTCATTCTCTTTCTATGTTCTCAAGGGCAGAGCCTGAAAGAATAGCAGAACAATATTTGGTAAATGTGTTCTATTTCTATTTCTTATTTCTATAAGCCTGATAAAATCCACTTTCATCTATATTAATAGGAGAGCCTGGTATATATATATATACATATATATAATATGTTTAATATGTTAAACATATAATTTTATATTGAAATATATAATATATAATATTTTTAAATATGTATAAAATATATAATATTATGTATGTGTATATATATCTGGATTTATGGAAGAACTTCTAAAATTTAAAAAGGCATACCAATTTTAAAAATCATAAATACAAAAAGTAAATTTAAACATTCTGAAAGGCATACTGGTATTATATTGACTGTACAAATGCAATTACATATTCTACTTAACATGTTTTTAAATTTATTGTGTACTAAGCTTGTTGTCAAAATGATTTTCAACTTCTGTATAAATTCCATATGATGTGGATAACCATCACATTTTAATGGTAAATGAAAATCATTAAATCAAACAGTGTGGAGGGATTATTTTAAAAGCTTCACTACCTTTATTTCATCAATACAATTTGCAGTTCTGCAGCAAAACATTATAAGGGTATTCAAACTGCCTGATTCAAGGTGTTCAATGATTGCATGTGGGACTGATATATAAATTTCTCAGCTGATAAATAGCATTGGATAAATTGCCTAGGCACAGGCTGTGAGTTTTCATCTTCCTTTGGAACATTAAGTATTGGTTATTGCCAGAGGAAGAATTTTACACTAGATAGACTCATATTCTGATCCATGGTGGCAATCTCTGAATTTATCATTCTCTCCTTCACTTGCTGTGTGCAGTGTTACTCAGGTCATGCTATTTACACCAGCTGTACTCTCTTGTTCAGTGCAACTAAGACATTTATTCTCCAGATCATACACCTGATCTCCTATGCTGCTCCCCCCATTCCCATTGGAAACAAAATATTTGTCATAATTTTGTCTCCTGAGTCTGTTGATTGTTTGAAAACATCAACCCATTATTATAAGTATCTCTCCTCAATCTCAATGCAGTAAACTGAAAAGACTTCCACAGAAGTGCCTCTTGCTTTCACCAGCTTTACTAGTGAAGCAATTTTAACTCATCTGCATTTTACAAACCTCTGGGCCATTGCTGTTTACCTACTCTGCAATTCAAGAGCAAATACTAAAATGTATATAAACACTTGATTTTTGAATAAACAAAGCATAATCTCAGTCTTATTTAAATAATTTAAAATTATTTTTAAAACCATGATATTATTTTTAAACACAATAACAAAAGGAAAAACAAATTTGGGGAAAAGTTATCCAAAACAATCATTTAATTATATAATAAAAGTTATAAAAATCAAAGATATTTCACGTATATCAAGGAGGAAGAGACAGAAATTTGTTTCAAGTACTAGAGCTATAGACTGGAGTTTAATGAGCTCAGAGTCTTGTAAATAAATCATGAGCCTCAATGCAGTACTGTACAGAAAAATATGAATACAAAGTAAGAAATTATAAATCCTAATGTATAAGGAAATTATACAGAGATAACACATCATATGAACTCAGATTCCAAGAAAAACTCATTTTCATTCTTGGAGAAGATAGGAAAAATGCACCCAAAATATTTTAGGAAAGCATTTTAATGAGTGTTTAGGACTCCAATTAGAGTTCCATTCTACAGGTGGTTCACGGTGATACTATGACAGTAGCAAGGATTTTAAAAAAGTTTTATTTATGGCAAAAATTTCCCCCTAAGTTGGACAGAGTAGCGTATGCCTGTAATCTCAGCTGTTCAGGAGGCTGAGGTAGGAGGATGGCAAGTTCAAGGTCAATCTCAACAATTGAGGGAAACTGTCAAAAATTTAAAAATAAAAAGGACTGAGGATGTAGTATAGTGCCTCTGGATTAAACCCCCAATACTAGAAGAAAAAAAAATTCCCTAAAGGAAAAAATTATTGAAATTTATTTGGTACAAAAAAATGCATGATTTTCTAAAAAAAATAACTAGATGTGGTAGAACAGTGTAATTACAAAAAATATATTGTTGAAACAATGCATCTTTTAAAAACATAGTTGAGACATAGTGAAACTGTGGCTGGAGGTAGTTGCCAGGGAAATGGAGATTTCTTTTTTTAATTTAAGTAGGGCATAGAAAGATAAAATATTTAATACCCAAAGAGAAAATTGAAGATGAGTACTTGAGATATAAAAGAATCAATATTAACTACTTACAACAAATATTTACTTACCATTACAGTCATTTAAATATAATCATTATATTCACTAGAATTTGTGTGAATTAATTTGATTGGCATTAATATGTGACTTATATTTGTCAGTGTTCTCCAGAGAAATATAACGTGTGTGTGTATACACATATACATATATGCACATATACATATGTGTACATAAATATATATATGTGTATGTATATAAACATGTAGCTTTATATACACGCATACATATAGGTTTATATACAAACATACATATGTATATATATATCCCTTTATATATACATAAACACATATGTAGATAGATGGATAGATAGATGCAGAGAGAGGCCATTTTCATTGTAAGGAATTTTATCAACCAATTATGAAGGATGGAAAATCTAGACTCAGAAAAGGTAAGGATATGTTACAATTTGAGTCAAAGTCTGAAGGCAGAAGAAAACGAAAAGATAAAGACAGTGAGGTGGAGAGAGAATTCATTCTTACTATCTTTTTTGTTCAAGTCTTCAATGGATTGGGCAGTATGTACCCACTCTGGAGAGAGCAATCTGCTCAGTCAACAAATTAAAACTCTACTCTCACACTCAGAAATTATATTAAACCAAAGATCTGGGCACTCCAAGGTCTAGTCAAATGATACATAAAACTGACCATCATGTGGTCTTATTTCATTTATTGAGTAATGAAATGGAAAACCAGTATCTATTTCACAAAAGTTGAATATGGAAAAGGAAATACTTTCTAAGATGAACTATGTTAGAAATCCCTAAGTTATTATAATTATATTAGTATTAAAATCAATGGAGATACCTCATAGTAAGAAAATTCTTTTCACTGAGTATTGGTTAACAATTGCTTTGAGAATAGATAACAGCAAGAAGTAAAACTAAGGGAAAGTTTTGCATTTCTTTTTAGGATAGTATTGTATTGTCTTGTCTTTTATATACCCACTGTGACTTTTACCTGTGAAATTTCCTATAAGACCAATATTTTTTTTTGTCTTACCCTCACGAGGGTTTATCCCTCAATAATTCTTCCCTACTCTTAAGAGACTAATATTATCTAGCCAGCAAGTACTAACCTGTAACCCCAGTCTGGCTACCCTTGCTTACTGTCCAGTGCCTCACATAGCCTTTCTTTCCCTGACTTGTGAGAATGTGAACAGCAATCAATACCAAGAACAACTTGAACTCTGAATAACCTTCACTCATCTTTAATCTCTATGCAGAACACACTTTAGCACTGATCTTTCACATTGAAATATTTTAATGAAAAGCCTGAGATAACTTTTGCTTCCTTCCTTTCTTAACACAAAGCCTATTATTAATAGGACAAGTTTTGGCCTACTCTTTCAACACTAGTCAGAAATAAGATATGTAGATTTTATTGTGTTCTCAGAAGTATACAGCTATTGAAAATCTTTGAGCAAGGGAATCTTCTTACAGGAATTACCTCTGTATGATGACTGACTTGAAGATTCTGGGAAGTATAGGTTAAATTGAAGAGAAAAAAATAAGACTATCTTAGGTGATTTTAAATACAAATTAGAGGCTTCCTGGGCCTATAGCAGTGGAAAAGGAAAGGAAAGGGCAGCTACCTGATGCAGCAAATTTACAGAAGGGTTAAAATTGAATTCATTTCTACTTTTTGAGGTTAGAGAGGGTATATTTTGGTGGGAAGAGTAGTGGGCATAAGCTTTGTTTTAAATATGGATACAATAAAGTCATGGAAATTTCAAGTAAGGCATCAAAAATGAGAGTCTGAGACTTACAAAGTAGAAATGACTACAGATGAATATTTTCACATTACCTATATAGAAGGCATGTGAGATTGAGATATTCCTTGACAGGTTGGGAGGGAAGAGAAAGAAGGAGGGAGGGAAAAAAAACCTGAAGTTGGGTAAAACTAATAGAGAGGAGAAAGAGATAGGGCTGTTAAAGAAACTTGAATAAAATACACTATCTTTTGACAAATAAAACTTGCCATCAATTGTGTGGTACAATTATTTTATGCTCCATGGAAGGAGAAGAAATATTCTAAGATAAATATCTGTATCTTAAGATCAATAACATATTATGTTTGGGATAGAAAAAGGGGAAGGACCATAAGGCAAGGATAGATTATAATTATACAAAATATTTAGGCACTTTATAGAGGACAATCTCTGGTACTGATTCACATGGGTTTTGTGTATGTGTAAAATAGCTGGTGAGTATATGGCTATAATCACAGATATTTAGCTATTATTTGAGGTGAAAGAAGCTGAAACTTGAATGACACCCCAAATAACAGGTTCTGTAAGAACCATGAGAGGAAGTTGGATCATGGCCGTGCTCCTGTATGCACTACTTTCAAAAGGAAAGAAAGGCTAAATGATTGTGCTATCATAAAAATAAAAAAGTGAGACAGGAATTCTGTTAGTCACGCTTACTGTTTGAGTTTATCTGAATGTAAAAAAATGATTAGTTTTCCTTAGAGTTTCAAGACATCAGTGTCATGAGGATAAAGCCCAGAAAGTTATGAGAATCATCACTTGGATTGCTTGGATTCTTCTTTTAGTGAAAAAAGACATCCCAAAATTGAAATATTGAGAAAATTTTTCAAATTAATGGGAGACAGATTTTCAAGCTTAGAGAATGCTTAAAGTTTAGTGTTATATCATCATAAAATTTTTCTGGAAATCATCGCTCATGATTAATATTATTTGGAAATATTTTCTAAGAAATGATTTATTATTGGGTATCAAACACTGATTTCTTCTCCTTGAAGGGGTAAAAAACAAAATCAAGAGTGTAAAAACCCTGAGTTATATTTTTGTTCTTATTCATTTCTCATAGTTGCTGATTTGCAAAGATCCTATTTTGAGAAAAATAAATGTAAGAACAGTTATTATCATGCACACAAAAATCTATGCCCTAATCTCACAACATACCTAGAGACCAAGGGACACTAGTATAATCAGCAGTGATCAGGTTGAAAAATAAGTTTAGAGGAAAAGGAAAAATAATGGCATGTGGGTTTAACCTTTTTCGTCTGTTTTCTCTGTCACTCTGCTGTCCAACACCAGGGCAATCTGTCCCAGCCTTTAGGTAAATACTATGATGCTCACAACTTGTTTATGCTCATGAAGGTTAACTCAGTGTTAATTGTAAAGCAAACACTATTAGCATTGATGCACTGTATGTTAGTTCTATTGATAGATGACAATATATGCAGACACCAGTGATGCTTGGTGCTGAACATTGTTAAAGACTTACTGAGAGTTGTCTCATGCCTACTTGAGGTTTAGGAAGAAATTCAGTTTATTCCTACTTCACTCAGTTCCTTCATTTTCAGAGGTTTAATGAGGTTCTCTAGAATTTGGATAATTGATTCTGAGAGGTCCATCTCATTCTCTTAAAAAGCATGTTTGACAGTGATATGTTGGCAAATGTTAGCAGTCATCTCTTGGAAGGGAAAACTGAATCCCTCATTCACAGATTTTTCTGACTTCTGTGGTATACATACTCTCACTATGGCTGCTTTCAGGCTATCAAAGCAACATCAATAGGCTTATAATGCTTTTGAAAATTTACAATTAGCATTTGTGAACAGCTGTTAGCTGGACCCAGCTTACATTCCATGTTGATCTACCAAACAATGCTATTTAGTAGAAAAAGTCATGAATTTTTCATTGGGCTATCAAGATACTGGCCTTATATTTACCTCATATTGGTCTTCTAAAATGTGTTGAGCAGAAACTATCTCATTTCTTTGTTCTTTCCAGTATTTACATCACTACCTGCCATCTGGGAACAAACCACTAATGCAAATGTAGAGAACTTCTCAAATTCCATCTTCTATTACTTATTTTTATAACATCCTTATTTAGAATTAAAAATTCTAAGAAATCTAGGACTGCACATTACATCTCCATTATTTCAGTTTATATTGTTTCATCATATTGTACATGTGTCAAGATGGGAGTCCAATTAACTTTCCTTACTCAATCCCTAGATAATATTTATACCATCATATTACTAACATTAAATATGACCATTTTCAGCATCATGATAATTAATTATTATAGTAACAGTATATAAAGTAGTTTTTATGGCTGTTTTATGGATGTAGTACAACAAAATAAAGTTGCAACACCAACATGTAGCAGAAACAGGGTTTTGAGTCAGATCTATTTGAGTCTATACTTCAATAGATAACTTCAAATATGTGCACTAACCATCAGCTCAATGAAACCAAAAAGCTCCATTTAGATCTTGATATATGTGCCTATATCTAAGTGTGTATATTATAGTCTCAATGCACACTAAAGCACATGAGTTAAAACTTAATCACCATGTTTGTAATATTAAGAGAAAAGAATTTTTAGAAAGTAACTAAGTCAGGAGGGCTCTACCCTCATAAATGGATTAGTGCCTTACAAAAGGACTGGAGGGCCCTTCCTTTTTGCCCTTATGTTTCACCCTATATGAGGACACAGCACTCATCACCTCTGAAGGAGCCAGCAATGAAGCAACGTCTTAGAAGAAGAAAACAGTCCTCACTAGACATCAACCCCACTAGAACCTTGATTTTGGGCTTACAGCCTCTAGAACTATGAGAAATAATTTTTTTTAATTATCAAGATTGGGGTATTTTATTACACCAGCACAAAGATAGCATATGTGAGGTGGGAAAAAGAAAAACTACACTGAAAGTCTACACTTTTTCCCTCCAGTCCTTTCGTAAGGCACTAATCCATTTATGAGGGTAGAGCCCTCCTGACTTAGTTGCTTTCTAAAAATTCTTTTCTCTTAATATTACAAACATGGTGATTAAGTTTTAACTCATGTGCTTTAGTGCACATTGAGACTATAATATACACACTTAGAAAAAGAAAAACTACATTGAAAGTCTACACTTTGAAAAGTAATGAATATAATTCTCTATGTTAAAAACTTTTGACAAAGTACCAATACTTTTTAATGACCATTTTTACTATAAATATATCATGAATTAATATTACTACATATATATTATGTATTATAATCATAGTAAACAATAGCTAGGAAATCATAGAAGGTATTTTGGCAATTTTGAAATACTAAATTTAAAAAAATCATTGTAAAACTAGGTAGTTCTACAAAAAGCATATGTGGTGTTGGTAATTATATAATGACTAGTGAAATTTATGCATCCAATCTAATGTTTCAAATGTAATAATGGGTTTTCTTGTATATATAGTGAACTGCTGAAGCAAAAATTTATTCAATATGATTGCACTGGACCAATGCAGCAAAAATAAAGACAGCTACAAAGCAGAGCAAAATGTTTTTAATTACAAGATGTTAATTATCAGTACCCGTCCCCCAAAAAATAAATAAATAATTAGGAGATTTGAGAAGGAGGGAAAATTAAACCTGGTACCTTAAATTCTACTTATGTTCTAGCTTTCTAAACTGTTTCTTAATATTGAAGTTCTCAATACAGACTAGATTACCATGGAACTGTAGCTCCTTCTAGTTGCTTAGAGTTTACATTTAAAAAGCAAATGTCAAACAAATAAAAAGTATTACAAGTAGAGAGTTAGGACTGACCACTTTGAGCAATTAAGCAAAAATATCATAAGTAGATCATACAGAAACAAAATTAGTGAATTACAATTTTTATCTCTTATGCATCCATAAGAAGTCTAAAGCAAAACAAAGTCTACCAATTCCAATAATATTTGCTTAATGGGAAAAAGTCACATAAGCAACCAGTAACGATATATACTACCAAATATCAGCTTTGTGTATGTGTGTCTGTGTATATGTGTGTGGGGAGGGGAGGGGAAAGACTCACTAGATAATAGCCCACATTGTAATGTATGATATATTCTTTCAAAATACATACATTCATTTTCCAAAGACAAATATTTTCTAACGAAAGATACTGCAACTCTATCTGCTACTCTGCAGATACTGTGTGTACTGTGCAGGCTGCAACTCCATTTAACCAGCACTCTCAAGCAAAGTAATGTAAAGATAACAAACCACCACTTGAAGAACTGCCCTTATAAATAGTGTGGTCTTAAGTCTTCAGGTGCGAGAAATTAATGTAAAAGGCTTTTAACATCACCACTATATTTGGCAGAAATTTATTCTGTTTTCTTTTTCTGAATAGTTAATTCTCAGTCTTTGTGTCAATCAAACTTTGTGTCCATCAAAGACTTATTTTAATGAAAGACTAGATGGCATGCTGGGACCTATTCTTTTATTATCATCTTGCTCAGCATTCTTTTTGACTGGAACCATCATGTCTTTAGATGTTCTCCTTTTTCAACAATCCATATGACAGTAATTTGGGAGTACCTTTAATTCAAGTTATTTAACTAGTGATGTCTTAAGGATAAGATCCAGACCATAATTTTCCAAAAAGACCAAAGCTCAAAGTATCCATAGATTTATGCTCATGAAAAACATGTTAGCCAAGTGTCTTTCTTTTCTGCAAAATAAAATTTGTCAATTCATAGAAACAAATTGAAAACCAATACCCAGAAAAACAAGAGAGAGAATGCTTGAATGTAGGTTAAGTTTAAAAAAAAAAAACAAAAACAAATTACTAGGTTAAGCCTAGTAATGTTATTGATAAAAATTAAATACATCATTAAACAAAATTTAGTAAAACTATTGTTGATAAATTAAATTGTTTCCCAATGTGCAAATAGTATAATAAATAGGTTTTAGAAAAAGGCATGGAGTTATTGATTAAAATTCAAGGGACATATTAATGGAGAAAAATGATACTATGGTGCTCAGTGAAAAACTCCTTATTTGATTTATATATTTCATAAATGGTATTTTAAATTATACTAATATTCAATTGGTTTAATATGGATATGAGTAAATGTTAAGATAATTCTATTATGTGACAGAATAGACAGTTAATTATTTGAATTATAAGCTTCCATTTATTCAGAAATCACAAGGTGTCCTGCATTTGTGCTTGAAACAAAGATGAAAGCTGAAATAATTGCTTTCAAAAGAGCATTCATTAGTGAAAGCATTGGACAACAGAAAGAGGGAAGAGGATAGAAAAAGCAAGAGTGATAAGAAAGAATACAATGACACAGAAGAAAGAAAATTTTTAAAAATTAAAGGAAGGTTATCAGACTCAGAACCAAGCAAATCTCAAAAAAGCATAAATGTCTTTCAATTGCCCTATTCAAAGACAAAGTCTACAGGAATAGAGTCAAAGTCAAAAATCATTCTATATTTATGAAATATATATAAAACCAACTGACCAAAGAACACTAAAAAGAAAGACTAAGCAATTTAAAAATCAGTAAATTTAAATTAAAAGAAAAAATAATAATAATTGTGTGATTCTTTAAAACCACATTGGTTGGATGTGAAGAATACAAAAATATTAATTCTGCTTTCTTAAAGTTACCTCATCAAAATATAATTTCACTCATTGAAATGCAATATGTGGTTGAGATAGAAGTACAGAAACAAAGAACATCTCAAAAATAAAGATTACAAAATACCTATCAGAAGTAACAGAAACAGCTGTTTAGTTGACACAATAAATCTCATTTTATAATTATTTTTATGCAATACATAGGATTTCATCAAATTCTTGTGTAGCAATAATATATTCTGAAACCACTCATATCATTCATTGATTTTCCACTGTATCATTTTAAATAGCTGCCTAAAATTTTATCATAAAGTTACAGTGAATCTCAGACTTATGAATCTACATATTTTCCAATGTGTCACTTTCATCAAAATACTGAAGTAACTATCTTTATGGGCACATTTTGAAACATTTGTGTGTCCTTGGGGCCAATTTATAAAGTGGAATTCATGGAAAACTGCATGTATGCATGTTTGTCTTTCACTACATTTTGAGAAATTGTTCATAGCATTTGGCTAAATGGCTTGCAAAATGATGTCATTTTCTATATTTAGGAAAAAATTCCAATTTTCCAATCAGTTGTGATTCTAATTATAGAATTCCAATAATCATCGTAATTTGGAGAGCAATTAAATATGCCCCCACTACTACTGGATACTGCTATTGTTTCTAAGTCATTTGTTCAATGAAAAAAATATGCCTCACTTTTAGTATGCATGTCATTGTCTGCTAGAGAAGCGAACATTAGTGAAGTTAAACCTTCATTTGTTTGATATAATAATTCCCTCTAGAGAAAATATTTGTTTAAATTACCAAAAGCAATAGTCTAAAAAGAATATATGTGTGTGTGTATGTATTAAGATCCTTGCTATTTGCTATTTATGTTACTAAAATATTAAAACAAATGATAGCTACTATGAAAATTATTAAATATATTTTAGTATATTTTTCATGAAAGAATATATGTATAGTATATTCGTTGTTTCTCTGTGTGTATTCACACACACATATAATGTTACATTTTGGAATGTATTCTTCATGGAATAATGTATTATTTTGCAATGAATTACTGAAAATTATGTTAATAATTGGAAGAAAATCATAACATTTTATAACTGTATAGATAATTATATTTTCTTACATTGTGAAAATGCTAGTGTTTTTATAGATAGATGCATGTAGATTAAATTAGATATATAAAAGATAATGTACAAACTTGGTGTGGTGGCTTATTACTGAAATCCCGGGTACTTGAAACACTGAGGCCTGAGGATGGAAAGTATGAGGCTAGCCTCAGCAACTCAGTAATACCTTGTCCTAAAAAAACAAAACAAAACAAAACAAAACAAAAATTAAAGGGTTGGTTATACAGCTCAGAGCACCCCCACACTTCAAACCTAAGAACTGCGAAAAAAGGGTAAAAATACGTAAGATTATAAAATCAGATAAATTATTTTTCTTCATTCTTATTTTCCAACTTAAAAAAACATACTAATGGAGTTTTACACTAGGAGAAATCATTTGATTATGAGTCCAAAAGAAGTAGAGTTGTATTTTAAATGTTACTTTTATTTTTATTTTATTTTATTGCCACTATCTTCACTCTAATACATGCCTTATTTATTTACAACTAAAATGATAACTTTTCTACCTACAGCACTTATTTTTCTAGCCTGTCACAAAGTTTTCAATGTTGTTATTTTCACTTTTTTACAAAATAAAAATTTGAACTTCTCATGTTACATATAAAATTATTTAATGTTTAAGGTGAATACTCACATACTCAATTTCCTGGGTTGAATTCCAGCTCTATCAGTTAATCACAGCTTGTTCTGCAAGAGGCAACTTATCATCCATGTGGTTAAATTTTCTTATTGGCAAAATGAGGATACAAATGGTAGCTAAGTTTGGTGCCAGGCTTTTAACACACTGAGTGCCTGGTATGTAATTTTCAATAACAGTTAATGATAAAATTATTTTTACTATCATCTTGGTACTCATCATCTTGGTACTAAACTCCTTCCCAGGTTACCTTAAAATTCTCAGCTCCATTTTTTGGGTCATTGACCCTATTATTTTATAGCATTTTAAGAAACTGTCTTTTCTACACACATACACACACACACACACACACACACACACACCCTTTTTTTTATCATTGCCACACTCCAACACCCATAATTGACCACCTGGACTGTACTTGCCATTCCTGTTTTGTACATGTTTCCAATTATGTGATACACTGCTCAACCTCTATAAAATAGTCAGGAAAGTTTCTCTCCAGTGATATGATGGAGCCAGCTTGTATGGTTCACAGCAGCTGAGTACTAAATTTTTATGACCATTGTGAGCTGGTTGACATAATTTTGTTTCATGAAAAATAAAATAAGATGGAAGGCTTTCATGAGCAGGATTATAAAATACTATGAATATGACCCTGCTTGCTCATTATTTTCTTGAGAACCAATTTTTACCAGCACACCATTGTATCTGTACATTCTTAAAATCTTCTCATCCCCATCCCCAGATAACACCTATTGAGCCACTCACTTTTAGACAAAAGATATCTGTGAATATAGCCTTCATTATTATTTGATATTAACCCTGAGGAATGGAGTCTACTCTCTATGAATTGAGACTTTTGAAATAGTGAGCCCCCAAATAAACTTTTCCTCCTCTACAGTTGTTCTGGTTGGGTCCTTTAGTCACAGTAGTGAAAAAGCTGACTAAAATACAGTCCCAAAACACTAAGGTCAAATATTTTCTCTGATATGCAGACACTAATCCAAAATAAGCAGCTGGGATGGGGAAGATAAAAAAAAAGAACAGAAAAAAAAAATCAGTGGAGTAGACAAAGGAGAACAAAGGGAAGGGAGGAGGGAAGGCACAGGGAAAGTCTTTGGAATGAATCTGACCTAAATTTCCTACATACTGATATGAATATAGCACAGTGAATCCCATCATCATGTACATCTATAACACACTAATTAAACAAAACAAAACAAAACAAAAACTAGTCAGGCATGGTTGCACATATCTATAATCCTGGAGGTTCTGAATACTGAAGCAGTAGGATTGCAGGTTCAAGACCAGCCTCAGCAACTTAGCCAGGCCTTACACAACTTATCAAGACCTTGTTTCAAAAATAAAAATAACAACAAAACATAAAAAGAAAAATTAGCAGAAAGATCAATAGAATGAAGGCAAGTTAGGAGAAGAACTGTAACTGAATTATAACAAATTATATGAAACACTTTTAAAATAATGTTAAAATGAATTCTATCATATATAAATAAGAGTCAATAATTAAAAAATGTTAAGATGAAATTTTAAGCAAGTATAGAACATTACTTCTCTATTGCAGTTTATGATTTACAAATAAATCTACAAATACATTTCAAATGTGTTAATTTGACTTGTTCATTAACTAACCTGTCAATTTGAGACTATCCAAAGGAAACAGATTAGGCAACAGTTAACCTTCAGTTCTGTTTACCAAAAATGTCATAAAGTTATTCTTCTTTATTCATCTGTTGAAAGGCATCTAGGTTGGCTTCAAAGCTTGGCTATTGTGAGTTGTGCTGCTGTAAACACTGATGTGGCTGCATCACTATAGTGTGTGGATTTTAAATCCTTTGGATATATCCTAAGGAGTGGGATAGCAGAGCAAAATGGTAGTTTCCTTTCTATATTTTTGAAGAACCTCCATACTGCTTTCCAGAATGGTTGCGCTAATTTGCAGTCCTACCAGCAACATGAGTGGACCTCTTCCCTGACATCCTTACCAACATTTATTGTTACTTGTGTTATTGATAATTGCCATTCAGACTGGAGTGATATGAAATCTCAATGTAGCTTTAGTTTGTATTTCTCTAATTGCTAGAAATGTTCAATATCTTTTCAAACATTTTTTGACCATTTGTATATCTTCTGTTTTGAATTGTCTGTTTAGATCCTTTGCCCATTTATTGATTGGGTTATTTGGTTTCTTGTGTGTTTGTGTGTTAAGTTTTTGAGTTCTTTGCATATCCTGGATATTAATGCAAAAAATGGAAGATTTTCTTCCATTCTTTTGGCTCTTTCTTCATGTTCTTGTTCTGTGCTATCCCACTTATTGATTTTCAATTTGACTTCTTCCGCTTTAGAAATCTTGTCAATGAAGTCAGATGCTGCGCCAACATGTTGGAGTGTTGTGCCTACATTTTTTTCTAGCTGTTGTAGGTTTCTGATCTAATGCCTAGGTCTTTGATCCACTTTGAGTTGAGTTCTGTGCATGGCGAGAGATAAAGGTTAAATTTCATTCTACTACATAGGGATTTCCAGTTTTCCCAGCACCATTTGTTAAAAAGCTCTCTTTTCTCCAATGTATGTTTTTGACACCTTTGTCTATTGTCAGATACCTGCATTTATATGGGTTTGTCTCTGTTCCATCTATTCTATTCCATTGATCTTTATACCTATTTTGGTGCCAATACTATGCTGTTTTTACTATAGCTCTGCGGTATAATCTGAAGTCTGGTATTGTGATGCTTCCTGCTTTGCTTTTTTCACTAAGGATTGCTTTGGCTGTTCTGGGTCTCTTCTATTCCCGTATGAATTTCATAACTGCTTTCTCTAGTTCTATGAAGAAGGCCTTTGGAATTTTGATATGAATTGCATTGAATCTGTATAGCACTTTTGGTAGTGAGGCCATTTTGACAATATTAATTCTGCCTTTTCAAGAACATGAGATATCTTTCCATTTTCTAAGATCACCTGTAATTCATTTATTTAGTGTTCTACGGTTTTTATTGTATAGTTCATTGTCACCTATTTTTTAGATTAATTCAAAAGTATCTTATTTTATTTTTTTGAGACTATTGTGAATGGAATCATTTCTTTTTCCAGAGATTCATTACTGGGACTGATTTATGGGTCTTAATTGTGTATGCTGCTACTTTGCTGAATATATCTGTGATCTCTAGAAATTTTCTGATACAGTTTTTTGAGTCTTCTAAATATGAGATTGTGTGACCAGCAAACAGATAATTTGAGTTCTTCTTTTCCTATTCATGTCCATTTAATTTCTCTTGCCTGATTGCTCTGGCTTAAGTTTCAAAGTTTACATTGAATAAAAGTGGTAAAAGTTGGAATCCTTGTCTTGTTCCTGTTTTTTAGAGAAAATTCTTTCAGTTTTTCTCCATTCAGGTAAAGTGTTAACCTTGGGTTTAAAATATATAGCCTTTACAACATTGAGGTACTTTTCTTTTTTCCCTAGCTTTTGTAATGTTTTATACATGAATAGATGCTGTATTTTTAAAATGCTTTTTCTGCATGTATTGAGATAATCATGTGATTCTTGTACTTGAGTCTATGCAGTGAATTACATTTCTTGATTTCTATATGTTGAAAAAAACCTTCATTGTGGGATGAAACTCACTTGATCATGGTGTATTTAGGAAGAAAATAGATTACAATAAAATAATACTTGGTAAATATAGCATGCCTCTCTCACCACTATGTGATTTTATATGTGGTTTGCCCATATTTTATTAAGAATTTTTGCACTTATGTTCATCAAGGATATTGGTCTGAAATTTTCTTTCCCTGATTTATCTTTGTCTGGTCTAGGTATCAGGGTGATAATTGCTTTGTAGAATGAGTCTGGCAGTGTTCACTCCTTTTCTATTTCATGGAATAATTTGAAAATTATTTCTATTAGTTCTTCTTTAAGGGTCTGATAGAACTCAAGTGAGAATCTATCTGCTCTTGGGCTTTTCATTCTTAGAAGACTTTTGATAGCTGCTTTAATTTAATTTCTTGCAATTGATCTGTTTAAATTTTCTATATCCTCCTGGTTCAATTTGGGTATGTCATATGTCTCTAGGAATTTGTTCATATCTTCACAATTTCTATCTTACTGGAATATAAATTTTGAAAGTAGTTTTTAATAATCCTCTGGATTTCAGTAGTGTCTGTGGTTATATTTCACCTCAGATTTTGATAATTTTAGTTTTTTCCTTCTTTCTTTTAATTAGTTTAGCTGAGGGTTTATTGATTTTGTTTCTCCTTTTAGAAAACAAATTCCTTGCTTCATTGATCCTTTGCATTTTTTAAAAAATCTGTTTAGTTCCTTTGCCCATAATTAATATTATTGATTTCAGCTCTGATTTTAATTATTTCCAGTCTTCTACTGATTTTGGTATTGGTTTGTTCTTTTTCTGAAGACTTGAGATGTAATGTTAGATTATTTATTTGGTATCTTTCTATTCTTCTAATGTATGAGCTCAATCTTATGAAATTTACTCTTAGAACTGCCTTCATACTGTCCCAGAGATTTTGTACCACTTTTCTCATTTACCTCTAAGAATGTTTTTTATTTATCCCCTCATTCATTATTCAGTGTTAGAATAATGAATCTACAGTGTTAGAGTGGCTTCTTTTTTTAATCTTATTTTGATTACTAATTTTATTCCATTATTACCTAATAGAATGTAAGGTATTATATCTATTATTTTGTATTTGCTAAGATTTGCTTTTTGAAGTATAGTATTGTCTATTTTAGAAAATGTTCCATGTGCTGCTAAGAAGAAAGTGAATTCTGTTATTGATGGATAAAATATTCTATAGATATCTCTTAGGTTCATATTATTAATTGTAATTTTTATTTCTATAAATTATTTAGTTTTGTTTGGATGATATATGTAGTGGTGAGAGAGGCATGCTATATTTACCAAGTATTATTTTATTATAATCTATTTTCTTCCTAATATTGAGAAAGCTTTATTTGATGTGCATAGATGCTCCATTGATTGGGGCATAAATATTTTTAATCATTATGTCTTATTGATGTATGATTCCATTAAACTGTATGAACTGACTTTCTTTGTCTCTTCTGATTAATCTTGGCTTGAAGTTCACCTTATCTGATATGTGAATAGCAACCCCTACTTGTTTATAGGTCTCATGTGAATGTTATGTTTTTTCCCATTCTTTCACCTTCAGTCTGTGGATATATTTGCCTGTGAGGTGAATCTCTTGCAGACAGCATGTCGTTGGGTCATTTTTTAAATTGAATCTGTGAACCTATGTCTTTTGATTGAAAAGTTTAGACCATTTACATTCAATGGTATTATTATTAATGAATGATTTTTATTTTCTGCCATTTTGATTTATATCTAATGCTTAAATTGGATTTGATTCTCATTTAATTGGATATTCTTCTAGTGTAATTCCTCCTTCTAGTTTTCATTTTTATTTTTCATTTCTTTTTCATGAAATATTTTATTGAGTATGTTTTATAGTGCAGGCTTTCTAGTTATGAATTCATTTAGCTTTTGTTTATCATGGGAGGTTTTTCTTTCATATTCAATTCCACACCTTAATTTGGCTGGGTGTAGTATTCTTGATTGGCATCTATTTTCTTCACAGATTGGTATACATTATTCCAAGCCCTCCTGGATTTTAGGGTCTGGGTTTTGAAGTCAGTTTTAATCCAGACTGTTTTCCTCTAAATATGACTAGTAAATTTTCTCTTGTAGCTTTTCAAATTCTTATTTATTCTGTATGTTAGGCATTTTCATAATGTGTCTTGGAATGGATCTATTGTGATTTTTTATATTTGTAGTCTTAAATTCCTCTTGTATATTAATTTCCATCTCATTGTTAAAGTTTGGAAAAATATTTGGTAATATTTTATTGAAAAGATTATACATCTCTTTTGTTTATAGTTCAGAGACTGCTCTCTTAATAAATCTTAAATTTGGCCTCTTAATGTTCTCCCATATTTCTTGAATATTCTTTTCATGGTCCCTTCATAACTTTTCTTTATGATCAACTTTATTGTCAAGATTACATACTTTTATATTTAAGGTCTGAAAATGTCTTCACAGTCATATAATAAAAGTGATAATTTCTATTGTATTTTTAATTTGGTTTATTAGTTTTTAAAATTTTTAATTTGGTTTATTTGATATTTTTCATTTTGAAAATTTCCATTTGGTTCTTTTTTAGAATCTCTATCTTTTTACTAAAGTGATATTTCACATCCTTTATTTTCTCTCTGATTTCATTCTTTACATCTTAACTCATAGAACAATTTAACTATTGTTTTAGTCAGCTTTTTTGCTGCTGAGACTAAAGGATCTGACCAGAACAAATATAAAGGAGGAAAAGTTTATTTGAGGGCTCACATTTTCAAAGTTCTTAGTACATAGAAGGCTGGCTCCATTTCTCAGAGCTCAAGATGAGGCTGAACATTATGGTGGAGTGTGTGGCAGAGGGAAGCAGCTCATATCATGGTGATCAAGAAGCAAAGAAACTCCACTTGCCAGATACAAATATATACACCAAAGCCACATCCTAATTCCTACCTCTTCAGACACACCATACCAGTTCAGGTTACCACTCAGTTAATCCCTACTAGGGGATTAAATCACTGATTGGCTTAAGACACTTATAACGAAATTATTTCTCCTCTGAACCTTCTTCCGTTGTCTCACACATGAACTTTTGGGGGATCACCTCACATTCAAACCATAACTATGAATTTTCTATATTCCTTCTCTGACTTTCCTTTGATAAAATCTGTTGTTGATGCATTCTGGGTTCTGTGGGATGGTTTGTTCCCTTGCTTTTTCATATTATTTACATATCTACTTATCTATTGGTGTAATTCTGACTTCTTTTAATCAAAGGACTAAACTCTGAACTTCTTTCTCTTAAAAATTCTGGATTGGAGGAATACCCAGACAATGACATTTTAAGTCAATGGATTATCTCTGTTAATATCAGCACAATTTAAAGAGATGACACTGAGCCTTATTTACTATAATCACTTCAGAGCCAAGCCTCATTCTATTCAACCTTATAAGAAGCAGAAACTTGTTGCAATTGTTTTCTGTGGTTCCTCAAATTTGGGTATAAAAACATACTAAGGTTCTGGAATAGATCAAAAAATTAGTTGTTAAATTTGGTAAACTTACTTTAGCCTGAAGTGAAAGCTAAAATGAAGGAGAAAGAAATATTGGGCAAAAAGGAGAGGAAAAAAGAGAGATAGAAAGAGAACAGGAAGATATAAAAGGATAATTTACACCAATGTAGAAAGGTGAAAGAGATGAATGATTGGTATTCAAGGTGGTAGTAGATAATGCAAGAAGATGAATAGAGGGTAAGAGAACCAGATATAAACTAGTTCTAGGAAACAAAGAAAGATTGGTTCCAGTTAATGCT
This sequence comes from Geosciurus inauris, assembly GCA_004024805.1. Taxonomy (NCBI): domain Eukaryota; kingdom Metazoa; phylum Chordata; class Mammalia; order Rodentia; family Sciuridae; genus Geosciurus; species Geosciurus inauris. The sequence goes on from PVHX01002021.1 coordinate 24,024, forward strand.
TTAAAACATTATATGAAATACATTTAAATGGGTTGAAGGTACAATGTTGGCTATTGGGGTAACAATTATCATTCACGTTTAAAAGTTATTTATATAGTTAAAGTTGATGTTAGAGTTATTTATCGTAAACCATGCCTAGGTGAAGAAATATCTTGTTGAATCTTGGTTTGGATTTCATTGAGGTTTAGATATTTAGTGCATATCCATCAGTCTTTGGTTGTGAACCTCTCTCAAGCTGCAGGAGAACAGGAGCCAAATCCCTAGTTGCTATGAAACTTCCCACCACCAGCTTCTAGTTTGTCATCTTAGGGGCCTCCAACTGACTACTCAGAGGGTGCAGTTTAGTGGGTTGGCTATTTCTATTGTGTGAAGTAGTTCAGGATGCAGGCTCTGAAGCATCCCTGTGATTGCTTTAGGTCACCCTGTACCTGCTCCTCTCTACAGGATTCATTTCACAGAAATTAAGATCCTGGTGGCTGTCTGTGAGCACAGAAACTCTAGTTGTGGGTTTTCCAGGTGTTCTGTGAATGCAGAAATGTTTTCCTGACTGACACCACTCTTGGGCACTCTCTTTAATGAAGTGTCGCAGGTGAACCACCTGATGCAAAGTCTTGAAAGTATCCAGACAATGCCTTGTCACTTGCCTATTGTGATCATGGGTCAGGCTGTGTACCACTTAAGACCAGGATCAGCCCCTTCCTGCTGCATAGACTCTGGTAATGTTCCACTGTGTCTCTATATCACTGGATATCCAGGCAGCTTCCCTTAAGTACTCATGACACTGGGAACCTCTCTAGGCTTCCCACAGTGCTTCCCATGTGGTCTTTCTCTAAAGTCACTGGTAGGGGCTTGGTGAATCCACTTTTCTCTTTTAGTCATAGCAGTGAAAAAGCTGACCAGAACAGGTCCCATCACTTTATAAAAGTTATTCCAATGTCCTTTGCCTAATTTTTAATATGTAATTCTGGGGGGGTTTTACCTTAAGAAGCTCTCCACAATTGTATAACTTCCAGGTACCCTCCTTTTTTTTCTGAAAAAGTACACTTATTTTCCACTGTGTGTTGATTGGTAGTGTGGGCTGAGTGATTGGCAGGCCTGCCTTATTTTTCCAAAGAGTTTCTCTGATGTGTTCAATTGACTCAAAGAAACTAAAACAGTCCTATGTCAGTGTCCAGGTATAACCTGAGGAATAAGAGTAAACAATATTTTAATTTGAATCACCACCCTGTTTGGGGGCCTATTCAAATAAAAAATAATTACTTTAAACTTTTCATTGATCTCAAATTTCTTGGTGTAATTGCCAAAAGATAGAAACATGTATTTCAAATATCACCAAATAAAACAACATAAAATAAAAAAGTAGTTAATTTTAAATGTGTGTGTTTTTTTCTGAGATTTCTATTTTATTTTATTGACTTACATATGTGTTTTTATGTAGTAAGAAATTGGTTGCTAATGTTTTGTAGTATATTTTGAAGTCAGGTAATGTGATCCTTCCTGTTTTATTATTAGAGTTTAGATTACTTTCAATATTAAGCATCTTTTGTAGTTTCACATGAATTTTAGGATTTTTTTCTATTTCTGTGAAGAATATTGATATTTTGATGGGGATTATATTGACTCTGTAGACTACTTTGGGTTGGGTAGTATGATTATTTTAACAATATTAATTCTTCCAATCCATTGACACAAGATATTTTTCCTTTTATCTTTGTACTCATTTTTTTCCATCAGTGTTTTACAGTTTTCACTGTAGAGATCTTTTACTTCCTTGGTTAGATTTATTCCTATGTATAATTTTATTTACAGCTATTGTAAATAGAACATATGTTAGTCTGCCCTTATTTGCTATGACCAAAATATCTGAGAAGAACACCTTGGAGGAGGAAAAGTTTATTTTGTTTCATAGTTTCAGAGATCTCTGTTGACAGTAGGCCAACTCCATTGCTCTGGGTCTGAGGTGAGAGAGAACTATATGGCAGAAGGGCATAGCAAAGGATAGATGCTCAGTTTATAGAAGCCAGAAAGCAGAGAGAAGGAGGGAGACCATGGTTAGATGTATTTTAAGACTGTACCTTTAGTGACCGACCTTCTCCAGCTGTGCCTCACCTGCCTATAGTTTCCAATCAAGAGTCCACTCAGCTGTCAGTGGATTAATCCACTGATGAGGCCCAGAACCACAATTGTTTCTGAAAAACCCCACCTCTAAACCTTGCTGTATTGGGGATCATGCTTTCAACATATAAGCTTTTCAGGGACTACTCCAGATTCAAACCATAGCAAGATGATTTTCTTGATTTCTATTTCAGCTAGTTGATTATTGACATAGAAAAATGCCGTTAACTTTCATACATTTATTTTGTATTGTAAAACTTCAGGGAATTCATTCATTAGTTCTAATGTTTTATGGTAGATTCTCTAGTTTTCTGTATCATGTCTGCAAATAAGAAAGTTTCTGTTTTTCCATCGTAGATACTCTTTCTTTCTTTCCCCTGCCTAAAACTTCCAGTGCTTTGTTGAACAAAATTGATGTGAATGGGCATCCTTGTCTTATTCCAGATTTTAGAGAAAAAATTTTTAACTTTTCTCCTTTTAATATAATGTAAGTTGTGGTTTCATGATACATGATGTCATGGTACATTCCTTCTATGCCTAATTTATTTCAAAGGGATATTAAATACTATCTATTTTTTTCTGCATCTATTGAGATTATCATATGGTTTGTCCTTTATTCTTTCGACTTATTGTATCAGACATTAATTTGCTTATGTTGAATCATGCTTTCATGTATGGTATATATATCCCTTAATCATAGTGAATAATGTTTTCAATTGTGCCATTGGATTCATTTTGTTAGTATTTTGCAGAGGATTTTTGCATCTATGTTCATAAGGGATATTGGCCTATAGTTTCCTTTTTCCATTGTGTATATTGTCTAGTGTATCTGACTTGAGAAACATGATTTTAATGTTCAATTAAATTGAATAAGCTATGCATAATTAGAAAAAAAAAGTTGCTGAATTTGTCTTTATATATAATAAGCCATAAAATTAATCCTTATTATCTCAATTCTCATACTGATGAATTTGAAGGTGGAATGTGGTGGTGTCAGATGGTTGACATAGTAAAATGAACATTCTAACTTCACATAAGAATATTCCAGACTGTCATTCAAACTAGTCTAGAACAATCATTTCTAAAGTATGTCCTTTATAAAATTAGAATTCAATAACTTTGTACAGGTATTTTTAACCCTCTCAACAGGTCTTATAAGATAGAAAATTTTATTTTACATTAGCTAATATAAATTATTTTAGCTTTATGAGATATCTCTGATATAAAAAACATCCATTTAATATATAGTACTTGATTTTTGACATATGATTTACCAATAATACCATCTCAACAGTCAACATAATAAATTATACATCACCTTGAGCATTTTTGTGTGTAGTTTATTAATTTCATGGTAAGAATCTTTAACATGAGACCTATTCTTGTTATATATTGTGAAGAGCACCATATCCATAATTTGATAAGTACCATATTATACAGCTGATCACTAGAATTATTATCCTGCACAATAAAAGTTTACTCTCATTGGGCAGCAAATATTCATTCCCATCTTTCCCAAGCTGATAGCTACCATTCTGTTCTTCATTTCTATGTTTTAGATATCTCACACAAGTCAATTAATACATTATTTGTTTTGACCATAGTAGAACCTATTAAACAAGCAGTACTTTAAATAATGAATTATTTTCTGCACTATATTAGCCAGGGATCAATTAATTTGCCCGAAATAAAACCTCCTGATTTTGTTAGTGTTAATGTGATTCAGGAAATTATAAGATATATGCATGTGCCAGTATGTGGGAAATTCATAAGTTCTGACAATGTTTTAACACATTAATTATAGTCCAAAACATAGGATTATAAGATAATAAGTGATTATATATTTATCAGAAAAGGAATCTGACTCAAATACAAGCATTATTATTGAAATTAAGACTTTCTATGGTCTGATAATTTCCATTTCTAACTAGCTCTCATTTACCTATTTGTACTTACACATACTGTACTGTATATCTTTACCTTGAATAATTTGTTACTTTCCAAAGCTTTAAACATAGTTGCCTAATTAAACCCATGCCTCATTTCACATGCCTTTCATGGCTCATTCATTTACCATGATCTAAAAACAATAAGCAATATATATGGCTCAGAATATTATTTCTGTGTGTGTTAGTGATTTTATGAAAAGTATTTTTAATACCTTCCTCAAAAGATTCTTCTAATGACATAGTAATTTTTATGACTTTTCCAATGAACTACCAAGTCCTCTAATGTCAGCCCACATCCCTGTGATAATAGAGTCTGAGAGAGAGAAGCCCTCATTTAAATGTAGCCTGATATTGAGGAGTTGCCCTCATAATTTTCATTAAAACAGGTGTGAAAAGAGGAGGAGAGACAAGATTTAAATGCACATCATTATCACCATTATCATTTTTATCATCAAATATTTATTGATACTTGTCCTTGACCCAAAGCTATAGGATTACTGTAATGAATCTGAAAAACTTCTGTCCAATTCTGAGATATCTACAGGCAGAAAAAAACTAAAGCATCAGCAAAAGTTCTTTGGCAAAAGTTTGGGAAAAAAATGGGTTTCATAACATACACATAAAATCTTTCCAAACAATTATGATAATAGCAAAATGGTTGTTAATTAAATGGTTAACCCATGTTTGTTAAATCCAGTATTTACAATATCTAGTGCTTAGATACTGCCAATCTTTTTGTTAATGTTTTGCTAATAACTATAATTTTTTTTCAATTCTTTATTATTGTTTTTGACCAAAAGTTAAAAGTGTTCCTAAAAGTATATTTTTTTTCTGAAAACCTTTTCATAGGTCAAGGTTCCCAGAAGACACTGAGATTTATATGCAGGGAATTTATTGGGGAAAGTTCTCAACAATAATGCCTGTGAAGGAAAAAATGATGTGGGCTAGAAAAGAAAGGTGTTGAGCTAAGATGTATAAACGAATCATCATTTGATCCCTCAGGAGACTCTGAAGTGGGTGGGAGCCCTTCAGAGTGATCCAAATTGAGCCACCTCCAAATACCCCATAGCAATCATTGAAGAAAAATCTACACTTGGACAAATACTGACTTTAGTCAAGAGCAGCAATTCAATTTATAGGGATAGATTAAACACTGAAGTGTTGGTAGGCAACTACTATGACATTTGGAGAAATTAATACTTCTTCTCTAAATGGGAACTGGGATGATGACAACTTTACCTACTGCTCAGCAACCCCATATGCTGCTCATATCTATCTGTTTCCTAAAGTAGATATACCTTATCAGAAAACTACACTCCAAAATTCCTAGTTGTCACTTCCTGGGTAAATGTAGAAGAGGAAAATTACTGGAAAGAACTGTAATTTCTCTCACTGAAGCTTGTTATGGTTCTGCAGCAGATAATCATTTTTCTCCTTTCCTCTGTAATTCATATAACCCTCATTTTCAGGTAGCAAATATGCTTGTGAAGAGGATTACCTAATAAGGTAACCTAGAACCTTTTGCCTAAAAGTTCTGATCTCTAGTAAGGCCATGGTTTTCCTATTTGTCCATTTCTGATGATGTTGAGCAAAGGATTGTAAACACATATTCCAATAGAACACATTAATGCCAATGTCCTCATCCCTGACTCTCTTTATAACAGCTCTATACTTCCCACTAATCAACAGCATCAGTTACTTCTGTATCATAGGCAGCTGGCACTGTTATAACCAAATGTCATAGACTGGGTAGCTTATACATAATAGAAATTTATTTCTTATGGTTTAAGACACTGAGAAGTCCAAGATAAAGTTGGCAATAGATTCAGAGTCTCATCAAGACCACTTTCTGATTCATAAATGATACCTTCTAGCTATGTCCTCACAGAGTGGAAAGACCTATTACCTATTTTATAAGGGCATAAATTCCACAAGGTAAGAGGCTTCATGATCTAATTATTTCCCAAAAGTCTCTTTCTTCTAATGTCATCACCTTGAGGGTTAGGATTTCAACATGTAATTTGGAAGAGGAACATAAACGTCCAGTTTATACAACCTGTAAGGAACCTTTGCCTTCACCCGATTATTTCTTGGCACACAGAACCCAGAGAAGCCATAAATTTTAAAAAGAAGCCTTAAGGTCTCCCTTGGTGCAAGAATTCCTCCTCTGGTAATCAGGGTCTTTAGTCTATGGAGCCTATATTTTCAGGAAAACAAAGCACAACTTCCCCAACTGTACACAAAGAATGATGGCACAAGGCTCACTCATACATTTACCCCTTGGTTCAAAATTCCATTCATTAAACATTTTTATGACTGGTTACCATTTAATAGTGATTGATTTACAGTATATACTGGGTATTGTAATATGGTATCCTATCCTTACAATGTCTCATGTCCAAACTGGCACTTCAGTTGCACTTAGCAATTTTTGCATAGTATAACATACTATAATAACAGTGGATACCATAAATATCCTATCATTACTATATAAAGTAAGTCCCTTGGTTGAATGACATATTATGAGAAACTTTATACTGGTGGATCAAATATATATTGGCCCTTGGGTAATGATGCTGGTCAAACCCCTGTTGTCAGGAAAGATGAAAAAGACATGCTGTGTGTGAGTCAATTCTAGTTAAAATGAACAACTGTTCCTCCCATTCAATGTAATCCATTGACCAATAAGAGCAGGTAGTTTGGTTTATATTTCTAAAAGGTAGAATAGTTGGTGGAAACAGTAGCTATATCAGTGTTGGAACACAGGAGCCTATATACTGGGCCCATGAATAACCTCTATAGCTGCCACTCTCTTCATACCTATTATCTTACCATGGTAACAGTCTATGGGTCATGTTAATTGGCTTAGTTTTGCCTATGGGATTATTTAATATCTCTGCTGTAGCAGATATGGACATTACCATGCATCATAAAAACCTTAAATTTTAATGCTTGCTCCTGTTAGCTCACATTTTATTTCTTGTATTTCCCTGATCCATATAGTTTCATATCTTTCCTTCAGGCCAGTCAGATCATTTGCCAATACCAAAACTCCATGCATATTCTTATCTTGGCCACTTCTATTTCCACCTATACAGAAATACCAAATTCTCTGAAAATCTGCCCACTGCAAGGGTTTCCTTTTCCTTTTCCTTTCCTGGGCAACCTTTGAGTGTCTAGGAAAGAAGTAGTCTATTTTCACTTCATGCTCATATGGCAAGTCAACCCACTCCTGAACCACACTCAAACTTTTTCTTTCTTCTTCCTATGGCTATAAGGAAAGCCCCTTGTAACCATAGTAGAGCCATAAGAAATGAACAACACTGAATAGAGGATCTACTTATGATCTTTTGTCTAATCACACCTGAAACTTGAAGAACTATTGACAACAGATTGCTGCTGGTTCTGATCAATGTACTGAAAAATTTGTCCATGTTGATAATTGGCAATCTATTGTTAGGTGTTTCTGTTTTACAAGGATCCAGAATTATGTCAGAAGCTTTTTTTCAGTTTTGGATAAATTTTCAGCTACATATGGCTTGGCCTTGGTCCAGAGCCCTGGAGTCTTTGATTCAGTTTCTGGCACTTGCTATAAACTCCACGCAGCAGATACTTCTAATGCTGTTGAGGCTTTTGAGATATATGGCCCAACTGACAAAACAGCTTGTACAGCTGCCTGGAACTGCTACAGATTTTTGTTAATTTACTAAAATTCTTATCATTTATCTCTCTAAATATATCCTCTGCCATGTTCTCTTTCCCTTTTACTGTAGATATTCCAATAGCAAGCAAGTTAGAAGCTTTGGTATAATTTCTCATCCTTTAGATGCTCTATTTTGTTTTCTTATTTTTCCCCCCTTTGGAGGTTTCAGTATCAATAATTTATGCTGACATTTTCAAGTTCATTTTTTTTATTATACTCAATCCTCTCATGACCTCATTACATCAATTCTTCATTCATAAGTAGCATTACCTTTCCTGTATTTCCATTTGAATTTTTACAGTTTATATCTCTTTTTTGATATTCCCTATTAGTTCATTCATTTGTCTATGTTCTCTAATGCATTTTTTACATTTCAATCAGATTGAAAATAATGCTATTTTAAATTTGATCTCTGAAAATTTTAACTGTGATTTTTATCTTTAGTTTTTATTCCATCAATTTCTTTTTTTGTTTTTGTTTAATATTTCTTGGCTTTTCCTGTATACTTTATAATTTTTATTTACCTATTTTAAACAATAAGATTATGTGTATTCCTAGAATATTCCTTAAAAAATGAATTTTGCTGGATTGACTAACTGAAAATATTTTATGATTTTTAATTGAGGTATTGCATGAAATATTTTTTATTGAGGTATTGCATTAATAAAATACCTTGTTATGAAACTCATTTTGGTTTAATGAAGCTCTTATTATTTAGATATATTTTATAATTCAAAATGGTCAGACATGACTTTTAATTTTCAAAGTCATTGATTCTGAACTATATGATTATTATATGCCTGTATTAATTTGATTAGATCATTCATAAGAATCACCCTACTGTGAAAATTATAATAGTTTTCAAAATGTTACCACAATTTGTGTACATTAAAAAGTAGATAAACAGACTATTTTAACCATGAACTACATTAAAAGTTTTGCATTTGATATTTTGTAAGAGTTAAAAATAGTAAGTATGATCTTTGTGCTCAAATAGTAATTGAGAATTAAAGATAAAACCATAATTCAAAAACAATATACTCTAAGAAAAATCCAATAAATGTTATAAGCTAATGTTTATTAGGCAATATAAAAGGACATATTAAAAATGAGTTGGAATTTTAGTAGTATCTTAAATTAAAAAAAAATAACTTCAAATAGAAATATGGAGGTGACACTCATACTGATTTATCAGGAGCAAACAAAGATTAGAAAAGAAAAAGGAGAATGTTTAATTCTAATCTAGTTTAGAGAAATCAGTAGTCCCCATATATACTATGTTTAGAATTATCTATAAGGGTTTTTGTCGTTGTTTTTCTTTTGAATAGCTCAGGCCTTCTCCAGGCAGAATCAGATTTGGGATTCTATAGTTTTAAAATCTCTACAGGTAGAAAGAACAATAAAAGTCTCCACAGTGATCCTATTAACCAATAGAGTATATTTAACCAAGGGACTAGAGTACTCACTACTAATAAAACAGTGGAAAGGAAGACATGATGTGGTTTTAGACTAGGGAAACTACATTTAACTTAGTAAAAACAGTTCATGATATTTAATTTTTTTTTTGACACATAATATTGTTATATACAATTCAGCCACTTTAAAAAAAAACCTTGAAATCCTATTACTTGAAATAACATAAATAAACCTGGAAAATATAATGTATTTTGTTAGGGTATCACATGTGAAATACAAGTATTAAGAATTAGGATAGTGGCTATGAAAATTTTGTCTAATAGGTAAGGGTAATCTGTGGGAAATTTGAGTGAAGAAAATTTAGAAAGAAAGTAAAAAAAAAAAAAAAAAAGTCGGTTGGGCACAGTGGCACATGCCTATATTCCCAATGGCTTGGGAGGCTAAGGCAGGAGGATTGTGAGTTCAAAGCCAGCCTCAACGATGGTGAGGCACTAATAAACTCAGTAAGACTCTGTCTGTAAATAAAATACAAAATGGGGCTGGGAATATGGCGAGTGCTTGAGTACACCTGAGTTCAATCCCTGATACCACCCCCTGCCCCAAAAAAAGGAAGTAAAAAAAAGAACAAAAATTGGGTAAAAGAAAGATAAGAGAGAGAGATGGAAATATGGGTAGATATGTACTTCTAAACGTATACTGATTTATTAAACTATTGCTTATAGATGTAAACATTTTACTAATTATACCTCTTATTTTATGAAATTTAATGGCTTTGGATTTTTTTTGTTGTTGTTGTTATTGTTATTGTTTTGTTTTTTGTTTTTGCAGTGCTGGAGATTAAACCCAGGATTTTGCACTTGCTAGGCAAGCACTCTACCAATGAGTTATGTCCCCGGCCTCTAACAGCTTGTTTTTAAAAAGGATTCTTTTACTTTCAATGTAAAAAAAAAAAAAAAATGTTGTATAAGTAAATATTGAGGAAGACCAGTAAAGAGGGTTTTGACATAGTCAGGGACATGAAAAGGTCCCAAAGTCCATAGGATCACTATGAACTCTGTTTTAAAAGCAATTAAATAAAATACATCTTCAATAAAATCCCCATCAAAATACCAATGGCATTCTTCAGAGAATTAGAAAAAGCAGTCCTAAAATTAATTTGGAAGAACGAATGACCCAGAAATGCCAAACAAATCTAAGGCCAGAACACTGCTGGAGGCATCACAATATCAGAGTTCTAATTATACAACAGAGTTACAGTAATAAAAACCACATGATACTGGCATAAAAACAGACAGAAACCAATAGAATAAAATAGAAGACTCAGACAAACTCAGATACAACTATTTGATCCCTGACAAAGGTGCCAAAAACATACATTGGAAAAGATAGCCTTTGTTTGCACATGGTACTGGGAAAGCTGGTTATCCATATGCAGAAAAATGAGACTAGTGTTTTTGATTTCTCACCCTACACAAACTTCAACTCAAAATGAATCAAAGACCTTAGAATTAGACCAGAAACTTTGTGACTTTGGGAGGCTCAACACTCCCAAAATGTAGGCAATAGGACTCCTACAGCTCAGAAAATAATACCAATAATTAATAGATGAGATTAAATAAACTTAAAAAGCTTCTGCCCAACAAAAGAAACAATTAAGAATGTGAAGAAAGAACCTACAGAATGGGAGAGAAATCTTTGCTATCTACTTTTCTGACAGAAGATTAATATCCAAAAAGAAGAACTCAAAAATTTAACATAAAAAAGAGAAACAATCAAATTAATAAATGGGCAAAGGAAGTGAACGGACACTTCCAAAAAGGAAAAACACAAATATCCAACAAATATATGAAAATATGTTCAACATCTTTAGCAGTCAAAGAATTACAAATAAAAACTACACTGGGATTTTATCTCATTTTAGTTAGGATGAGAGGAATCAAGAATACACGAAATAATAAATACTAGAGAGGATGTGGTAGAAAAAAGAACACTTTCACACTGTTGGTGGAATTGTAAATTAGTACAACCACTATTGAAATTAGTATGGAGTTTTCTCAAAAGAAACCTCCTGGAATGGAACCATCATATGTCCCAGATACAACACTCTTTGTATAAAGAATTAAAGTCAGCATAATATAGCAATATATGGATACTCATGTTTGTAGCAGTACAATTAACAATAGCCAAATTATGAAAGCAGCCTATGTTTCCATCAATGAATGAATTGTTAATGAAAATGTCATAAATTATGTAATTTACAGGAAATTTAATGAAACTTAAGAGCATTTTGTTAAGTGAATAATTTACAAAAGAGAAACTTAAATCTTGGATAGGCTGGTAGTTATGTGAGGTATTTTGGAACCAAAGTTCAATACCCTCCACAACTTCTTTCTTTTTCACTCATCAGGGAAGTCTCTCTGTTTGCCAGGGAGAATTTGTAGAAATATCATTGAATACTCCCCTTGGCCACACAAGCAAGCACACTTTTCAGGCTTGAGCCTCACTGGAAGCACCATCCCTCTTTCTAGATTCAGATCCTCAAGGTTGCAAAAAATAGCAGTTTCTCCCCACTCTCAAGAACTGCTTTATCCTCAATTGGGAAGAGTCAGGCCTTCTAAAGAAAAACAAATACAAAATTGGCATGTAAAACAAAACATAAACACATACATATTCAGCAGTGATTTGTTTTTAAACAATATTTGAGTGGATGCATTTTTGAACCAAACACATGGCATCTTAGAACTAAGCATGTAATCGGGAAGACAGATATAAACATTTTAAAAAATAAGCACATTTTATAGAAAGCTATAAGTTGATCACTAAGCAAAACATAAAACAGACTAATGGTGATTGTATGTGAGTAAGGAGATGCAATTTTAAATAGTGTGATTGAAATAAACCTCATTGAGAGAATGATCAGCAGGGCTTGTGTCATGTGGGAAGGGAGCAGTGTTGGTAGGGGAACAAAAGTACCAAGAACCTGTGGGAAGAATACACATAAAGCTTTTGAAGGAGAATGAGGAGGTCGATGAAACTGCAACAACAGAGTAGTCAATGGTGGGAAGATGAACTTAAACAGGTAAAAGGGAAGTAGCCATGCACCATGCTGAAGAACTATGATGTTAAAGATCAGAAAATAATGGTTTACAGGGAACAGATGTTCAGGTCAGTGAAGTTTTACATTTTTATGCTCTCTGGAGTTCTCTTAGGATGTCAAATTATAAACGCAACTTTACTTAATAAAGGTTTAGGAAGAGGAAAAGCCTCTAATGTAATCTTGAAGATATTTTCTGTTGCTAAATTGAGACTGCCTTCTGTGGCAAGGACATTTGAACAAGAGAGAGTAATATCTTTTGTCAAGTCTTCTTGTCTCCAAACAATGGATGTTTCCTTTCCCATTCCCTTTTAACATGTGGCCTCCAACCTGTGCATTTCTTCTTCTGGAAATTGATCATCTCTTTGTCACTAAAAATTTTAACACTGACTCTACCAACACTGCACATGGTTATTCAGACAGACTTTTAACTCAGCTTTTTTGTGTGTGTTTTGTACCAAGGATTGGTACAAAAAAAGTACTTAGGGGTACTCGACCACTAAGTCACATCTCCAGCCCTATTTTGTGTTTTATTTAGAGATAGGGTCTCACTGAGTTGCTTAGCACCTCGACATTGCTGAAGCTGGCTTTGAACTCACGATTCTCCTGTCTCAGCCTCTCAAAGTGCAGGGATACAGGCGTGCACCACCTCTCCCGGCTCTCACTCAGCTTTTTAATTGGAATAGGAGTGCCTCTGGAAGCAATTAAATGAAATTAAATATAATTTAAGTAAGAAATTTTTTAACCAGCAGAATGACTGCAATTGAATGTTAAATATATATCAGTCACCGGGAGAATTGTTTTCAATGTTTTTACTATATTGTCCCAAAGAAATCATGATGCTCTAATAAATAATTTTCATTTACAAATGAAAAGTTTGATTGATTAATGCGCCTGTACTAATTATTATTTTCACAAATATATGCCCATTCCTGTGGAAGGAACATTCATTTGTTTTCATCCCATTTAGTTTGGACTTAGTTCTATGATTTTGTTGGGCCAGTGGAATGTAGGTTGAAGATTTAAGAACCATCCATGTTGCATTGGCTAAACCAAGTCATACGACTACACCCAACATGAATGGGATAGGAAATGCCCTTTTACTTCTTGAACACTCGTTCAAGAAGTATACCAGTATACCAGATAGAGTATGCTCCATTAACCTTGGTCCCAGAGTGAAGACGTCATAAAGTATCATCTGTAGCTCACTCTAGTCATGCCTGCTAGTGAAAAATAAATCTGTGAGTCATAAACATATGAAATTTGTGTACCTGGCACATAGTAAATGGCCCATGTGTCTAGTTATTATCATATTCTTCATCTTAATAAGCTTGTCTTTATTTTCAACTAGACATATTCTTGGCTTCAAGAATCATTTTTCTTTTATTTGTTTATTTTATTTTGTTTCATTTTGGAGTGGTTGTGGGGATCAAACCCGGTGCCTCAAGCATTCTAGGCAAGCACTCTACCATTGTGGTACTCTCTAACCCAGGTATCATGAGTTTTGATTAGTACCCACTGTATTACTCAGAATGGCCATGTATGCACTTATCATAGTAGTGGCAAGGTAGGTAATCCCAAATACTGATTAGGAGCCCAGGTCAGGAAAAAAAACATGATTTGAAATCTGATCTTTCCATAAGTGATCTGGAAACTTTACTTAAACTCTCTGAACTCATATTTACTCACCAATGAGTTAGGGATTAATGAGATCTCACTTCAGGTTTCATGAGCTTTAAGATGATATGCCTTCAGCACAAAGCCTAGTACATCAATCAATGAATGACAGTTTTTATCAATAGATGCTCAGTACAAATGGACACAATGGGCAAAGGGATTCTTCTTACCATATTATGATGATTTTTCACTTTTTCTAATATTCTAAGCATGTGAAACAAAACACAATCTTGCTTTCCATTTAGGTTGCTTGTGTTTTCCATTTTTAGGTTGCTTGGAGATGTTTCCTATCCAAAAATATTTTCTCTCTAATAGCACATATCTAGTTTAACAGGGACATGTGTGTATGTGTGTGTGTGCATATGTGTGTGTGTGTGTGTGTGTGTGTGTTATCTTTAGCTGAGCACAGAGGGTGGCACATGTAGTTAATTAATTCACAACTGGATCTTTGAAAACCCAAGGTGTTCAGCCAAATCCAAATCCAGATTTTATTTAAAAATCTCAGAAAACCTACTAATAGACTAACCAAGACAAAATTTAGAAAACTTGAAACTCTTTTTTAATTCCTGTAGGTAAGAAATGTTTGGCTATCCAGAAGTATTTCAAAACATCATATAAATTAGTATTCACAGTGACAGTTGGATATAATTCATTACTTCACTAATAGTCTCAACAAATAAATTCTTACAATAAAAACAAACATCCTAAAGCAGATTAAACTTGTGCTTCATTTTTTTCTCATTTATATTAAGTTAGTAGTCTGAGATTTCATAAATCCAAACATGCTTAACCTTGAAAAATGTTTTCCTTTGCCATAAGATGTCAAATTGTCTCCGTGGAGAGAGGTTTTTGATTTTTTGGGGTGCTATTTGCTACAAACTTTGGAGTTTTACATTTAAAGTGGTCTCATCTTTGTCTTGTCTGTTCTAATGTAGGCATTGATTGTGAAGTAAATATAGATGAATGCCAATCAGAACCCTGTTTCCATGAAGGAGCTTGTATTGATGGCATCAACCATTATATCTGTGCCTGCAAGAGTGGGTTTTTTGGAACGCACTGTGAAAGAAATGCAAATTATTGCCTCTCAAATCCTTGTCTACATGGAAGGTAGCTATATTTATTCTTTCTATTATTAACTGTATGAAAGTATATTTAACTCACAATATTTAAGACTTACTGTCATGGGAACATTGATAAAGATAATTTTAATTATGCTCTTTCATAAAACAAGAGCTTAGTACAGTTAAGATGACAGATGCTGCCTGTTTTAGCTAATGCAATGTACTGATACATTATCTCTGCCCTTCTTTTATTTCTGTTCATTAGCATAAAGTAATTTTCAATAAATGTGGATTAATTAGACTTTAATATGCTTAAAGGTAACTGCTCACAGTAATAGAAATAGCAGGTAAGATGATGAGACATTCTATTATTTGCCATGTGGAGAGATAATACCACATATGTAGTATATAAAATGTTCCTAAGTATACTGGTTCTTTCATCTCTATGTGCAGGAAAGGTATGTTGTGACTCTATGGCACTGTATGTCAACTCATCTGTCCATAGATAGAATATTAGCATATACAAATCAGAGTAGGGATATTTATAGGAAAAGCAGGTGGCAAAATATGACTATCTCATAGGCACTATGCTGTCAGCTGCAGCATTATTTTGTTTTTCTAGTCCTGCCACTGACTTTGTAAGCAGAAAAGGGAAGATTAAGATGAGTAGCTTATTGCAATGCAGTTTGGCCCTAGCTGACTCCAGTTTCCTACATAAGCCCCAGATACACTTTGTATCTTTCAGAACTGTTCTTTCTTTCCATTGCCATGGGGAAGATGGCAAAAATGAAAATTGAT
Source organism: Geosciurus inauris (assembly GCA_004024805.1). Lineage (NCBI taxonomy): Eukaryota > Metazoa > Chordata > Mammalia > Rodentia > Sciuridae > Geosciurus > Geosciurus inauris. Next base: position 39,837 of record PVHX01002021.1, read on the forward strand.
TAATTCTTTCAGTCCAGTCACCTTCAACGATAAAAAAACAGGAATAGACTCTGCTTTCTACTCCACATGGAATAGATAGAAATACAGAGTGTTTATTTTTTCCACTTACGCTAGAAAAGAAAAAAATTCAAATGGTGAAGCTTTCTTGAACTTTTATTTTAATGTTCACTTATTTGAAAATTTAATCTTAATTCTGTGTTTCAGGTGCATAGATCTCCTTAATGAATATCAATGTTCATGTGATGCTGAGTGGACTGGCAGAAGATGTGAGATCAACATTAATGTAAGCTTGTACTTTTGCTAAATTTATATTACAGAAAATAAAAGCCAGACTACTAACTGAACATTTCTTCTACAATTACTGAGGATTTAACTTCTCTCTCCCTCTTCCTCTATGGAACTCCTCGGTTTCTTTCAAGAAAATTACAAATAATAGATTCTTTTAACATTTTCCATCTTCTCGTCATGTTATCATAAACTTTTGCAATCTAGAGCCTTCCTTGAACTAAATTCTGGAAGTGGCCATTATCTTCAGGATTTCAGTTGGCTCATATTTTCCATCTACCACCTCCTCCCTGGTCTTAGCACGCAGAGCTGTCCACAGATGTATGAGACGAGGCAGGATCAAGTTCATCCAGACACCACAAGGAGAAAATAAAGCTGAATGTATAAGCCAAGAGGTGGGCAACACCTGTAATAATCTCAGAATCTGTCTTCCAAACTTCAGGAGTCAAAAGTTATTATTGACACATGATTTTTTATATAGAAAGCCTTTTTCTGTTGAGCAATCTTGGTTGCCTGAAATAATGACCATTTAATCTTGGCAGATGACAACCTTATGAGCTTTCCAGGAATAATGGGCAGGTCTTCCAAAGCCGCCTTGGCCAACAGTGACATGGCAAAGGAAGCAAATATGGACAAACCAGAGCCTTTGGCTTTATGTGACAATGGATATTTTATTTGTCATTTGTGTCTCTGTCCCTCATCAGTTAAACATAGCTATAATGATTTCTGCATGAAAGGATCATTGTGGGAAGATGCACATTAGAGGTGGGAGATTCTAAGAAAAAAGTCATTTTTCCAGGGAGTGAGGGGGTGATTAGAGGCATTCAGGGAGAAGTGGAACTGAATCTCAATGTGCCTAGTTACCTGCTGTGTTTTCTTGGACAAATTTATTGCTTATATTCTGGAATTATATTTTAGATATTCAGTGAGGGTAATAACAGTAACTAGATTTTTTTTTGTTCTTGGGAGGATTAAATAAGATAATGCAAGTCAATTGACTAGCACATTTTTGGGCATGCATTGATTTTAAAAGGCTTAATTATCTATTGATATTATGTTATTTGGTTCTAGACAGTGAAAGATGCTCCTGATGTGGAAAAGAAAATGTAATTAATAAATTCCTCAGACATTTCCTTTTCATTACTGCAAATATTGCCTGTGTTACTCTCAAAAACCATATTTCTTGGGAATATAAATGTCTCGTTCTTTTTTGTGAATTAAAAATATCATTCAATAAATATTTTCTTAGATATATTAATGTCTACATGCATGTGCACATAGGTACACATCCAAAATTTTGAGAACAATTGTTCACATTCTTACTATGTGCATCTAGATGCTTTTTCCTTATATTTTTATTTTAATGTAAAACTACTCTTATCTTCATTACTTGGTGACTTATAACTTAAGAATCATTTCATTAAAATGTATAGGGCCCTAACTCATTCTTTTTAGTAGCTATGAAGTGTTCTAAATAAATGTTAAACAACCACATTTGTTTCATGAAAATATGAGCATGCCAGCTTCCCTAGGTCCTATTAAATGAAGTCTTTTTTTTTTTTTTTAATGTTGACTAATTTGATGAAGAAAACGGCATGTCATTATTTTAATTTACATTTTCTTAGGTGGCTATCAAGATTAATTACCATTCCATGTGTTTATTTAGCATTGTATTTATTTGTGTTTTATCTACGTGTAGCTGTTGACTGGCAGTATTTATATTTTGGCTTACTTGCCTTTTTCTTTTTGGTTTGTGTGTATTATTTTAAATTATGAGTAAAATCCATTAGGTTCTGAAAAATTGCAAATATTTTCTAGAATTTAGAAATTATTGCTTTATACAACTTGTAAATTGTGAAATGTCCATATTTGTCTTTACATTTCTTTTTATGACTGGGTTTTGTCTCTCATCCTTTCATATAACAATATTTAAAATATTTTCTTATATTTTTAGAACTTAATATTAAAAAAAGACCAAAGGAATTTCTCTAAATAGGAAATGATTAGAGAACCTTGCATGTTTGTGTGTGGGTATATGTGTATTTTCATATCTTCAAATGTGAGCTACAATTTAGGAGGGGCTTTCTATGTAGTTATATGTAAAAATCTATGTGTATGCCATATGTACACATATGTATATTTTCTTATTTTTATTTCCCTCATAGTATATACTGGACTCCGACAGTCAAGAAATTTTATATTTTTGAATCCAAATTTATAAAATCACAAAAATCTATAGGTAATGTGATATGTGACAATTTTAAAACAAACTTACTTAGAAATTGTAGTACTTTTCTTGTTTTCTTTTTGTTTGATATTGAGTGATTGGTTTATCAGAATATTTTTCAGCATAAGGTTTGAACAGGAATTTATCGTCCCAGCTGAATAATCGGTTATTTTCTACAAATCAGTATAGAGAATATCTATCTTCTTGATTGAAAACATATCTTCAAAATAAAAAAGATCTCACAAATGAGAATATTTATTACACCCACAGACTGCACCCTTTACTACTTAATCTATCACTGCATATTATTCTACATTAACATGCGTAGTTCTACTTTATTTTTACTACTATTTCATTGTGTGGAGGTACCATATCTAATCAATAAAAACCTCTCGAATAATTAAGATATTTTAAGTATTGCTCTTAAAAACTCTTTTTGTATCTAAGGTGCAGAAATTTGAGCAGATTATGCTCTGTTTCATAGAAGAAATAGTAAGTTTGCTTCTGATCTCATAGTCTGTTCCTTCCTCACCACACTTGTGTTTATTAAGAATGTTTCCTTATATATGTACTGGCAAAATGTGGATATTACTACTTAGTATATGTATTATTTTTTTACACAGTTGCTGTTATGTTCTCCTAGGCTTTTGTTTACTGTGCCACCTATTCTCCAGTCTACAAATCTTGGACCTCTTAGATAAGGGCAGATTTCTATCACTACTCAAGCAAAAGTGAGCTCAAACTTGGAAAAGCTAGGCAAACAGGTGAGGACAAAGGGAGTTGCTTTACATTGTCCAGCCTCCCTTGCTACCAACACCAGCCCAATGTCCCTTACAATGCTATAGATTCTTAATTATCAATGCAGTCAGTACTTCAACTTTTTAAATTCCATGTCCATACCTGAACTTTCCTCTCACAATGCCATCATGTTAGATTTGGAATACATACTTGAGATTTTTTTATTGGTGTTCTTAGGACTCACAAGCAGTGGTGTAATTCAGTCTGATTCCAAAAACCTGAGAACCAGGAAAGCAGATAGTGTCAAATCCATCCTGTGGGCCACAGAGGAAGTGAGGATTTCAAACTGAAGCAATGAGCAGAGAAAAAAAGGAGACAATTCCTCCTTCTTCTTTCTTTTGTTCTTCTTAAGCCCTGAAGAGTTGGATGGAGGCCATGCACTTGAAGGCTGCCTGTGTTATTGACTCCTCTGATACGAATGCTAATTTAATGTGCATGTGAGAGAATACTCTCTCATGCACATCCTCAAATAGTGTTAAATCTGGGTACCCTAGGCCAATCAGGTAGATATATTAAAATAAACATCCCAGATTTCTTCTGCAACACTTTTTGTTTACCTGGGAAAAGAAGACTATGTCCAAAGTGTTATTTATTTTTTTAAACGTATTTGAAACTCTACATTTCCTTTAAAAAAAGTCCTGGTTTATTTTGTAAAATTGACATTCTAGATTTAGCCCCAATAAACTTGCCTTTTCTATTTTTGATTTCTTTGTGTATTCCAGGTTGTTTCTTGGACAATGATTTTGTTTTCTTGTATTTTAATGGCCTTTCCCAGAAGTTCTACCATGCACACTTTCAACAAAGAAATTTTAAAAAATTAAAATTCCCTGTAAGAATCTCAATTTTGACATTTCATAATCTTGTTTTATTTGTTAAAATAATAATGTAAAGCTGCATTTTATTTTCGTGAAATTACTAAAAGTCAGGTTAAATTGGAAATGGAACAAAATCTGCTTTCTAGCTAATTCAGTTCCATGAACTTACACATTTTGAGCAAAAAGTGAAACAGCTAAAGAAAATTACATTGGAAATAGCTGGATGTGGCTCATGCCTATATCCCAGCACTTTGGGAGCCTGAGACTGGAGAATTGCGAGTTCAAAGCCAGCCTCAACAACAGTGAGGCACTAAGCAACTCAGTGAGACCCTGTCTCTACATAAAACACAAAATAGGGCTGGAGATGTGGCTCAGTGGTCAAGTGCCCTTGAATTCAATCCCAGGTACCAAAAAAAAAAAGAAAGAAAGAAAAACGAAAAAAAATTACATTGGAAATAAACTTCAGGTATATTAAACTTTAGTATATACATTATCACATCTACAATTTCGTAGACAAAACATTTTTTTTAAAAAGGAAGATACAATTTGGCAGTATATAGCCCTAGGTTGGAATTCAGGACATTTAGTGTCTATGTGGTTTTGTTCTGTCACAGTCTTGCTGTTAAGACTCTGGCAAAGTCATTCTAATACCCTTCAGCTCATTCTCGTGCTTGTGGGTAAAATAAAACTGTTGGGCACCATTCTTGCTACTCAATATCTGATCTATGTATCGATAGCATCAGTATCACAAGGGACTTTGTTAGGAATGTAAAAATCCAGGCCCATGACTTCCTGAGTTTTCATCTACAATTTAACAAGCTACCCAGAGCATTCATGTGTGATTTAAGTTTAGCATACCATGAGCTCCATTCATAGTTTTGATTCAGAGCTAGTGAAACTTAATAGATCTCTACTGTGGGGAAGATAAAGGGCCTAACAGATACCCTATGCTGTTTCTGGGCTTATGAAAAAACAGTTCCCTGTGTATGTCTTTAATATTTTCTCTCTCTGCAAGATCTTGTCTGAAGACTGATTTCTACTTCTTAAACATACCAGTGCCAAAATATAAACCCTATGAAGAGAAAAGTATAATGAGGAAAGTATTATGATAAAGATGACCTCAGATGATAACTTTATTCTTCTATTCTTCTTATTCTTCTTGGGAAGTGCAGAGATCACAAGATAAATTTTAGGAACACTTAAAACTACATCTCTTAGAAAGAAAACAGCTCTTAAGTCAATGAGATGTCATCCCATTTCATAGACCAGCTGACAGTTTCCTTTGACTAAGCATTCCACCATGAAAAATTGATGTCATTACTCTAGTCTTCTCAAACTCCTGTACATTTCCTGGCATGACATTTTGAGCACAAGTTAATGCAGCTCAATTGTTTAAATCACCCTGGTTGGTGATGTCCCTCCTGGTTTCCATCCCTTTTTCTCAACACCCCAGGCTTTTATTTCTTTTATTTTCTGAAATTAAATTAGTGATTTGTTCTTGGGAAGCACTTTATTATATTAAACAGAGTGTAACTAAGTAATATAAATGATGATGAACATAAGAAAAAAGCATCTTCCTTGATTTTTGAACCAGGAAAGATCAAGAACTTTAAATGACAATTTGATTTTCTCTAAGAAGAAATTGCTTTTGTATTTCCCATTAAGACTTCTAATTAATTTAGTAAAAGATTCTTGTAAACCCTAGAGACAGAACTCTTGGCAGTCTAAAAACTATCCTTGTCTTCCCATGGGAGATATAATTCAATTAGTTTATGTAATGCTTTCTAATAAATCATTCTATATATATCCAGCCACAGGACATAGAGGGAAACAACTTTGTTTCCATGCCACTCCCTGTGGAATTCTGCATTTACATTCTGTAAAAATTATTACAGGACCATCAGGAAGTTTTCTAAGTGCTCTTGGTTACCCATACATAGTTCACATTTTCAGCAAAGGTAGAAAAAAATATAAGAATGGAATTTATGACAGCATATATTTAGTTCTATCATTCAGGTGAGTGAGAAAGATCACCATCTGAGTTCCAGGCATGACTTGAGTTTTATACTCAAGAGCATAATCCATTTCCTGTTGAAAATGACACCTGTCTCAGCCTCCCAAAGTGCAGGGATTACAGGTATGCACCACCATGCCCAGCCAAGATATCTGTTTTAATGATGTGATCAAACCTACATAACTCCTTTGAGAGTTCATGGATATCCTATTAAATCATCTCCCTGGATAGTAAATTGGTGCTGATTGTGGCAAACTGGGACATACCATGTATACTAAGGGTCAGTGATCCCTGCTATTATCTACAGAGAAAGTTTGCTTTATCATTTTCATTTGGAGGAGAAACAATATGTAGGGTACATATTTTTTAAAAGGCCTAATAGTTTCTTTTTTTTGAAAAGTCAATAGTGGAACGTTTGACAGAAAATTTGTGGTAATCAAAGGTAAAAATTCTTTGTCACTATGAACATATATTTTGTTTCTTGGAAGAAAGAAATATCATATAAGCTTGCATATTGGTTCCTTAAAATATATTTAAATAAGCATAATTTTAATAAAGCTGTCTTACTATTAATAATCACATTTTATTCTCTGTTTCCTAATTTAGGACTGCACATCAATCCCTTGTATGAATGGAGGCTTCTGTCAGAAGTTGGTACATGGATTTGCTTGCATTTGCCCACATGGATACACTGGTACATACTGTGAAAAAATCATCAATAGTTGTCCTGAGCCTGATCTGAGTTTGGTCGTCTGTCTGAATGGAGGAATTTGTGTTGATGAACCTGGACACACTTTTAACTGCAGGTCAGCTTTTATATTTTTCAGAATTAATTGAATGTATATGTTTAAGAGTGTACTTTGAAATGTAAATATTAAGTTTACAAGTAAGTTTTCATCTTAAATATATGTAATCCCAAGTTAGAAATCAATATATACAGAAAGGCATTGATATATTTTTCAAATTCCATTTATTTATACCAATGCCAGGTTTTTATTTCCCAGTTAAATCTCATTTTGATTATAAATGTTTCATATTTCTTCTTTTTTCTGGAAGAAGGTTATTAATTTATAAATGTTTCACATTTATACCATAATGTTTAGCCAGAGATTCATTTCTGTTACTGCAATACCTATCTTCTAAGACCATAAGAAGATATTAAAATTTTTGAGTTATAAAGGCAAATTAATCTATCACTGCATTTTTGAACCTATTATTATTTAGGATACAGTTCTTAATTTCTTTGGAGATGACTTTAATTTCCTTAGTTTTATGATCATATAATGTATATGATTGGTCATTTGAGAATTTAGCTAGCTATTCATTCAATTTATATTATGTAAATTGAAGCCAGGTATTAGAAAAAATACATATATACTTTATCTTTTCCCACTTCAGTCTGATTTGTGATAGGCTGATGTTAAATTAAAATCTATGAATAGCTGTGGTTCTGTTACAGTATCTTAAATTACTGACAGTTTTACCATGTATATTTTAGTAGTAATAGTTTACAATATGTCTGTTATTTTTATATTGCATCAGTTATTTCTCTTTCAGATAATATATTCTATCTTATATTAAATAAATATAAATATATTAAATAGTGCCACTACATATTTTCTTTTTTCAACTCTAGGGCATATTTTGCCCATTTATTTATTTTGATCCCTACTGTATCTTTTTTTTTTTTGGTTGTTTATCTCTCATAAAGCAAATTTTGCATAAACTCAAGGCTACTAATATTTTATTTCACATATGCAGGCAGAGTTTATCATTAAAACACATTTATTATTAAATATGTATTGCTCAACATGCCATCTTCATTCAGTATACACCCACACATATGCACACACACACACGTGGGTGCATACGTGTGTGTGTGTGTGTGATATTTAATCCTACTGTCTCTCATGTATCTTATCATTTATAACATACATTTTGTTTATTGTACTTTCATGGTTTGATAAATGTACAATATATTTTAATACAAATTGAAATTGTGTGAAACAGATTTATAAAAGTGATTACTGCAAGGGTCCTCAGGATTATAACCTAGAAGTATTTGGATTAAGTCAGCAAAAACAAAACAAATATTCATCCCAATGAATGCAATGTTATAAATGCAATGAATGCAATGTTATAAATCAGGTTCTATCCATAGAAACCTAATTTATTCAAATAAAAATATGCTCCTAGAATAAGAGAACATAAAACAAAAATGTATATTTATACAACTTGCTAGTATTTGTTGAATCAATCTTTATAAATATTCCTTTTAGGGGAATATTATCTATGGACTAGCTAGGCTGATCTTTCTTGAAGCATGAAGCCAGTGGAACTCAGACTGCTTCTCTTTCTGGCATATCTCCCAGGGACAGCATAGGCATCCATTACAATACAAGGTTATTCAAATTGCATTTAAATAAGAGTCATCTGTCTCCAAATTTTTCACTGCTGATTCAATGTGTCTGAAGGCCCCTGAAAGACTGTGAATGGCACTGCCCTGGGAGGTACAATTTCTGCAGGGACTTCCATACAGCACTGTGCAGAGTCATCTGGGTACAAAGCAAACATAGTCCTTTCTCTTTTCCAGAGAAAACTCATACATTCTGGCAAGTAGTGTTTTACAAGTTAAATCACTAGATTTTTAGAAGTGTTAAAGGTTATTCAGATATATTTATTTAAAGTCATTATAAGATAACCAGTTTTCTTTACATATAAAAGGAAATTGCACTTTGCATTTGGGGTTCTATATTGCATTCTACAAATTTAATCAAAAAAGAAAGATCTCATTCTTAAAAATCTAGGAAAACATAGTGTTACTTTCTTTACATCCTAATTTTGCTTAAAATTTGTACAAATAATAATTAACTGTGATATTCCTATTCTTAATGTTGATTTATTAGTTATTCAACTTGCTAAGATTTGGTTACCTTCAGTTGGAAAAATAACTACCAAACATAACTTTGAACCTTCAGTTATTTCTTCTGGTACTTATTTTGATGAAACCTACTATATTAAATATTTCATCCCTCAGTGATATGTGTAACATTCTTAATTATTTTAGGAGAACCAGTTTTCTTCCAGTATAAATCTTATGATGCATCACATTTAAAAAGAAAAAGTTAGGACCACAGCACCATTTCTTAAGATTGCCTGCCAAATTGTAAACTGCCAACCTAAAATATTGTTGTGTTGCTGGCTTTGCGTATTAAATACAATGTGGTGAAGTACACATTTCTTAGATCTTATCTTTGAGGGTTATACAGTATGTGTGGTTATTTTGTTTTAATCTCCATTTTTGCAGAAAATAAAGCAGGGTCTATTTTCATGAATGTTGTATATTTTCAATTCATTTGATTCATTTTTTTCATAGAAGCTGACATGACTTTTGATTTCTGTAATTAAGAAATATAGGAAATATTTACTCCAATGACTGCCAGTACAGAAATTAAAACTTACATCCCTTCTGTTATTTCAACTTTGAAATTTAAAGTGCTTAATCAGAATATGTGAAAATTATATATTTATTGTATTTATTTATTTAAGTCTGGAAAGTTTTGAAAACTATTCTTTCACTTTGTTATGTCAAAATTTACTTACTCATTACGCATTCTACTTTGTGGGTAACCATTGCTGCCATGTTGTGTATCACATACTTAAAACCATCCTTCATTCAGTTCGCTTTCTTTGCATTTTTATGAATTTTTTTTCAAGTTTTCTAAATTCTTTTCTTCTCAAACTTTTGTTCAATACCCTGAACTTACTATCCTAGAGAATATTTTTTCTTTTACTTTTCAATCTGTATGAGCTTTTAAATAACATCCTTCTAGAGTAAATGTAATGGTCACTTAACAAATCATATTATTATCTTCTGTTTACAAAGTAGTTTTTTTAAGAGTTCACGTTTTTGAAAAGAAGTTCTTGTCAATGGGTTCATCTTCTTTTGTTGCAGAATTGTTTAAGTTGACACTGAGTCTCAGTTACTAACATTGTTTATGCCTGCTTCATTGCTGTCATCCTGATCTCATAAAACCCCTCTTGTGCTCTAACTCCATTGGTTAGACTCTTCATTGAGTTATCTCTATGTCTACAAGACAGTTTTAAATAATAAGCCTGACCTATTATGTGATGGGGCAGATGCATGCATTAGTGCATGGGCACACCTGAGAAAGTCTATTTTAACTCCATGAGTTTTGGCTACTGAAATCTAAGTTGAAATTGCTGAGCAGTACAGGTCCACTGCAACATCCTCCTTCTACAATAAAAATTGAACTTATAGGTTACAGGCACATCAGATTTATGGTTTGCTAATTTATGGTTTTCTCATGAAAATGTTTTATTATTTTTTATTATTGTGTGACTATAGCAAAGATACATAATGAGAAGAGCTAGTGTTCAGTTTTCTTTCTTTCTTTCTTTTTTAATCTTCCTGAAGCAGTAGCTAAATTATGAAAGATATAGTAGGTTCCATAAGTGAAAAGGAAGAAAGGGAAGGGAAAGGAAGGGAAGGGAAGGGAACGGAAGGGAAGAGAGTTAACAACTGAGCCTAAATGTTGTAATGTAATATTGATGACTAAAATGAATCAACCACTGACATTATAGCTAGTTTCCCTATTAGATTGGGGAATGTAAATACTGAAATAAAATATAAACATTAACTGTTTCAAGCAAAGCAAGTTACAATTACCTTTAAATAAATAACAGTTACTGAAATGTTAGCTATACATTACCATATAACTTTCAAGTAATTTTATGGCTATACTTCAGATGATTTCTGGAGAAAATAAAGGATGTTTTAAAACTGACTTAATTTTAGTAATGCTTTAGGCAGCCCAAACTTGATGTTGTTTTATGGCCTGGTGAAAAAATATCACTTTAACAATATGCATGTTTAAAATATGGTGAGGTTTTTGAAGTCTTTGCCATTTATATATTTTATTTATTTAAAATAATTGAGAGTATGAGGGGTATAGATCATGGGAAAGCATTTGCCTAATATATAGGAAGCCATGGGTTATACCCCAATTATGTATTTTATAAATAATGAGAAGTGGGGAGGTTGGATTTCTGAACACAAAGTAATGATGAGAAGAAAATGTTAATTACCCAATTTTATTTTTACATATAGTGTGTGTGTGAAATATGTAACAAATACAATACATATTTAACAAATACAATTAGTATTTGTTAATAAAATTTTTAGAAAATTAAAAGACATAACATTTTATAATTTCATCCCTACTTGTAACCCAAATGCATGTTTCTTGTTGACTTACTGACTTATATAGCTCAAGGACATAAAGATTAACTATAGCAACCTAAATATTGCTTAGATGAAAAACCAAATGCCTAAGGGGGTTGTACTCTGTCAATTACCTAGACAGAAGCCAGAGCCACTGGGAAAGTCAGTATTAGAATTCAGATCCTTGGTTATTTATTTTCCTTATAGTATTTTTTATTTAAAATAAAAAGACATATATACATGGTAATAAAAGAGAAACAAATAGACATCAGGATTACTCTCTTCTAGACGGCAGTTAAACATCTATTCTTGTACTTTATATCCCGGTGCAAAGTTTAAAGACATTAATGACTTTAATGTTTAAAAATAAAAATAGCTGCTTTCAGAAGTCCATAAGTATTATTAACCATGTGTAACACTTTAATAGCATTTTAATGCATTCAAGTTTTATTAAACCATAAAAACTATGTTGAAATTACACTAAAATCCAAATTAGACTCGCTTAGCAGAGGACTATAGAAATAAGTAAAAATATTATACTCTTTTCTGTGGCACCATGTAGATTATAAAGTATATTGGAGTTTATAAAACAAAGCACTGAGAAACAAAGTAAGTTGTTTTGTGTTTAATGTGTGAAATCCTGTTTCAGGCAATTTCCCCCCCATGGTGCTCTCTGCCTTTGTCTTTGCACAGTTCCATTCAGTCCCCAAAATTTTCCCACCCTCCAGCTGCAAATTTCTCTTCATTCTATTTCTTTTCATATTTAATTCTCCTTGGTTGTTGTCTCCAAGTTCTGGAAATATTTCATCTTGTTGCTCTTCTTATTTACCTAAGTTTCATTACTGTTTCTGTACTAAACTGAGGATAATTAGCTCAGACTATCAATGTATGATGAAAAAGAACTTGTAAATTATTATTTAATTTCTGCCATTGTCATGTATTCTTTTTAAATGATTACAAGAAAATCAGTAAAAATGAATGAATTTTTAAGTTGAGTATCTCAATATCTCAGCATAAGATATTATTAAATGAAATATTTGATTTAAGTAAGCCCAAGTGAATCTCCCAGTAGCATACTTGAAGAAGGGTAGATGAATGCTAGCTCAGCAAGAGAGCATTTGCCTAGCAAGTACGGTGTTGGGAAAGGTCCCCAGCACAATATGCTTAGATAGAAAAAAGATAGAAAAAATATGCTTAGATAGGAAAGAAGTTTCAGGGAAGTTAAGTAACTGATGATTGTTACAAGGTAAGGGTACTGATTCTGCAATAGTCCATTTTCAACATACGTTACCTTAGCTACAAATTAATTGATCTTTTTACTAGGAATAAGACGCTGGTGTTTTAATAGTCACAAGTGACTTTCATTATATAGATCTTGTGTTTTCAGAATGTGAGGTGGACCATCTAGTGTTCAAAATTTACAACTTTTCTTTTTTGTTTTTTCACTTTAAGAGAAATAAATTATGTTCTTTGACTTTATAAAGTAATATAAGAGCTAGGTTAATAAGCAATACCCACTTCCTTTAATAGGACTAGTAATACAGATATCATCTTGGTATTTTAGCACATTATTTCAGAACAGGAGGAGATTAAAATTTAAAACATTAGATTATTTTGATTTCTATATGTAAAATATTATGATTAATAGTTATGATGTAATCTTCAAATGTATATTTTTTATCAAATTAATCAATAAACTTCTTGCAATAGACAAATAGGATTTGTCCTTCCATATCATTTATGTTCACTTTCATTTTATAAAACTGAATATGCCTTATGACCTTCTAAACTATCATAACCCTTATAATTGATCAATCAACTTTTTAAAATAATCCTTTAAAGACAATTGCTAGAATTTCCAATTTGCTTTAAATGTCTCTTCAATATATATTCCCTTGATTTAGTTCTCAAAATCATGTGAAGCAATATGTTTTTCATATTTCACTGAATCTATTATAGGTATTTTTTTATTTTTATTTTTTGGTATCGGGGATTGAACTCAGGGGTACTCAACCACTGAGCCACATCCCCAGCCCTATTTTTTATGTTTTATGTAGAGACAGGGTCTCACTGAGTTGCTTAGCGCCTCGCCGTTGCTGAGGCTGGTTTTGAACTTGCGATACTCCTGTCTCAGCCTCCTAAAGTGCAGGGATTACAGGCGTGCACCACCGCGCCTGGCTATTGTAGGTATTTTTAATAAATTACATCATACTAAAATGTGATTTTACTATATAAACATCATAATAAAACATTTGATTGCAGTTGCATTAAAATTTGCATATTTACAGCTGTTGCATGAGTTTTGGAACTAACTTTGAAGGTGACTCCTTACACTGTCTTCTCTGTTAGTGCTATTGTGATTTCTGCTTTTCTTTGTCATTCCATAGACAAAAGAATAAAAATATATTACCTATAATGAGAATTTGCACTGCAGTTTGCTTTTCAAACTATGCATGCAAAGAATTAATCTCACACAGTTCCACTTTTGAATCTAAGTATTTAAAAAATAATAAGCATACTGCATCGTGTCTATCCTTTCTAGTACTCTTTTCAATCTTTGATATAATTCTGATACATCTTTATGTCTTTCCATTTTAAACAAAAAACTGTAATATGTAAACAAGGAATTGAACAGAATAATAGACTATGTCTAAATTTCATGGAATGCTCAATTAATCAACAAAGGTAGAAATTTACAGAGTCAAATGTAACCCAGAACATGCAATTATTTCGGAAGTTTCTTTTTTTTTTTCATTTTAGAAATTTGATACATACAAATTAATATACTAAAATATATGATAAACAATTATAACAGTTATGGTCTGTGTGGGATATGTTTTGAATGAATTTATAAAAATCATTTTTTTCAGTAAATGTAATTTAGTAATTCTTCTTAGAATGCTGTAGTTTTTCCTTTTTATTTCAATTATCAGCATACAGAATAAACTAGATTAGCACTTCATTTTCTTCAAAAGCATACAAGTATTGGGAATGTTTAATGTTTGTCCTTTATGAAAAAAATATTGTATGAAAATATGCAGAATTTAAATTTTAAGGAAATCTACCATGCAATCCTTTCAACAAATGATTGGTCCTCGAATCATACATTTTTTTGAATTCTGATGTTTCCTGGAAGTGAATACCTTTATTAGTGTAAGAATACATTTTCTAGAATTTTAAAGTTGCAAAAATTAAAATAGATTTTTTAAAAATTTTGCAAATATCTCATTATTTTAATAATACAGTTATGCAGATGGTAAAGGGGAAATGGTGCTTTTGAATACTGTTCAGTTGTTCAAGATCTGTAGATATAACAATAATCCTGGATTAATCTGACATTTGCAGTTATAAAAATTAAATATTCAAAGTTCAGATGCTTTTCTTTATTAGTTTCTAAAATTACAACCCATGTTTTCAGCTTTTTTCACATTTAGCCACATTTTGTGATAAATTATATTCACATTGAAAAGAAATAAAGTTCCATTTACATTACCACTTATTCTTATTTACTTTTATCAAGTGAAAAAGATAAATTTCAATGTAAAAAAATTACACAGTGTCACACTTTTCTATTGTTAAAGTTTAAAATGTATAGGTTTATCTAAATGCATAATAGTTACTAGTGCAAATAATTATCCAGGAATCTGAAGGATTAAATAAGGGGGAAAATTTAAATTTATAATTTAAAAAGATTGCTATGAAAAAAACCCCTAAATACTAAACTGTTCAAATATACTATATTTATGTAGGTATATTGATGTTTGAATACCTGAAGAAAAACTAAAACTGCTAATGTTTCCTTTTGGCAGTTGTAAAATTTTTAGTTTGCTTCTGTGATTTAAGAGTTTTCAGAAAGTTCCAACTATTCCACAATAAAAACCAGTGTCAGAATATGATCTCTGCCTACCTGATTGGATAGAATTAAACTTTAATGCCACATTCTGCAGTCTAGGTTGGTAGTACTTTTTCATCAGAGACAGTGGGCAGTAAGGAAAGAAAAAAAAGATTGCTCATGCTTCTTATTGTCAGTGGGATTACTGTATCTCCTCAGGTCAGGGCATCAGTACATTTACAGCATACTTTAGTTCTTTAGCCATACTTTTTGTAGAGCAATTTATATAGCTGAAAATTCTTCTTGCCTTTCATTTTAAAAGCATAGCTTTGATTGTTCTTTATCCATAAAAAATTTCCCAGATTTTTCCAAATATTTTTAGTCTGGAAGATCTATAAGCCTGATAAAGAGATTTTTGAAGATAAAGAATTTATTTTATAAGTAGTTCAAACTGAAATGTCAGTATGAGTATTTGTGTCATATATTGTGCACATATATAAATGGAGAAAAAGAGAAAAAGACAAAGTAAGATAGAGAAATGTTATAAATATTCCCTACTTTTTTAGAAATGCAAAGAATTTAATTTGTCTACACACATACAAAATTGGCCTTCCTTATCCATAGGTTCCATACACATGGAGTTATCCAACTTCAGAAAAAATATTTTCAGAAATAAATGCATCTACTGAACATATACAGATGGTTTTCTTGCCCTTATTCTCAAAGCATACAGTATAACTATTATCTGCATTGCATTTACATTGTATTAGTTGTAATAGGTAATACAGAGAAAATTTAAATCACGCAGAAGCATTGTGTAGCTTTATGCAAATATGCTATTTTAAGGAAGAGACTTGAGTGTCTACAGACTGTGGTATAACAGAAGGGTTATCTCTCCTGTGGGCACCAAGGGAAGATTTTACATGTAATATGTATATATGTGTGAGTGTGTAGAGAGCACACACACATATCATAGATGGATCTCATATTCAAAATAGCACGTTTATATTTCATCATATATAGCCTATTCATCATTCTACATAAATACCTTTTTAAAAATTAATTTACTTGGCATTTTATTCAACAAATGTTTATCAAATATTTTCAACCCAGTTTGTATGAAAGACATAGAAATAAGCTAGAAAAATTTCTTAAATTAAAGTTTACACTCTCTTATGAAAACTTGTAAGCAAATGTTATTTATTTATTTATTTTTTGGGTAAACAGTGATTGAACTCAGTTGTACTCGACCACTGAGCCACATTCACTTGTAAACAAATGTAATAGTGTGTGTACAGATAGCACATTGGAAATGCATGAAACTTTAGCAAAAGAATAATTTAGAAAGTAACCTACTGTATTTTGTAGGATGTTTTAAGGCTTCAATGAGAGGTGTCCTTGACCTCTGTCTCAAAGCCTGAGATCATTACACTGATATATTTGATATCAAAGCCAAAAGTAAAACAATGAAGCAAAGAAACCTTTGGTGATTACAAGTAGGTCATTGTCATGTAATAAAAATGTAACACATTGTTACCAAATAAGTTTGTTGAGATATGAAGAAACCAGATCCTAAAAAGATTTGTAAAATGTGCTTTTTGGACTGATGGACTTAATTCTATAAACAGTGAAAAAGGGTCCTTTAAAAGGTCTATAATTAAAGAAATTCAGTGATCAAATATGTATTTTATAAAGATGACCTTTGGGAGCAATTTATCTGGGTAAAGAGATATAGTGCCAAACACTTTATAGATCAAGATAAGAGTGATATGAATTTACCAGAGATAGTAAAAAGGGAGAAGACCGAATAGAATTGAGAGTAATATGGGAGAAAAAAATAAAATAATTTTGCTATGGATTGAATATGGGAGTAAAATGAAGAGTCAAGAATGACAACTTTTTTAAAGCTAGGATGATTAAATGGACCAAAATGCAAAAGTAACCTGAGAATTTATGCAATAATTATTGTCTCCTATCCAAGTGGGAAGATATCCTCCATCTCCTGCCTTATTAACTCAGTCAGAATGATTTATTAGTTCAAATCCTCTTAACTTACATCAAGCAAAAGAGCCAGAATGAATCTTCAAACCAGTTCCACTGAAGCATAAATCTATAACATACATACATATATATATATGAATACATATATATATATATATGAATTGGCAAAACAACAGCAAAACAATTGGCAAAACAGTATGTGTGTGTATATATATGTATATATATACATGTATGTGTGTATATATACATGTGTATGTATATATACATGTATGTGTGTATATATATATGTATATATATATACACACATACTGTTTTGCCAATTGTTTTGCTGTTGTTTTGCCAATTTTTATATATATATATATATATATATATGTATTCATGTATGTTATAGATTCTATGCTTCAGTGGAACTGGTTTGAAGATTCATTCTGGCTCTTTTGCTTCATTTAAGTTAAGAATTATATGGGAAAATATAAGAATTATATGGGAAACCCAGGTCTCCCATATCTGATCCCTTTGTCGTCTTATTTTTTATTTAGATTAAGCTACTCACATTTTAAGATTAAAGACCATGTAACATCACACTTATGAACAAGACTCTGCAAACTCATAAGCAGTTCACTTTTAAACATGCTTTTTGATATGTCATAAATCTTTCATATGCCTGTGGATGGAAAATATTCATCACCATGTCTATGAACAAGAAGCTGATGTCCCTTAGAAATTCTTAAGGAAGTCCAAACATGTACTGTCAAAATTTGCAAAAATAATGGAGTAATTGATGGGTTAAAAACTTTTGTAATACTCTAGGCTAAATATTACTGCATATTTAGGCAGCCATATGTAGGTATGACAGAATT
Source organism: Geosciurus inauris (assembly GCA_004024805.1). Taxonomy (NCBI): domain Eukaryota; kingdom Metazoa; phylum Chordata; class Mammalia; order Rodentia; family Sciuridae; genus Geosciurus; species Geosciurus inauris. The sequence goes on from PVHX01002021.1 coordinate 57,914, forward strand.
TGTCTTTGATCCCCTTAAAGAAATGAACCTAATAAATGATATGCTTCTTAATTTGGGGATCTATAATATTTATTACATGTTACTTAATATTAGTATATTATAAATAATATAATGAATGAAAGACTAATTTAACTAATTATGCATATATGTCTTTGGCTTATTCATAAATTATATAATGTACATGATTTTAAATGACTCCCTTACTTAGTCACTGTTTTGAGTATCTAATATTTGGAGCAGGCAGGTGTTATATGGATATTGAAAAAGCTCTCCTTTTTTAAAAAGTTGGAATGCCATCTGGCTTGTTGGCAACATGAATAGACAGTTTGCACTTGTGGATTTAGAGATCTCATGGGTCTATTGCTTATTTAAGGTTTACATGATGGATCAGGATTCATGCACTTTATTACAGCACTATAGTTGAGCCTGTTTAAAAAGTCTTTTAAGAATCCTGCATAGAAAGTAAAATCACATTTTTATATTCATCTTTAATGTTATAAATATTAACCTAATTGGCAAAAAGAAAGTAGATAAATTTTCTCTCCTACAATTGATCAACCAGGTAAGATGCTCATGCAAGATATTAAATATACCACTTCTGTTATTTATTTTTAGGACATGATATAAATATGTTTTGGAAAATCAGCAATATGCACAACATTGAGGATTTCTCTAAAAATTAATTCAATAATTTTCACGTATAGGTCATAAAAGTGTATTTAAATAACAGACTTTGTGACGTGGTGGTGGTTGCTGCTGCTGTTGTTTTGCCAATTCTTGCTGTAATTTTAATGTCCCATCATTTAAAATAATTAATCCTGCTACCTTGGACTCTTGAAGATTAAGGCTGTTCTTACTGTAATATTAACTTTGCTTTATTTTGTTATATGTGACTTCAGTATTTCTCTTTTTTTGTGCTCAATCCTTGCATAGAATATATCACAATGTTTGATATTTGGGGGGGTACAACTAGCTGATATTGATTGACTTGACTAAGATTTACCAGGCAGGAACTCAACTCCGTTAGATTGCTTTCCTTTTTGGCAATGCCAGGAAGTGTTGGAGAAATGGGTGTGTTTGTGACTATCCTGGAGAGTATTATCCCCAGTGAAAGAGTAACTGGTATGAATGTCTCTCACCACACTCACCCCCTCCAGTGAAAGAGATAACACTTTAATTTCTCTACACATGAAGTTGCATGTCACAAAGGTGGTATGTGAGTGAACTTCAGTAATTTGCTTGGTATTTCTCATGCACTCTTGAGTCACACAAAAATACCTGAGGCTTAAATAGTGCCTAGTGTATGTAGGAGACTATTTTAGTACAAATGTTCATTTTCAAGGCCATACTATTAATTTGAGAGAGACATTTCTGCTTTTTTTGGCTCCCTTGGCTGTGCAGCATTTGACCAGGATTAAGTTTGGACACTTTTTGGAACACATCCTCTGTGCATATCAAGCTACTATCCTCTGTGCATCTATTTCTCCAGGGAAACTGGACACGTGTAAGTGGACAGCTATTATTTTTAGAACCTGAGCCTGAATTGTATAACAAATAACTTGAGGATCTTTATAAATCAATCTCTCTCTCTCTGTCTCTTTTAATTTTTTGAGATGGGGCTTCTCACTATGTCACCCATGCTGGCTTCAAACTCTGACTCAAGCCTTCCTCCTAAGTAGTGAGTACTACAGCACACTCCATCTCTGCCTCTTTTTAAGTGGTTGGTTGCCCTATCAAATCTCTATTTTGTTTTTCCTCCTAATCTTGTAAGAATGTCTCACATTATTCTCCTTAATGGGCTTTTAGAAACACTGGTAGTATTTCTTACTGGAAGGAGGAGGAGGTGGAACAAAGCAATCAGCCAGAGGTTTCTTTCATCACTTTCTCTTCTACAACCCCTTTCTTCAGTAAGCCTATCTATGTCTTGAAGAATAGCCCACTCATGAACCTCATATAAATCTGAGGCATTATTAAATGGATCCTTAGGATAATTGCTTCTGCATAAAAAGATGAAATTTTTAGGCAAACTAACAATAACTGATTAAGTAAATTGGCATAGGATAGGTTTTCAGAGACGTTTGTCTCCTTTATTTCAGTACTGACTCTGTACCTTCTAGCTGTATTGTTTGCGCACTTATTTGCTTATGACATAAGCATTTTTAATCAATGCTGTTTCAGCAGACATTAGTGATATTCTCCAAATCTGAGGCCATATCTATGAGTCCAGACACATTCCTATGTGTCATCAGTGCAACTGGGACAGATGCCTCTTTCAATCATCTTCCTTTGTTTCTGCAGATTACCACCTTTCCATAGTGCATACATTCTTAATACAGTATCTTAACAATTGCAGATGAGGTCCTCACATACAGCAGATCCTTGTGCATATGTGCTTGTGAAGAGTATCACATGATTTTTCTTTGAATCAAATTGAATCTGATCTGAAATCCCATCACAACGATGTAGTAGGGTACTTGATTTTGACCATTCTGGACGTCAGCTGACAGAGACAGGGCATATTATATTTCTTTTTGCACATTATGCAAAACAGTGAACTGTGATGAAAAGAGAATCGGAAAAGTTTTAATCCATGAAAACTCTTTTTAGGCTTTCAATTATAGAGAAGAAAAAAGGAACCTAAAGAGAATAAGTAAAAACTGATATCTTCAGCATGTGAAAAACAGCACATAAGACATCGATCATAATTTCATGAAGCTAAAAATAAAGCAAGTTGTTTTTAAATTTTGTTGGTATGGCCCTTTTCTTCTTCCATTTTCATGCTTATTCTAGCAAGAAAAAAGCAAAAAAAGAAATAAATATAAAGGGAGAATAATAAAGAGAAAAATGTATCTGGATAATGTGCTATTTTGTTCTTCTTTCACCTTTCAAAAAGATACCAACAATTGTGTGTTTGAAATGATGTTGCCTTTATAAGTCAAACCTTACAATGCTGAAAGCATTGAGAATAAAATGCGATGATGTTCTGTTGCCTCTGTCCACATTTTCCTTTTGTGAAACAAGCAGGATGTAAAATCTTCCTATTTCTGTTATTTAAAATCTACAGTGGTCGATTACAATTTAGTTTTAGTTTTATTACCCCAAAACATGTATTAGAAATACCACTAAATGTATTCCATTCCAATATGTCTAGCTTGAAAATTAGTCATAAGAAAATATTTATTATCTTCTTTCTAGTAGCTTAACAAAAGATCACTAGTTGAAAATGATGTACCTATGATTTTCTTATTCATATATTATGATTAAACTAAGTTTGAGTTTACAATTAACATTTAATTTGATCCATCATTTAAATGCTAAGTAGCTATTATACTATAATGCTCTCAAATTTGAAGACAGACACAAATGCCTTATTCCACTCATTCAGCCATTTTTTGCAGTTCTCAAGAGAACTTTTTATTTGTTTTTACTTTTTACTTAACAAAACCTTTAAAATAAAGTGAAAAGATCTCTTAAGTCTCCCTCAAGATATAAATTTTTTCTTAACAAAAAATCTAGTGAGGAAGCCAGGCGTGGTGGCGCAAGCCTGTAATCCCAGCACTTAGGGAGGCTGAGATAGGAGAATCACGAGTTCAAAGCCAGCCTCAGCTATGGCGAGGCGCTAAGCAACTCAGTGAGACCCTGTCTCTACATAAAACACAAAATAGGGCTGGGGATGTAGCTCAGTGGTCGAGTCCCTGAGTTCAATCTCCAGTACCAAAAACAAACAAACAAAAATCTAGTGAGGAAATCAATGTGATGATAAATGATTCCTTGGGTGGTTCTCTTTGTTTTTTCTTTTTTTGGAAAGGATTTGTTAGCTGTAGTTTCTTTATTTAAAAAAAATAGGAAACAAATCAAATAATGTTACTTCCCACTACAAGCTAGTTAAAACAGATTATTCAGATTTGACTAACATTTTGGCATTTAAAAATATATTATAGAATTATAGAATTATTTTGTAGTTGTCATTTAATGATTGTTTATCATATCTTTACTGAATTTCTGCTATGTACCAATTAGTGTGCCATGAGTTAAAATTGAATGTAGCAAAAGACACAAGCATCCCTTAAAAGCTGACAGTCCCAGGGTGTATGCATAGAAAGTGGTGTACAGGGAGAGGATAAAAGAGAAAACTCAATACAATGTGGTGAATAATCATTTTGACAAAGTACCATGAGATCATATCCTATAATCAGAATATGGAAAAATGTCTTGGTATAGACTATAGCTAAACTGTGATATAAAAAATATGAAGACAGAGGATCTAGGGTTAGATAGTCCAGTATGAAGGAAAATCTTACACATTTATAGAATGGAAAATACCTTAATATTGTATGTGTTCATTTCTGTGTGTGTGCACTTGTGTTCTTGTATGTGTGTGTATGTATGTGTTTGTGCATGAGAAAGAGAAAGGCAGGGGTGAGGAGCCAGGAATAAGGTCAAGGCCATGTCCCCACCCTCCATGCCCTGTGACCTTCCTTCTTCATCCATTCCCCACATGTCTACAGTTACCATCCAGCAGTCTATTCAAATTATTATTCCATCAAATGGATTTATTCTCTAATGAGTTTACAACTTTCAAAACTTAATAATTATACCTGTGAACATTCTTGTATTACCTAACACATGAGCTTTGGGGGTGCATAAAGGATCCAAACTATAACCTGGATCAAACAGAAACATTAAAGAACTGAGAGTAATCATAGGAAATATAGAAAGTAAAGCAAATGATTCAAAATACACTAAATATTCTTAGAAATACAAACAACATTTCCATCTATTTTTTTTAAATCAACACAAAAGAGCAAGACATAAAAAAGAAACTGAAGCAGCAGAGAAATTGCTCCCAGAAATTAACAAAATATAGAATAAGTTGAAAATTAAAGGAAATTTTGAAAGGTAAAATTAAGGCAGTTTCCAAGAAAGCACATTTCCACAACCCAAAGATAAACCACAAAGATACAAAATAAAGGATGAAATGATTAAGAAAAGATTCACAATCCAGATCTGATTTATAATACCCTCAGAAAGAGACAGCAGCATGGAACAAATTTATACAGGAATAGTTCAATACCACTTCCTATAATTAAAGTTCATTATGCCTTTGTATACGGGAAAGGGCTCCATAAGAGCCTGGAGAAATTGAGGAAAATATAAAACCTTTTGATTTTGCAGAAAGTTAGAGAGAAAAATAATACAAAATGTTACAAGGTAGAGGAAACAAAAATGCCCCCAAAAGCTTTTTTAAATAACATATAAATTTTATATAAAAATTCTCTAGTAAAATAATCAAAGTCTTCAGTCAGGAAAATAGTGATTTCCAAATTATAGAAAACATAATTTTAAAGTTTTATATCACCCACACTGCCAATCATACGTGAGAATGAGGAAAAGGACCCAAACCGTGATGGTTGGTGTCAGGAGGTTCCTGAGAATGCAGGTGATGAAAATGGGTTTTGGCCTTGACCACTCACTGCCCAACTAGAGAGGAGGACTGCAACACTGACCAAGGGGACTACAGACAGTAGCAGAGGAAGGGGTACTCCAATCAGTTAACTTTCACAGATGGGGAACTGAGATGGTGTATCAGGAAAAGAGGAATCTTCTATCTGGTTCAATATTGGAAAGCATGAGAGGAATAGTGGCTTCAAGAGCAATGGGAATTTATGCTATTGCCAAACACTATTGACCCCCAGACAGAGGAACGGAAGGTCAAGAGTTATAACAATAAATTGAAAGTCAAGAATCAGTCAGCAAACTATCTTGGCAATATATAAAAAAAAGTCTCATCTCTTCAGGATTAGGGCAGAGTGAGCTGGGTTATCAGGTTCAGTATTTATCATCACTATGTCCCAGCTCAAAAGAAGGCTAAAGATGTAAACCAGGCACAGCCTGCTATGCCGAGGTCAGGGTCTTAGGGAAGGCATAGTTCGAAAAAGTCACACTGGAAAAAGCATTTGCAGTTTTAAAGAAGAATGCCAGACTTACAGATAAAAATGTTCAGATGTTCTGAGAGTTAAGACTAGAGTAAGTGAGATCAACTGTAACTGCAATAACTGAAGATCAGGTAAGATCAGGGGCACCGCTATGATGTCCAAGATAGAGAAAATGACATGATACAAAGTAAAACAAATATTTACACCTGAATGATATTTCGTTGTGCATGTATACCACATTTTCTTTATCCATTTTTCTCTTGATAGACACTAAGTTTAAATCTATTTGGGGCTATTATGAGTAATCCTTTAATCAACATGGGAATGCAGGTATCTTCTTGACATACTTATTCTATGTCCTTTGATATGAACCCACTAAAAGGTTAGATGGATTACATGATAGTTGTATTTCTAATTTTTTGATGAACATCCATATATTTTCCATAATGACTACTAATTTACATTATCACCAACAGTGTGCAAGAATTTTCCATTATCTACATACATGCCAGCATTGTTATGTTTTGATTTTTTGATATTTGTCATCCTAACTGGGATAAGGTGATATCTCCTTGTGGTTTGGTTTGCATTTCTCTGATGATAAATGATGCTGAGCAGTTTTTCTTATATCTCTTGGCCATTTGCATATCTTCTCTTGGTAAATGTCTAATGTAGGTTTATTTCACAGTGTTAATGAGAAGATCTGTTGTTACTGCTGTTGGTTTTATTTATTTGCTTGTTTTTATTATTAAGATACCTATATTCCTTAAATAGTGGGTATTATTAGCCCTTTGTCAAACGTACAATTTGCAAATATTTTCTCCCATTCTTTAGTTTTTCTTTTCACTCTGCTGATTGTTTCTTCTGCAGAAGCATTTTAGTTTGATGTTATATCATGTGCCTGTTTTTACTTTCAGTGCTTGTGCTTTCAAATTTTGTCCAAACCACAGTCACACACTATTTCCCCTGTTTATTTCCCTTCAGAATTTTATCATTTCAGGTCTTACATTTAAGTCTGATTAATTTTGAGTTGATATTGTATTTGATGAGAGAAAACCATCTTTTATTCTTCTGCAGGTGGATACCCAGTTTTCCCAGCACCATTTATTGAAGAGATTGTGATTTCTTCATTTTGTGTTCTTGATAGTTTTTTCAAAAACCAATGGGCTATAAGTTTGTGGTATGCTTGGATCCAAAATTTTAAAAATTCTAGTGGGTGATAATGAACCACTGATGCATTCCTAAATGATTAACAAAAACACATACAATCAAGTCCTGGTCCATTCCCATAACTTTGCAGGTTTTTTTTAAATATACTGTTTAATGATACATTCATTTCATTTTGAGAATTATTATATTTGGATCCATTTGATAAAGCAGTCATGTAAACTGTTAAATAGATCAATAAGTTTGAAATTAAAAAAAGAATTGCTCACCATTATATTGGGAAAAAATTTTTAAGGCAAGAAAAAATTAAAAATATGGAATGTACTTACCACAATTTAATGATTAGGGGGAAATGCCTATTTTTCTATTAGCCCATTAAATATTATTTAGAAATAACCTCATATTAGTACTTAAAAATAGTCTCAGTCCATATGAGATATATAATATTTGATAGATGTTTCTGTGTCCATTGGACAAGATAAATTCTAATTAAAATTCATGAGCTTTTTGTTGTTACTGTTTCTTGACCCTAAATAAACTATTGATTATTTGTACAGGTAGACTGAAAGAAAGACAAATTCATTTCCTTAAAAAATAAAACTGATTCAATATTCTGAAAAGATCAGTCTTCTATTAATTATAAATTGCATATTTATAATCTACATACAACTGTATTTAAGATGTCTTTCAAATGACACAAATATGCAATGTATGTACCTGTAAATCTTTTTTATCTGCACATTGTTTAATATATACACACCAACACACACATGAAGAGTCAGCAAGCATTGAACATTTAATGACTTGAGTCTCAATCTTAGTTTTTCCAAGAGACATTGTAAACAAGATCTTATGGATCTTTAAAACTAGATGGCAACAAATTAAACTATCAATTTTACTGGTGAAGAAACTGAATTCCACCTATGCCAAATTAAATGGCATAGACAGAAAGCAGTTGACTAGATTCAGTGGCATAATCAATGTCTCATCCACTCTATCATCTTTAGCATCTTCAACTATTTCATATGTTATTATGAGATGAGAAATAATACTCATTATATTTGAAATGCAAAGTTTCATAACAGGTATTTTTACTTTTGCACACATTCCAAGATGACTTTGAAGGTGAGAAAATTATAAGGATAACAGGATTTATTGTTTGTTCACCAGTGTAGGAAAAAGAAAACTGAGTGTAGACCAAGGTAAGGTTGAAACGTGATGGTATTCCTCAGCCAACAGAGATTATTGTGACTAAGGGAGTGCACAAGGGTTGAGGCTTATCCCTATCTGGATCAGTGTATGGTCATGACCTCATAAAAGTAAGTTTTGTATCTTATGGGAGGTTTGGTTAATAATCAAATAAAAAGCACGGTGATTTTTCACCTTGGTTGTCCATTATAATTACTGATGAACTTATAAAACAAAATAGATGCCTTAGTCCCACTCCTGGAACTTTTTATTCAATAAATCTAGGGTGGTTTTAGCATATTGATATAAAATCACATGTAGTATTTGGGAAATACTTATACAAAAAATATTTGTTAATTACTTGAGATTTAAATTTAACTGGGCATCCTCTATTTTTACTGAAGGCACGAGGCTCTAGGTTCAATCCCCAGCAGTGTAAAAACAACAAAACAGCAGCAACAAAACAAAAATAAACAAAAAGAGATGTTAACAAAATATCTCATTTGAAACTATTCAAAGGCTCACAGTCTTTATAAAATAAGTCCAAATTCTGTTTAGATCTGTTTCTAATTTTTCTTTTTTCACCTTAGCTTTTTACTACTACCCACTATGCTGAAATTTCAGTCAGACCACACTGATTCCTGTTTCTGGAAAACCTTTCAGACTTCATCTTTTTTTTTTTTTTCTTTTTTTTTCCTTGTGTAAGTTTGGCCATAGCTTAAGCAGTTATGCTCTTTGGGTGAATGCATGCCTTTGGTTAATACACAGATAGCCAGGATTATCTTGTTGCTCTCAGGAAGAGCATTGTTTAAACCAAAGTTTTTAACTCCAAATAAGATATCTTTTATAACTTGACATTTAGATTCTTTTCAATGAAAAAATTAATCCAAATTTATAATCATGCAATTATACAGGTTTAGTGTTGCCAATTTAAATATTTGCAAAAGTCTGAAACTATTTTAGTACTGATACTTCTTATAATGGATAATAAAATACACTAAATAATTAAATCCTATAATAAATTATATATATATATATTCCTCCTCTAAATTCCCATACCACATATTTATTCTTCATATGATAAACCCAGAGTTTGTTTTCACTCTTAACTTAGTTTTTAACCCTATTAAAAAATATATATCTATGTTGAGGATGGAGATTATTTCTTATTTATAGGCTAAGAAAAATTTTCTAAAGGAGGTAGTCAAAAAAATTAATTAATCAAATATACATTTTTAAAAAGATATCCCTATCCTTAAAATTGCATTGGCATAATTTAAATTTCTTTGATTCAAAAGTCATTTGAGACTACCATAATGCCACAGTCATTAAAATGAACATTAATAAATATTATTATGCATATTTCCAGCATATGAAATATGGACATTTATTAGAGATGAATTATCTAATGATTTAGAAATGATCATAATACAGTGCTTTTTTTTATTATTCCCCCCTTACTCTCTTAACAGTCTTAAATATCTACCATGTTTATGAAATAAAGAATGAAATAATTTCCTAAATGGAAGCCATGTTTATACCTCAAGGTGAAAACATGGATTGAAATGGTTCATTCATGAAAAATACAATCTAGATATCATCTAATACATAAAACAAGCATAGTAAATTTTTCAGTATCCCATAAGATAGTGGTTCTCAGTTGATTGCAGTAGTATCCCTTAGGACACATTGGGCTATTTCTGGAGGCATTTTTAGATGTTATAATCAGGGTAGGTGGTAGTTACTGGTATCTAATGGATAGAGGACATGGTTGCTGCTAGGCATGCAACAACAGACAGAATGACCTCCACAACAAAATATTAACTGGCCTCAAATGTCAGTAGTACCAATGTTGAAAAACCATCTCATAAAAAAAGAAATTAGAGAAAAGTGTCTATTCCAAGTAAGATTTTTCATGTTGATTATCTTGATAATTCAATTATATAGAAAATCTCAAGCTTTCCATGATCAATTTGCAAGCCACAAGGAAGAATTCCTGATTTTTTCCAAACTAAATATATCCTAAACCTAAAATCCTTATGTACAATTTATTTCCCATTACAGGGATACTGTAAAGCCAGGGTATACCTTTTCTAACACCCGAAAATCCACAGAAAAATATTCAGAAGGATAACTTGATGGAAGTTTTACTTACTGACTTAGAAATTATCTCTATGTAAACTCAATAACAAAATTATACACATTCTTTAATCTTTGTGAATTTAATACTCTTCAGAAAGTTTCTGAAATAGAAAACCTACCTTGAAAACGTGGGGTTGTTTGATATAAGAGAACTTGTTGATAAATGTGCATTCTCTGGAAAAATTCTAATAAATAAAAGTTAATTATACATACATTGCTTGTTTTTCTTTAATAATGGTGTTTATGATTTTAAATTAAAAACTTACATATGTGTTTGTTCCTTAAAGATATATTTTAAACCCTAGTATAAAACTTAAGTGGTTTTCTTCAAGCTATATAGGTTCTGACATTATCTATTTTAAAAATGTAATAGATTTCAGGATTTATTTTTATCATATGGTTCAATTGTTTATTTCACACATATTTAGAACCATATTCACTAATCAAAAGTCTATTTCTTTTATAACAATTATATGGTTCTTGACAATTTAACTAATATCTAAGCTTTTTATAAATAAATATTTGCTAAAAATGATATGCACATGGATTTTGACATGTATTTGGAAAGCAATGTCATTTGATCTTGATATTCTGGAAAATATCTGAAAAATATGACTCCATAGTGATATTTGCTATTGAATTGAAAAGTCCTTGAAGTGATAAGGGTAAAATAAATACCAAATATCTGAAGGTATGCATTTCAATTTTGATTCAAAAATGTAACATATATGCCCATGGAAGCATCTATTTATCATTATAAAACCACATTGTGTAATTAGGGTTGGATAAGTTAAAATGCAATCTTGTTTTTGTTCTGATGATCTTCTCTGATTTACTTGCTAAAAAGGAACAAGTTTTTTCATTAAATTCAACTTATAGCTTAATACAGGGAAGAGAGTGGAGATTTAAATAACAGAAAGTGTGTTATGTGGTTATTGGGAAAGCTGTGTTGTGGGTTTGCACAAATGCCCTATTACTGAGACATGATATACCATGTTTTTTATTCTTGTTAGTTTGAGTAGAAAGGTATAGAGAGCATACTATATGTTGTATTTATGTTTGTAAAAACACAATTTACATTAAAGTTACCCATAAACTATGTGCAATTTGACCTCCATATTTATCTTGAGTTTACTAAATTAGACTACTAAAGATCAGTTAGAATGAGTGTGGTTCCTTAAACTAAATATATCTTAATCTGAACTAAATTAATTTTGGAGAAGTACTTGATTAATCAGTGTCCTCTTCATTTCCCCACTCCTGCAATTCTTTACATACAAATACAGTTTCATTGTACATATGAAGACAACATTAAAATCAGATTTATTTTTCTTATTTGAAAGTAAACTGAAAATTATCTGACATTCAGGCCTTGACACACTTTCTACCAACTGTCTGAAAATGTGACTTTATAGAGATACTATTTCTAGCTTATGTTGGTTAGATGGCATGAATACTAAATATCTTTACTGTGGCTGCTAAGAAGCACTTAAATCAGTGTAGATCTCCCACTAGACATTACATTACAAGGAAAGTACAGTTTAAAGCAACCTGTTTTGTAAAAAAAGAGCTAGCAGGCACAGTAATGGAGAAGGACAGAAATATAATAAGATGCACTGAAAAGGTCAAACATGTAATCGACATTAATTTGTTGATATTTTATAATTTAGAATATTAGTTGGGAAATTATAAAATATTCAGGAATGCATGGTACAATTTTGTTTTGTTTTAAAAATTAAAAGAAGAACAAGTTAAATAAAAAGTTAAAAGAATCAATCTCTCTCTCTCTCTCTCTCTCTCTCTCTCTCTCTCACTGATCAAAGAATCTATTAACTGAACAGTAGGAGAGAATAAAAAAAGGTCTTTAGGAAGGTCTAAAAGTTCTTCTCCAAGTGCTATAATTTTATTTTGCTCAAGCAATTATTTAATATTAATATATAAATTTCTTCATGCTTCATGTTTTTTTCTGCTTATTTTCTGGAAAGCATAGCCTATCAAATTAATTGATTTTAAGATTGTGAACCTAAGAAACTAATGTGTATTTTTAAAAAGTTAAATAGATTTTGAATCCTCAAGTTAATAAACCAAAACTAATAATTATTATTTATAATATTTGTAAAGAATATGTTTAAATCTTGATATGGATGGTGGACAAAATTTACTTTCTTATAAGTAAGATCTTTTTCTCATTAGTTCATTCCATACTTATTCAGACATAGTTGCTTATTTTATTCTTATTATGTAATGTTATGTATTAACGTATGATTATAGTATCATGTTTTATGATGATGTGGACTTACAATGTAGAATTATACAATTTTGATAAATAAAGACCTTTAAAGAAAGGCTTTCTAAATGAAAATCATCAAACTTGTAGCATTCATGTAACTTGCACAAATTCACAAAAATCACACCTGAACATATAATACACAAAATTCTTTCCTCCTATTTCATGGTGGAAGTTATGTTGATGAGCATGTCTATACTTTCATCACAGAAGTAGAGCACAATATAGATCCAACTAGTGTTTTTCAGACTGAATTTCTGTTTTAGTAATTATTTCTATAGCTATAATCATGTTGTTAAAACTCCCAATCACAATGTACTTTTCTTTAACTATTTATTTTTCACATGCCCATAATCGACATATAAATGAGATTATAGTTCTGCCTCTCATTGCTATTATATATCTCCCTTTATATATTTAAGGTGAAATAAAATATTTATTTGTCATCTTTCTGATTTAAAAGTTGGCTTCATTAAGTATATGTCACTTTTCTTTTAAAAGTTGGCTTCATTAAGTATATGTCACTTTTCTTTTACAGTGGTTACATTCTACAATACTATTTATTTAGTTCATGTTTACCTGGAGATCTCACCCTTGAATTTGAGAATAATTAAGGGTGCAGTTATCACTTGTCTTTTTGTAGGTTATGTACTGCATAACTCTTGAAGAGTATTTATATAAATGACCATACATTTTGGGTCTTGGAGAGAGGTAAGGCCCAGGGTAAAATCACTAGCAAAATATAACCAGTTCTAGTCATCTTCTTTTAAAACTAATTTACCAAACAGCACTTAAATTTTCTAAAAAACATATAGACCTTATTTTGAGTAATTTTCATTTGCAGAAAAATTTAGTGGAAAGTACAAAGAGTTCTCTTATCAACTCATCTACTTCCATCCCCATTTTGCCTTTTATTGATACTTTCATTGGGTACATTTGAAAAAGATATTGATACATTTGGGAAGACAATTCTGATACATAGTGAAGTCTGCTCTACATTAGTGGTTAGGCTGTGTTGCATATCTTCTATTTGCATAATGGCATATAGACATCATTATGGTATTATACAAAATAAACTTTCCTATAAATACTGTACTCTTTCAATTCTGCTCTCACCTCAGAAACCTCTGGAAGTATTGATCTTTTCACTGCCCCGTAGTTTTGCCTTCTCCAGAATGTCCTATAATTGGAATTGTATAGTATGTAGCTTTTTCAGATTGTCTTCTTTCTCTTAACAAAGTGCACTTCCCTTACCTTCATGTGTTTTTGTGGCTTATTTTCTTCCATCTCTCCCATTCCACTGAATAGATGCACCACACTTCAATTATCCATTCACCTAGTGCAGAGATCTTGGTTGCTTCTAAGTTTGGGCAATTGTATGAATAAATGAGCCTGTTATTTGCATGCATGTTTGTATGCACATAAACTTTAGATATTTTTCATCAAATTCTAAAGAGTGTAATTGCTGTATCATGTGGTAAGAATGTGCTTAGTTTTGCAAAAACTCAAATTGTCTTCCAATGTGGCTAATACCTTTTAGCATTCCTATCAGCCATGAATGAAAATTCCTTTTTCTCTATATCCTTGCCAGCTTTTTACTGTTGCTTATTGTGTTTTACTTATTCTAATGGATGCATAGTGATATTTCAGTGTTACAATTTGCAATTCCCTACTGACAGATGATGATTATCTTCACATATACTTTTTTTCCACCTGTGTATCTTCCTCAGTTAGGTACTTATATGGATTCCTATGCCCATCTTTGTATTTTTTTTGATTTTTAAAATTTTTTTGCACTTAGGTTAAAGAGTAATTTGCACTTTTTGAATGCCACTCGCTAATAAGATAATGCATTTAGAAATATTTTTCTCAGTCATTGACTTATCTTTCATTCTCTTGTCCAAGCAACATATTTTGGTGAGGGACTCATGTTTAAATATTTGGAGAGAAGCAAACAAGAGTAAGAAGCTCTGTTAATTGTTGTTCATCATATCTGGGTAGGTTTGAGTATTAGAAGTAATAACAAGGGCTCGGTGTGGTGGCGCATGCCTGTAATCCCAACAGCTCAGGAGGCTGCGACAGGAGAATCATGAGTTCAAAGGCGTTAAGCAACTCAATGAGACCCTGTCTCTAAAAAAAAAAAAAAAAAAATTACAAAAAAAGGCTGGTTATGTGGCTCTGTGCTGGAGTATCCCTGAGTTTAATGCCCCGTACCAAAAAAAGAAGTGATAAAAAGGTCTAGAGGTGAATGGTGTTTTCCTCTTGTATATACAAGAATTCTAGATAGTTTAGGCTGCTTCCATTTAATCCCAACTAAACTTGGGGCCTAAGCTTTTACAGAATTCTTGGACATGAAACAAGAAACATTCTACTTCATTTTGAGTTTGAACTCAAATATTGCTTCTTTTCTTCCCTCATTGTTCATGGGTATTAGTATTCTCAACCTCAAGACAAGAAATAAGACCACTATTAGAATATCAAAACATTTACAAATACATTTACAATTAAAATAAATTATTCATCAGCCATGAAGGCATTAGCAATCATCCATGTTCTGCATCTGAGAGGTGTATCAACACATTCTGGATTCCCAGCAACAATGAAATATGGAGTTATTGCTGTGGGATTATTTCTAACAATCCCTTTCTAAAAGTAACATATTAAGTTAACTAGTTAATTTAGGAAGAAAGCACATCATCTGTTATTTAATTGGGTTGGAATCTCATTGAAACTTAAAATGTTATCCTTAAATATTCATATGCATAATTAATTATCTTTATGACAGTTTAATATTGTACATTGGCATTGAATAAATACAAAATTCATTTTGCAATTAATTCTTTCAAGTTTTTCAGGCTACTTTCAACTCACGATTATTTCCTCAGATTAAGAGTCTGTTGTTAATGTTATTAGGCTGATGGAGAAAGGATGAAGTGAATTAGAATACTAAGGTTGTTTATTTCCTCAGAATATATACAGTGAGATGAAGAATATTCTTGGTTTAGAAAAGAAGAAGTAATTTGAAGTATTATATCACTTATAGTTTATAGTATTTATTACTTCCTAGCTTTGTGGCAAAGCTTTCATTTAGAAGTAACATCTTTGATATGATCACGTTAGGAAGCTAATCAATAAAAAAAGCAAGCACAAAAATAACAACAACAACAACAAAGAAACAAGAAACACACACACATATTTAAGAAAACAAACACACACACACATATTTAAGAAAAGCCCAGAACTTGTTCATTACTTCTTGGTCAGAGTGTGATATTTAAAGCACTATAAACATAGCAAAGTAAAAAGTGTACTCTTAAGTACCTTATGTTTCTTCGTCCTTTCAGATGCCATTTATTTCTTTTGGTTATTTAACTTCACTGGATTCATCATTTCAACAGCATGTTGGCCACTAAATTAGGGCCATTGGTTGTTGTCAAGTGCTTTGAGAGTCTAAGGTAGAAAGAATAACAACTGAAATCATGTTATTATCTGGAAGCCAGAGTTCCACTTAATACAGCAGTCTGCCTTGCCTATTTTATATCACAATCTGCTATATAATTAGATAACATCTGAAATCTAGCAGGGATCCTATGACAGGAATGTTTCTGTCTGACTTCTTAGTCTAGCTAATGAAGCAGAGAAAGAAATCTTCAGTAAGTGTCAACCATTTTAGCTTGTAATATCAACTTGACAGTGTGGCAAATGGTATTCATTTGCTAAGCACAAAAAGGCAAATATTATTGGTAATGTATTTATATTTTTATTTGGAAAGCATGCAAAAGGCTAATGATAAGATATGTGATGATACCTTAGAACAAACAGTTTCACTTTAAATGTACCACATATAGACAGCCTTAGTATTTCTGGTAATTTCATAGAATTACATAGAGATAGCAAAAATCAGCAAAAAGAAATTGAATAGAATTTCTCTAATAAAGAATGAATATCCTTTCAGATAGCTAGAAAATATATTTAAATACAATATAAAGGGCTATATTTTGTCATGTATATTTTAAAATGGCTCCTTGTATAACCTGCATCACACTGAAAACCATCTTTCTGTAGTGTTACAGATTGGCATAAACTCCTGGTTCTGCCAGTATGTCTTTTCTGATGTAAATGGGATACCCTATAGCTATTTCCAGAGTAATTTAAAACTCATCCTATGAAACTTCATAAGCTAGAGAAATAGGAAAAGCATATCTGGCCAGAAAAACAGGTTTGCTAGATTTGCTCAAGCAATGAATTTTTAAAAGCTTTGCTTAAAACAACAGAGTATGTCGATTGGCAATATCTGTCCACATATGAGGTTTCAAAGACCCTCTTTCTAAGCCCAGGCAGCTGTGTGATTTGTACAATATTTGATTTTTAGTTTGTCTGCAACCCATTTGACTTAGTAATTTTTGTATTTTCATAGACAACAGCAATATTGTAGTAAGCTCTGTTTTTGCTGATAATTTTGCAAGTTGGTAATAATAAAGGGTGTGGAAAGCTTGTACATGATATAGATTTGTTGTCTTAAAAATATATTACTGATAGAGAAGTCTTACAGGAAATAAAACATAAAATAGCAAGCAATTATATTTCATAATTTTGATTTTTTAAGCTGAAATATACTATTTACTACCTTTCCAGCAAAATTGAGATGTTTTCAATTTTCAACAAGAATGCATGAAGAAATATACATATAAAACATCTATTTATAATAGATGATGATGTTTCCCTATCCTAAATATTCTGGTCCTGAATTCTAAATTCTAAGAAAATGATTACTCCTAAGAAGATTTCATGGCCTGGGAAATAAAAGCATATGTGGAGGAAAAGAGAGAATTAACATGAAAGATGTATTTTTTGTCCTGGAATACCTTTCTTTACTTTACTTTAAAGTTATCTTTACTCTTCCCAACAAGAATTTGCTGTATAAATTACTATGCTCATTTTGTAAAAAGAAAAAGAAAAACAATGAGGTGCACAGAAGTTGGCAACCTGGATTACCATCAGTTAATGACTTTGGGTTTAAACAAAGGTCAAGCTTATACACTTTTACCTTGGAATAAATTCATGGAGTACAAATACATAATAACAAATCCTATTATGAGGTATAACTAATAAAAGCTTATTTAAAAAAATTTTTAAAAATTCTATTTAAAAAAATAAGTTTGTAGAAATAAAACCATGTTAAAAATGAACCATGTGAGCAGTTTTAATGAAAGGAAAATGAAAACATTACATGACCAGACTTGGCCTTATAGAAAGGAGAAATGTATTAAAACTGGAGGCGTTTCCTGGCCCATTCTATCCACTAGAGCAGAATACCACAAACTGGGTGGCTTACAAACAATGGAAATTGAATTCTCACAGAACTGGAACTTAGGAAGTCCAAGACCAAGGTATAAAAGTTTGATGAGGGCCTACTTTTGGTTCAGAGATAGCTGTCTTCTCACTGTGTCCTCACATAGTAGAAAGGGAGAAAGAGCTCACTATTTTTTGATTGCTAATCCTACACATGAGCGTTCAGCCCAATAACCAAAACACTCCATAAAGGCCCTCATCTTTATACCATCACATTAGGAGTTAGAATTTCAACATATAAGTTTGGGGGAATCAAACATTCAGTCAGTCTGTAGCAAGGAAACTGTCTTAGCAAAAGTAAACATTTTGCTAGTGTCTTCAACCAGTAGCTGGAGGTGGCAATGCAGACCACGCTTGTCTGTCTGTTTGTTAACTTGGGCTTTAAAACATTTGAATGTATTTAAAGTGTTATAAAATTTTCAACACTTACCACTCACTGCTGTTTACCCCAGGATAGTCCCATCACAGACTTTATCTGTTTGGACATCTTTAGGCATTTGAGCTTGTAGTTCCTAAACTACAGGCTACTTACTTACCTGATAGGTATGAGGAATATCTTTCCAAAGTGACAAAAACCAGTCTGTGAGACAAATACTAAATACATATAAATGTAAAAATTTTCCATAGCATTAATTTATTGACAGATAGAAAGAATAAAGGTAATAGGGTTTTCTGTCAGACAGAAACCAGGAATCAGATAGGACATGATTATTTCAGCAAAACAGATAATTGCAAGCAAAGATAAATTAAAACATTTTTGTCCCCCAAAATTTAGTCTGAGTACATTTTATGATGGAAAGTGTCAAACCAAGGTGACAACTTTGGAGTCTTTATCTGATAGGACAGGTTAAGGAATTTAAGGGCATGCCTACGTTATCAAGAGATTCAATTTTAGGAACTGTCAACTTATACGTGACAGGCTGAAGTTCAAATATAGAAAAGGAAGTCCTTGTAGTAATTACTGTAGCTACTAAAGAACTAAGTCAAATATCAGGATAGAACTTCAATTTTATTGGGAAACTGGAGTAGAGAGTAAATGATCAGTTAATACTAAAAATAGCTCCTCAATGCTAAGCAGATACTAAAATAATATTTGATTCCTTTATGCTTTTCCTTTTTCATAAACATCTAGGTATAATCTCAGATTGAGTGGAGCTATATCTGGAAGTTAATGTTAAATAGCCCCCAACATGAGCCTCAAATCACTATCCAAGGGCTATTAATCACTTCCTCTGACTTTTCCTTCCCCTTTTACACAAAAGAAAGAGGTATTAATAAGGGAAAACAAAAGGAGAAAACTTGACATACAAGCTTCAGTTTCTCAAATCTCTCTTTCATAATCAACCCTGGAGAAACTTAAGAGCAAGATCTTATGGATAGAATTCTATATGTTTTGTTGTTGTATTTTCTTGTCTTCTGTATTTTTACAAAACAAAGTGTGCAAATATGTGTAATAATATGTGATAATTTGGAAGTAGTTTGGTGGGAATGAGATGAATTCATAAACTGGGCATAATAGAAAAGGATAAGCATTTATATTCTATCTAAATTAAATTATTCAGATTTCAAAAACTTTTTTTTAAGAGTAAAGTGTGTATAGTGCTAGAAAAGAAGAGTATTGGTGCTCAAGATATTTTGACAGATTCCTGGAAGATAAATTCATAATTGTCAAAGAAGCAAGAATGAAATAAAGCATAGCAGAATAAAACAAAACAAAAACACAAGGTGAAAACTAGTGCAGAAGAGAAGCGATTGCAATTACAGTAACAATCACAATGCAGTACACACATGAGGGAGCAAGAGAAGGGCCCAAGCCTGGTGGAATATGGGCAATTAAAAGACAGCACTGTGAAACTTCAGGCCAGTGGGCCACCTTGCTCTTTTACAATGAATGTCAGACAGCAGGAGAGCTGGAATGAAGCAAAACCCAAGACTGCTCTGAATGAATGGAATGATGAACATGGGAAGCCTGTTCTCATGGATGATGGAGCCTGAAAGTTAAATAATGTTAAGAAAACTCTGGGTCTCTAAAGTAAATATGGAGAAAGCATGAAAGAAAACAAGAAGAGACAGTGCCTCATTCTTGAAAGATGTTCCTCAAAATTTTGAAAACTGAGAAAGGCTATGTTGCCCTGCCTCTTCCTATGTCCTTATAACCTATTCAGCTCTGCCACATCCATGCAGAAGGAATCTGAGGACAGATGTCTTCCCTGTCAGACCCCTGAGAAGAACTACATGCCAAATGAGCACACTGACACAGCTGCTGACCCTGATCAATGAAAGGATCTCTATAATAAAAACTGAATCAAAGAACTATGCACACAAACTTTTTGACAAACTATCCATACAGAAGAGGAAAACTCTGATAAACAGCTGATATAGGGAAGAATATATAAAAATCCATATCAAAATCAATTTCTTGAAATAAAAATAAATATTTTATAATAAAAAGAGATTAGCTTGGTATATAAAATAAAACGTAATTATCAATATTTGCATATATACAAAACTTTGTAATATAAAAAATTTGTATACATTTAATTGTCAGTCCAAGAAACAATAGAAAAATTCAACAAGAATAAAAACCTATTCCATGTAAAATACTATTAAATAAAACATGATTTTTATATTGTACTAACATTTTGAGAATCAATAGAGTAGTATCTATTTAAATGTAGTATTTATTTAAATGAAAAATAATTTTTAAAATATAATAGAAACTTTTCAGAATATAAAATAAGGACATAGAGAATTTACAAAATGCAATAAGATAACTTCTTATGAGACAGTAACATCTCCCATGATTAATGGAATGAAATATTTCAGGGAGGAAATGAAAGAGCCATGCTGACTCTTGATCATACAGGGTTAACCAACATGCCAGGAAATGAAGAGTTAAACCATGGAGCTATCTTTAAGGCTATAAAATTGAGATAACACACTAGGGGATGGGAGGTTGAAAAGTTAGCTCAGCCTTCTGAGACAATATGGTCAGCAGAAATAGCAAAAAGTCTGAGCCAGACGAGACAGGATCACTAAAATCAACCCACTGAGACAGGATAATAGTCTTCCCTGTTCTGAAAACAGTATTTATTAATCGGGACTGGAAGCAACTCCATGTGGCTAGGGCAAACATATGAGTACAGTAGTCACTAAAGTCACCAGTTATCTTATCAGAATAGTAAAAGCACACCCCAGGGTGGCAGCTTGAGATGAGAAGGAGACAGATGTGTCCTGTGAAGAGGCATGATAAAGAAGAGCAGATGCAGGCCAACTAAAATTTCAGCTCTACATATGATGACATCAAGAGACTGGGCTCTGCCTGCCTCACATAAGCTGTAAAAGTTTTGTCCTTTGTTACTTGTTTGAGCCAGCCTAACACTCAGAGAGTGCTCTATCTCCCTTCTTGCTTGAAAAGAAGCTCCTGGTAAAGAGCCTTGTTCCTTTCCAAGTTTTCCCTTACCTGATTCTTCAGGTAGCACAGATATCCACCAAGCCACCAACACTTTCATTTGAAGTACCACATACAGCAGACACAAAATGATCCTTCTTAGACATTCGTGAACTCAAAGCAAAATGACTATGTATGAATTCCTAAGGAAAAAAAAAATCTCAATGAAATCTGTAAGGCAAAATTCTTTTAACCCTACTTACTGGCTATAGCACAATAAAACATGAAATTAACAATAAACTAAAAGGAAAACAACTAACAGAGTTCCTATGATTAAAAATAAATCAAAACAGAAATTGTAAGCTACTAATGAATGAATTACAGTGAAGCACCACATGCTAAAAACTACAATGGGAACAAAGCCATTCAAAGGAAAATGTGTAGCCCTAAATACCTGCAGTCAAACTTAGTGATTTATAATGAAAGCAAGCTAAAGAATAAAAATAACACTAAAATAGCCACAAAGTAAGTAGAGGGAAACCCTGTGTAGTATAGAAGTCAGCATCTTTATGATAAAATACAGTAGTAGCAACAAATAAAATAACAAAAAAAAGTATATATTTCGCCCAGGACAAGATGATATAGCTCTGTAAAAAGTATCACAGACCATCAAATATTTAGCAATATAGATAGAACAGAATCACAAACAAATATTAGTAATTAAAAAGTGAACCTAATTAATAGAGAAGAATTTTTTTAATATTATAGGTAAACACATACCAAAACAATACCAATGTTATGTACATATTATAGGAAAAGCATGAAGAGCTTGTTAAATAAGAATATGGAATGAAAGATATCCTGGAGTAAAAGGAATAGATGGTTACAGAATGGGAGAAGGGGTGTTTTCCAGTGCTAAATATCAGAGAAAATTCAAATAAGCAAGGGCTCAGTTACAACAACTGGATTTGGCACTTTGGAGTAATTTGAATTGCAATCTATTATACTCCTCTTGTGTAGAGAACTATAGTTGTGAATAATTAAGGTTTCTAAAGACATACAAAGTCAAGGAAAGTGGTCTTAGTGTTATTGATATTTCTGAGTTCTAATGCCACTGACAAAGTTGTTAAATGCTTTATACAAAAAAACACTTCTTTTTATAAATGCAAAAGCACATTTGAAGATTCTATTAGGAATACTACTACTACTAATTCATTTAGAAATATTTTTTAAATAATATTTTACTCTGTTCATGGTGCTGCATCCTATAAATCTTGCCACACTCACCTATTCTAAAGCTCCATCCAGGTTTGAAGATTGAGTTTAAAAGAGATTTACTGAAACAATGGACCTATGAAGCACTGAACACTGCTATGGGTCAATACACTTACAATTTCTATTCAACTACACTGGTGAATTAATCTATTTTTCTATGGCATGAATCTTTTGGGATTTTTTTCCCCTGTAGAGGCTACAATGTTACATAAAAAAAGTAGTAAAAAAAAAAAAAAAAAAAACAAATAGTATGAAAGTAGCTTGTCTGAGTTGTCAGGCTGCAGCTGCCTGAAACAAAAATAAATGTATCTATATAGTTTTCAAGCTATGTTCTTTTTATCAATGGGTGAATATAAGTAGATTTTTTATAATCTTCATTAAATAATCATTGTAATTTCTTTACGGACTCTATCCAGACTATTCCTGTTTGTACCTACATCCCCACTACACATAAAATGGGTATGTATAAAACTGGGCACGGTGGCACAAGCCTGTAATCCCAGCATTTAGGGAGGTTGAGACAGGAGAATCTCGAGTTCAAAGCCAGCCTCAGCAATGGCAATGTGTTAAGCAACTCAGTGAGACCCTGTCCCTACATAAAACACAGAAGAGGGCTGGGGATGTGGCTTACTAGTCGAGTACCCCGAATTCAATCTCCGGTACCAAAAAAAAGGGGCATGTATAATTATTTTAAGAGATTCACAAAAGCATATATATCCATAGGAACCAGTGCATAATAGTCTCCCAAATTCAAATTTTATGCTTTCTCAATCTTTGCTGCTGAGAAATTTATATGATCTACTAGGCAGTACCAGATATATTGAGTTACAAGCAATTTCTGTTGTTACAAAAGGCGTTGTCATATTTATGTGAAGGAACATAAGGACAAAAGT
Source organism: Geosciurus inauris (assembly GCA_004024805.1). Lineage (NCBI taxonomy): Eukaryota > Metazoa > Chordata > Mammalia > Rodentia > Sciuridae > Geosciurus > Geosciurus inauris. The sequence continues at coordinate 81,545 of PVHX01002021.1, forward strand.
AAAGTATTTCTTCCTCAAGTGTAAACATGTAGAGAGAGCCTTAAATTTGCAGTGTCCATAGTTGCAATAAAGTTAGTTCAATTCTCCTTTGATACTCTTAGTTCCTTAAATTTGTTTTCCTCTTTTGCTCTCTTTCACCTCCTTGGCTTAACACATTTTATTCCCATCTTTATCTGAATACTTTTACATGCATACTTCCTACCACAACTTCCCATTTCCTTCAGGAAGATTTTCCTGTTCCATAAGATAGGCTGAGTATATTTTCTATGTGATCTAACTGCATATTTCTCTTTTTCATCTTACCACTTAAAACCTATGTTTAAATCATCTGGTTAACCAGGTACTGGGTATGTTTACTTTTTCACTCTATTGCTTACTGCATGAGTAGGCAAACTGTGTAGGCCAAATCCAGCAAAACACCTGCTTTTGTACTTCCCATCAGCTAAGATTGGATGTTATGATTATAACTTTAAAAACAAATTAAAATCTCAGTTCTATGCTGTGAAAATTATATAAAATTTCAATTTTGATGTCTCATAAATAAAAAGTTTTCTTGAACTCAACCATACTTATTTATTTCCATCCTCTCCATGGCCACTTTTGAGCTAAGATAAGCTGAGGTGAGCAGTTGCAACAGAGATAACATAGCCTGCAGAGCCAAAAATATTTGTTACCTGACCCATTATAGAAAGTCTTTGGCAATGCCTTATCTAATATTAACCAACAATGATATCTACAAATATAATATCTCCCAGCCCTCTACTACATTTTTGTTCAGTTGTCCTAAGGGTATGGAGGAATGTCATTTTTGGCTCACTATTGTTGCAGTTCAGAATCATTGCTGCTTCATCTGAAGCTAGATGCTCCAGAAATTGATGATATTCTAAATGAGTATTGCTGTGGTCAGTATCATGATGCCTACTGATGATGGAGTGGGGGCAATACCATATATTTTCTGTAATCTCGATTAGCTCTCAGGAAGATCCTGACAAATCTTTTGGTCTCCAGGAACTCTTGTGCTTCTCATGCTACCAAAAGGTAAAACTCTTTTTGGTACATCCTTCTGAAGGACTGTCTCTCAATACAAGCATTGCAATAAATCATATGGCCTATTTCCTGAGTCACTGCCCTGGTTCCAGTGATTTTTCTATACTGTAACATTTCCTTAAGCTGTGAAAAAGGATACATGTTCTATTTAATTTTCAAGGTTGGAGATGCAGGTCAGTGGTAAATTATGTGTTTAGTACTTCTAGCATTATGTTGAACCTATGTTAGGTGTAAACAACATGTTTGTATGCCATTTTCTTCACTTCATATGAGTTTTCTTCTAAGTGAGCTTTCTACTGGAAGGTATCATTATCAATTTCTGCCACATTGCCTTGTTCTATCAGACATATTTTTATTATTCTGAATCTCAGAGGTAAAATTAAAGTCCATTGTTTTTCCCTGTAGGAGGCTTCATTAACCCATACTCTCCTAGACACTAGATGTGTGTGTGTGTGTGTGTGTGTGTCTGTGTGTGATGGCCACTGTGCCTACCACTCAGCATTACCCAATGTCCAAGCACCATTGCTGTGTCAGGAAGACAAGTACATAACTTCAACCAGCAATGTTGTTTAAGCACCAGATTCTTGCCAAGTTAAAAATTGTCTTAGCTTTTTTTCCACTTCAATAAAACAAAAAATGAAATGACAACAACAAGAAACCACTCATTTATACTTCCCATAAGTTCTCCAAGGGTACTAATGTGTCTTTTTCACAATAATGATTCTAACTTCTAGCAGATGTGCTAGGACAGAAGAGGTTCTAGACCAAGTATTTTCTATCCAAGTGATTGAATGATTAAATGATCAAATTAAAGCCTAGATTTATTATACTTAAAAAAATTGATTCCATGATGCCACTTTACTTTATTCTGAAATACAGTGAAACTTGGAGCATAGTATGGCTATGTTAAAGCAAGGATGATGACCACTTGATATTTATTAAACAGATATGAGCAAAATTACATTCTGTGCATTGTGGGAGCAGTAGGTACAGGAAAAGAAAAAATGAGTGATAATATATTCTTCTTGATATTTAAGATCTTACCCAAAACAAATGAAGGTACTGTGTGTCTGTTAAATGACTTATTTATTTGCATTTATGCCCCCCTTTTTATGCATTAGACTTCATGCACTGATTTGTACTTACAAAGCCATTGACAATATTTTACCAATTTAATTATCATTTTGGTAAAGAATTTCTTTTTTTTTTTTTTGCCTTTTAACAGAAGCAATCTCAATCTATTTTAAATATAATCTCATATGGATCTAGGTAACAAAAGTGTTTTGGATTCTACTCAGAACCACCTTACTCCATATTTATTCCACATGGATGCAATACAATACCTGGTGGCCACAGACAACAGAATTTTTTGAATTTACAATATATTGGAGTAGGGATAGGAGAGGTGCTAGGAGAGAAGGGAAGTTATGGACTGTTGGTGTTTAAAGACACAATAGTTTTGCTGTTCTCTGTCACCCTCTATTGAGTCAGAGAGAGAAATACAGATCTGTTGCTCAAATAACTTGAGGGAACTGTGCTCTAAAGGAGAGACAGTACCACGTAAGGACATCCTCGGCACTGGAAGAAAAATAGAGGACCAAAATTACCTGGATATTAGTAAGTCTTAGTAACTAATTGGTTACCAGTGGTCCCCATACAACATGGTAAATTTTGTTTTCTACTTCTCAGTTTTTAAATTCTAACAATTCATCCAGCCACAATACTCTTTGAAGCTGATATAAAAGGAAGATTCATTTACTGAAGTATGAAGGATTGGGGGTGCAATTCAAAGGTAGAGCTCTTGCCTAGCATGCTCGATGCCCTAGGTTCAATCCCCAGTGGACAGGTTAGTTGAGGTCTGGTCTGTCCCTCCCTTCCTTCCTTCCTTCTTTCCTTCTTTCCTTTCTTCCTTCCTTTCTTTTTTTCTTTATTTGTAAGCCAGCTATATCCTGGCATATTTTGTATAATTACTGTTAGGAAAAATATGACATTAAAAAGCTAAAAAAATTAAAAAGAGAACATTCTCTTCTCTTTATTTTTTCATTATCACTCCACTAAGGACACTTTTTTTTTTCATATTATTTCCCATGAAGTATATTCTAAGGACTCTTTAGACAAGTTGGGTTATGCTGTAGAGTGCCACCACCTTTGTAATACCTAAGAATCTTTTAGTTCCCAAGAATCAATTTTCATTCCTAGGGAGTGAAACAGCCCCCATTAAGAATGGATACTTTAAAATAATACCAATTAAGCAAGATCCTACAAACTCTCAATTCATCATATAGAGGCAAAGCCTTTACAAACTTAAAAATATTATTCATCGTGGTCATAATGAAGCATTTCTTCATATATTACATTGTTTAATAACTCTCCCATTACCTTATGTAGTTTTCACATTGAGCTTTATGAGAACATAATGTAAGTTTTCATTTTCCTCTTGATAAATTTTATCATAACATCCAAGTAGCCACCTGTCAGTGGCTTGGGATATTGTAAACACACCACTGGGTGATTCAAGAAAGCCACTGGATAAACCTAGTTTAGTTGTAAAAATTGACAGTACTCTTTTCCTGCCACCATCATCAATGTAAAATATATAGGCTTGTCCTTCCCATTGCCCTACAAAAATCTCTCATTATCTCCTGATGCCTTCTGTGCTGTTTTAATCAGACTTTACAGACATGAATAATAGCAGGAAGAAAATGTGCTTATGAACAGCATGCCTTTTGATGACAAGGGGAGATCAAGCAATAAAGCTCCACCCACTGAGGTGGCTCAAGACAAGTGGATTTTCTTCAAACTTCAAACCACCTCACTAAGAATGTTGTACTTCTGAACCTTTATTACCAAATGCCATATATTATAGTTGCAAATTCATTTAAAGATATCCTTATTAATTTACCACAGCTACCCTAAGGTTATAATAAAACTTTCTCATATGACCAAGGACACATTTAAGGGAAATAGTTCACAGCCGTGACCCCTATAGAAAGATTTCCTTTCCAACAATTTTCTACAAAGACCATCAAGGTAATTGACCTTTCAAAAGAATCAAAGCATACCATCAAGGCTTGATTTCAACCATCATAACTAACTTATGAAATAGAATTCAGCTTCCCCACCCTGCTCGTCTTATATGAGTATCCCTTTTTAAAAATATGTACATGAAAGTGTTATTAAAATTATTATCATTATCATTTTTGTTTTATATTTCAAAAATACAAAATTTCTGAAAATTTTTTATCTTTTAAGAAAAATTTTGCAGAATTTGTGAATAGGCAGAAACATAAATAATAGTTTTACTCTGATTATTTCTAATATATGGATATGAAAATATATGAATCAAACATAATAGTTTAATTTATTATCACTCTGATATTTTTTCCTCCTCCTATGCTAGTTTAAACTTTATTTCATTTTAATAGTGGGTATATTAAAATCCTGTAGCAGAAACTTAGCTATTATTGAATACAATGTTACCTTTAATCTTGAAGTAAAAACTATTTGCAGCTAATATGACAAAGTTTCCCTTTGATTACCTGTGATGTCATCACACATATAACTTCAAACTACATTCTTTCACTTATATTCAAAACTTTGAATGATCTGTAGATTCATAAAATTTTCAATTTCTTGTTACCATTCTTTTCATGTAACTGAACATACAATTGTCTCTATTGATCATTCCCTGGCCTTAGCCATTTTTTAAAATGATAAGTAACTTAAATTAAGTACTGTCACAAAATAAGACAATACCCAAAATCAGTTCAAAGGATTAAGATGCAACAAATTATAGATGTGAAAATAATGCATATATTTAATTTTTTCATCTGTGAAATTAAATTTGATATTCAGTAGAGGACCAAGTAGTTAAGTGGCAATAGAGCAAGAACAATAGGTAGCTTCTTGGGTATTTTTCATAAAAACTAAATAAAAGAAAATATGGAAGAAAGGAATTTTTAGATGCTAGTATGGGAGGAGGTGATGGAGTTTTACCACATGCCTTTCACTCTTCCAGAATGCTTGACTTTGTGCTAGATTACATTTGTATTCTAAGAATAATTGATGTGACTAATACTTTTTCTAAGCTATAATTACAAATTTTTCTTTCTTAGCTTAACTACACTACTATTTTCTGGCTAAAATTATTTAAAAATAGAGTGAAAATACCTCAATGAGGTACAGCTGACAGTATGGTGTTAATCTTTTCAGATCTTATTAAATCTGAAATATAACAATAAAGATATTTCTTTAAAGACGAACTTCATTGCTTTCAAATTTATTCCTGTGGCAATTTGTAACATATACAAATATGTTTTTCTTGAAAATAAAAGAAGCTCTGTAGATTTGTTAAAGGATAACCACAGCAAGTAATCTAATGCCCTCTTTCATACCGTGTTCATATTCCTCATTTGGAGATGTGGGTTTTATAGCAATTTATTTTCAATAATTTCATTCACATGCTTCTACAGGGAGTTTATTTATTTCTAATATGGTAGTTACAGATTTTTTTATGAAATAAATTCCATTTCAAGACCAGAGCAATCAAACCTAGACTAGAGATCAATGCACTAAAATCAATGCACTAAAAATGCATGTTTTCTTTCAAGACAATAAAGCAGTAGTGTATAAAACAGTATAATCACTCTCACCAAAAAAGTAAAAAGACTCAATCTACCAAATAGACACTTTTTTTTTAATCTACAGAAAGGGTATCAATGTGTGCATCTTTGTATACATGTGTGTGCTTGTATGTACATTCTCAAACAGAAAAATAAATGCATATTTACCTTTGCTTCTGTTTGCATGTATCTACTGCTCTCTATATGGAAAAAACAAGAAATACAAGAAAAAGAAAGGATGAGTCTTTTAGAGAAATTAATCATGTCTAACTCTCAACAGAGGTAGTGAAATAAGTTCAATTCCCTATTTATAACATGACTCTCATGTTAACCTTTAGAGGAACATTACAAGCATTGGATGTCTGTTCTAACTCCTGGGCTTTGAGGAAGCCCATGATTTCAGCTCATCCTTGAGCAGATGGCTGTGTACAGGTAATCAGTGAGCAGATTCCCTAATGTGTGCACAGTGCAGACACAAGTTAGCCTTTGCCTTCTGGAACTTGCTGGATGAGAGCTGTTATTGATTTCTTTTAATTTTCAGCACAGTCATTATTCATCAAGGCAAATTATTTTCTTTTTATTTCAACTTGACAATTCTTTATTTTATGGGGTATAATATGATGTTTTGATACAGCATACATTGTAGAATAAAACAAATAAGGTTAACATATCCATCACCTCACATACTTACCATTTCTTTTTGGTGACAACATTTAAAATCCACCCAGCAATTTTGAAATGTAAAATACATTATTACTAACTGTAATCATTTTGCTGTGCAATAGATTCAGCTGAACTTATTCCCAGTGTCTAACTGAAATTGTGTATCCTGGGACCAAAATTTCCCTTTTCTTCCCATCCCTCAAGATGGTTTCTAAATATTCATTTATGTTTTCAATAATTTTTATTATAATTTGAAGAAACTTATTTTCCATAAGTCGACAAGCTGACTTCACTATAAAATGATCAGTAAGTAGTTAACAGGAAAGTCTTGTTTGAAACAAACATTGAGACAGTCTTCCCTTTTTGGATAGCTACCTGTCTCATTGTAATTAAACACTGATTTCTGCTATCATTGGTAGAAGTAAGAATGTCATTTTTCCCCCTCTTCAAATGGATTATCTTTTGGCTCCAAGCAAAATAATGATTTAATAAAATAGCAAGAGCAAAACAAAGTTTTAACTCCATCTCTCATTTTTTTCCTAGCTGGATTTTGTGAAGGAAAGAAAAGAAATCAGTTACCAAGAGAGATGAGGTCTATCCTGGCTTCTCCTCATTGTAGTAATGGCACAGCAGCCATTGTATTGCAGAAAATAAAGAAGTCTGGTTTCTTTCCTTAATTCAGAGGAAAAGAGCCTGTTGTGGGGGTGTATGCCTATAATCTCAGCAGCTGGGGAGGCTAAGAAAGGAGGATTGAGACTTCAAAGCCAACCTTATAAAAATGAGGTGCTAAGCAACTCAGTGAGACCCTACCTTTTAAAAAAAATACAAAATAGGGCTGGGGATGAGGCTCAGTGGTTGAGTGTCCCTGAGCTCAATCCCTGGTAATACACCCTGCCCCCATAAAAAAAAAAATCAGAAGAAAAGAAGTAGTTCCATTTGTAGTTTAGACTGGGTAAAAATCATTTCCCCAGGTTGCCTCCAAGAGAGGAGTGTCATGGATACTTTCCTTTGTTGAGATAAGTTATGGTTTAAATAGTATCATAAAGCAAATCTAAAATCCAAAAGGATTTGGAATAACTAGATAGTTGTTGGTTATAAAACAATAATTGTAGTGATATTTTCAGCTAATATGACAAACATTAGATGTTTAATACCTAAATAATTTGAATGCTCAATGTATTTGTCTAGTGATAAATAGATTTCCATAACTCTTTTGGCTAGAAAATAACTTTTGCATAAAAATTTATTGAAGAAGTATTTTTCAATAGACTGGTCTCAGTGTAAATGATTTTAATATGGATTTGAATCTATTTTGAAATATTTTTATTAATTTATAAATTTAAAATACTATATATGTAAAGTAAATTTAAGAAAACAATTTTTATGTATGATTTCTTTCAAATGATTATTTGTAAGCAGATATATCCAACTTTATTTAGATCCAACTTTATTTGTTTAAATCTACCCAACTTTTAAATGTAAAACCCTAGCTCTTATCTTTTATTTTCTTTCTAATGTAGTTTTCTTTGGGTGCCACATATTATGGTAAAAAAAAAAAATTAGCTATCCTGTAACATTTCAGGACAAAAAAGCATAAATCCTTTCATTTTCCTCATTATTTTAAATAAAACTCATTCTTTCATTAGTGATCTAAACTCAAAGCCTTGATTGTATTTCTATTCTTTTGTTGTTGTTTTTTTTCCTCTGTTAGTCTTGGTGGTTGTATTACTTCTTTGGCACAGTTAATAGAAGAATGTAAGAATCTGTTAGATAGCTGAGAAATAAGCAAGCAGTCCTAACTATTTTATGCCATTTTTGCTCCTTATTGAATTATATAGTTAGCTTTTAGCAAAATGTTTCTACAACAGAACTTTGAAGTTAGCTATGTAATGAAGTGTTAAGTCATGTTAATGCCGTTAGGAATAAATAGTATGTTCATACAGAGTGAAATTTTCCAAAGTAAGGCAAGACCAATTATTTCCTTTTTTTATTCAAATTTATCACATGTAGCACAATAAACTATAAATATATGACAAAATAAAATGCTAATAACATATTAGAAATTATAGCATTTCTAAAATATTAAAAATGTTTATTTAAATTACTCTAAGGCATTTTATTATTAGCAATATTAAAATAGCTGCTATATTAGACTTAGTGCTAACCTTTGTTCTTCTTAAACTCTATCATTTATTCAAATGTTGAAAATCAAAATGTGTATGCAAAAAAGGAAATTCTGCACAACGGGACACTGGCTATGATTGCAGACTCCAGATAAGACAACCCGTTGCTGTTTACTGCCTGGTCTGCATTGCAGTCCACACCCAGCTGATGCTTCTCATTAGTTGTGTGACCAAGAGTACATCATTTAACTTCTTCTAATCTCAGTCACACCATTTATAAGCTCCATATGTTTCAATGTTATTTTTCCAGAAAATAAATGTTCCATGTAGTGTAAGCAAAAAGAGATTTCTCATACAGGGTATTAATTTAGAGAATTCCAAGTAGGCTGCAAAAACAAGCTTCCTGTGTTGGAACAAGGAAGGAGACAGCCTTTGGAAGGTCTGACTAGGACTTCACAGTTCTTATAGAATCCTCACCACAGCAGCTGCTTTCAGCACAATAGCTAAGGTGCATGGAACCACTTCAGGCACTGGAACTCCAGAAACACAAAATGCTACAGCCACAAGACAGAATTCTTGTGGCTTTTGTCTCAAGGTGTTCACATCTGCTTTTCAGTGTGTGATTCTGCATCTGCTTAATAGAATCTGTGTGGAGTCTAGTGTTTTCACTCTTTCTCTTTTCTAAAACAGATTTGCCAAAATGTTTTTAGATTGATTCTTGAATTATCCAATCTGTAGTAGAAGCAGAACAACTTGATATAATGTTATGAATTTTGAGAGCCCAAGTATGTGACCTATACTTTGCACAGTGTTTGTCATATAATAAACATTCAAATATTAGCAATTACCAATTTTTCACTTAGCTTTGCTTTAAACTCTTGGGCCCTAATCAAACTTAAAAAGAGAAAAGAGACAAAGTATCTCTGAACTCTGATTTGATATTAAAAAATAACAGGCTTCCAATAACCTCAGCACCATTCTAAGATCTTAAATAAAGAAATCAGATATTATAAAAGGCTTGTAACCAGATGACCAAAATGTGTGCAAAACACATATTCTGCATCAGTACTCTATGTAATTTTCCATTTTGTTGTCATTTTGATAAGAAAAAATAACTGAGATTAAAGATATGTGTACATAGAATCTCTGGAATAGAAGCTTTTAAAAATTATAGAATTATAATTTTCTACATTTTCTCAAACTCAAATCATCAACAGTGTTAAATCGTGACATTATACATACTATTATTCTTTTTGAGACAGGGGAAAGGATAGATAACAAATTATCAGGTCAGAAAAATGGGGGCTAATTCAAAGTAAAGGAAATAATATGGTCACGTCTCCAGAGCACTTCCCCCACCCCTCTCAACTTGTTGTCAAGGTTACCAACATCTCTAGGTAATCACTCCTCCCAATACAAGGAGATGCTAATGAATGCTTCCTGGATGGCTCTCTTCCTGCCTTTTGGCCATGTAGGCAAGACAGAAAGAGGAGAGAGTTGGGGAAGAAAGGAAACCTAAAATCTATCAAGGAGCAAAACACACCCCATTCCACAGATACCAGCTCTGGGTCCCCTTCTTCTCTTCAGAGAAGTCTATTTTTGTTCTATCTCTTGAACTAAACTTGTTTTCTACCCTTGTTTCAGTGTTTCTTGGGTGTTTAATCTTCAACACTGAGGGAATAAGAATCCAGTACTGATTTTCAAGACTGGTATTACTTTCACTATTCTAGACTTTGGCATCATTTTTTCATACCCACTTGGGTCATTATAATATATTTAAGTTTCAGGTTCCACTAAACATAATTATGAACACACATCTACACGTTCCAGAGATGTTGATATTCAGGCTACTCAATCTGTGAAAGCCCTGTCTTCTTTTTTCTTTTTCCCCCAGAGCAATAAAAACCTCATCTTTAATTTCAGAAGTTAGGTATTTTTTTCAAAAAGGCATCAGCAGTGATACAGCAGTCTGATCAAGGGGCGTGGAGAGAGCTAGGTCTCTAGTTGCTGAGTTTTAGTATTGTATAGCTAACTTGGACAATTTGCACTTTTTATAAAATTTCTCTTCTTTTTTTAAATTTATTTATTCTTATTAGGAGTACATGACAGCAGAATGATTTTGATTTATTGTACACAAATGGAGCACGACTTTTCATTTCTCTGGTTACACATGATGTAGAGTTGCACCATATGTGCAGTCATACATGTACCTAGGGTAATAATGTCGATCTCATTCCACAATCTTTCCTGCCCCCATGTCTCTTCTCCTCCTCTCCCTCCCATTTGGCCTAAGTTCCTCCATACATCCCATGCCCCCTCACCCATTGTGGATTGCCACTTATCAGAGAGAACATGCAGCCTTTGGTTTTTTGGTATTGGCTCACTTGCTTAGCATGATATTCTCCAACTCCATCCATTTACCTGCAAATGCCATAATTTTATTCTCTTTTTTTTGCTGAGTACTATTCCATTGTGTATATACACTATAGTTTATCCATTCATCTATTGAAGGGCATCTAGGTTGATTCTACAGTGTAGCTATTGTAAATTGAGCTGCTATAAACATTGAAGTGGCTGCATCATTGTAGTATGCTGTTTTTAAGTCCTTTGAGTATAGACTGAGGAGTGGGATAGCTGGGTCAAATGGTGATTCCATTCTAAGTTTTTTAAGGAATCTCCATACTGCTTTCCAGATTGGTTGTACCAATTCGCAGTCCCACCAGCAATGTCAGAGAGTGCTTTTACCCCCGACATCCTTGCCAGCACTTATTGTTGTTTGTGTTCTTCATAATTGCCATTCTGACTGGCATGAGATGAAATCTGTCTTGATTTACATTTCTCTAATTGCTAGAGATGTTGAGCCTTTTTTCATGTATTTGTTGATCAATTGTATATCATCTTCTGAGAAGTGTCTTTTCAGCTGTTTAGCCCATTTATTGATTGAAAACCCCTGTCTTCTGTTTCACAAGATTTGCAGATCCCTTTCCTGCTTCTTTCTATGGATGACTGTGATAATAAATTGTTAGGAAAAGCTAACCCAGATTTTTAGGTGAGATGTTTGGAATATAGATAATATGAAGCTAAAAGATCTAATTTTGAAACTGTGACAATGCAAAAAGATGAGTGGGGATTGCAAAGTATTAAGGGAGAATCGGCAGAACAATGTGAACTCAGATGTGGATATTCATAGGCAAGTTCTGGTAACTAAGATCCTCCATAATTTAAAAAAAAATGGTGGTGTCCTATCGTCCTAACAACAACAGCAACAAAAACAACAAAATGAGAAAAAAAGGGAGAATTAAAACAAATAGAGTATCAGGCAATGAATAAAACAAACTTTAAGGAAAAAATAATAACTACCCTAGGTTTCTGGATAACAAGAACCACTGTTTACAAAAGAAGGAATGACAAGAGAAAAATAAATTGTTAGCATATATAGGAGATACCAGAACCCAAGTATTTTTTAAAGAGGTTTATTTGAATTCAAGCTTATATGGCACCTTCAACACAGGATAACAAATTTTTAAAGAAAACAAAAAAGGGAAGACTTCAAATATCTACAGGTGGCAAGCTGGGAAATGTCAAATAGTAGGCAAAATAAGGCTGCTTAGTAAAGCTTGTAGTACAAATTTTCTAGGTGTCATTTCCAGACTCATAAGAACATAAAACCGTCCCCACTGGTTTACTTGGTTCTCTCTGGTAAAGAAAGAATTCCTTTATCTCTGTAAACCTATCTCTTCCATTTAGACAAATATAAGGGCAGAACCCTTTTCTGCATCTGCTTGTTAATTGTTCAGTTCAGCAATTCTTCATGCTTTGGGGACATATATTCTGGTCTCCCACTGTTTTAGTCAGCTTTTTCTCTGCTGTGACTAAAAGGTCTGACTAGGAAAATTTTAGGTGAGAAAAATTTATATAAGGGCTCACAGTTTTAGAGGTCTCAATTCAAAGACAGCAGACTCCATTCATCTGGGCTCTAGGTAAGGCAGGTCACCATGGGAGTGGAAGAGTGTGGCAGAAGGAAGTAGCTCACTTGGTGATCAGAAGACAGAGAGAGAGAAGCTCCATGCTCCAGATACAAATATATACTCCACAAGCCACTACCAAATCTTATCTCCTCCAGCCACACCCTACCACTTCAGTTACCAGTTAATCTCTATCAGGAGATAACTCACTGATTGGGTTAATACTCTCGCAGCCCAATTATTTCTCCTCTGAACCTTCTTGCATTGTGTCACACTTTTGGAGGACAACACATCTAAACCATAACATCCACCATCATCTCCTATACCTGCCCTCCCATCCCACAAAATAGACAAAGACCAACATTATATCCAGTACTTATGGCTATTCCAGTTTTTGCGGGTGGAGTAGCTGGAATATCAACATCTCTGGAACAGGTTGATTTGTGTTTAGAATTATGTTGAGTATGTTTCTTAATGAATCATGTGTCTTTATGTAATCCAAGAGCAAAAGTCAACTGAAAAATGTCACTTTGTTTTGTGGGTAAAACACAATTCAATTTAAGTACAATTCAGTAAAAATCTATGTTCTAAGCACTTTTATTGGTTCTGTATTCTTGATGACATTTACTCAGAACAGCTTCATTTGATACAAATGGTAGATATATGAAAATAGATATTACATGAAAAACATCAAAAATAAATCACCAACAGCTGACAAAGAGCAAGTAAATTACCAGGTATATTCAATTACCTCCTCTCAATCTCTTACTCTTTTTTTTTTTTTTTTTTTTTTTTTTGATAAAAGGCTGAGGAGAAGACACTTCTGGCTGCTTTCACAAATCCTAAATAAGAAGGGAGAGAATCAGGTCTTTCTCAATACAATGACTCCCCATGTGAGTCCTTGAATGTGGTATGTCTTTCCACCACACACACTAGTGGCTCAAACAGATCACTAAGAGGGATGAAGGAGGCATTAAATGATTCTGAGAATAGAGAACTACAAGGTCAAAATGAGATCAAATCTACAGAAAATTGGGACCAATCTACGGAAAATTAAGAGAAGAAAAAATATTTAAGAAAAGTATAGAAATTACTAGGGAAAGTACTATCTGGAAATTCAGGGTAGTTATTATACCCAGACTAAGTCATGTTTTATTGAAGGATCAAGAAAAATTACCCTAGACCTAGAATATCTGACCCTTTGAAGACAAGAAGATCTCATTGATCCTCATAAACAATTGTAGAGAAGTTTTGCTTGCACTCATAAAAACTAAGTTAGGTGTGTGTTGCTTTTACTGTTCTTTCCTTGAGGATGGTTATAGATTTGTTGCCTACAAAACAGTTGTAGAGATAAGACAAATTACATTCCCAAACTGATGCTTTGAGAAAGAGCTCTAGGCAAGGAAGAGCTGACCAATAGAAATCTGCTGATTTGAAGCATTCCTATTTTCAATACCAGACTTAGACCATAGAAGAATTAATCTCAGAAAACTGAATATCCAACCTATCACAATAACTAAAAGTACAGGTGAGTTATACTACCATGCCAAAGGGCATTAGAAAGGAAAATTTAGAGTATCAAGATGACTGATGATGGGTGAACTGACACATGACGTTAGCCATTTAGGACTTTCCAAGTATATGTATAACCCTGACAGGGAAGTGGAACAAATTCATTAAATGCATATAACTTTAGTTAAAGGAATTAGACATGCCTCTTCCTCATTTGAAGTTGCTTTCAAATTTTAATGTATATAAAGAAAAATATATATATATAAATAAATGGAAAATGTGATAAGAATTCACCAATGTAGTGTTCTCATATTTCAGAAAACATAAGAATTTTCCTTTTTTGAATATTTTTCATATGATGCCATTTTTTGTATTCCAGTGTTGATTATAACATTTATATTTGTCAGTGTATTATTTTGAAGTAATGAAAATGTTTTGGAACTTGATAGAGGTAGTGATTGTGCAACATGGTAAATGAACTAAATATTACTGAATTGTATAATTCAAAATGGCCAATTTTATGTCCAATTTATGAATTCTATGTCAATAAAAAATGTTAAACACTATTGATTAACAAAGCAAAAAAATTTGCACAAATCTCCATCCCCTATTAAATTCATTAACTAATTGCTTTTATGAATATTGACATATATTTTCCACCTTTAAAAATCCTCATTTTCATATCATTTTATTAATAGTGTGCACTTTTCTTGGGTGTCTTTTAGAGTAGTCATTGTGAGACTTGGTGAATTTTTTCCTGCTCTTTTTGGAAAAAAATAAAATTTTTGAGAGCTAAATTTGACTATTTTTGGAAATGTTTCAAAAGAAAGAATGAAACAGTTTTCTTTTTTTAAATTGCATGACTCTGATATCAAGTATGACAAATTCATTTTGGCCTTTCATAAGAACACAGAAGGGCTGTGGGGTGTGTGTACAATTTTCCCTTACATTGTATGTAAGAGTATTACCTTGGAGAAATAAGAAAATGAAGGCAGAAATTTGTTCATCTTTATTTAGTGTTAATAGAAAATATATCTGTTTCCAATAATAAGAAACCTCTGAAAGTCAACAAGGATAACTGGAAATGGTGTTTAAAAACCACTAGCATGGAACTTGTGAAATATAGTATTTTTAAAAGTTCAGGTGATTGAGGTAATTGTCTTTCATTCTTTACTCTCTTTTAAAATGTAAATATTTTCTGAGATGAAATTTTTCTTATTTATATTTTATTTCTGCCTTAAAAAGGTGTTATTTTATATGTCTATTCTAAAATTCATGTTGCTTTTAATCTTGCTGTATAATGTGTATGAATTTTCATACACACATTCATTTAGCTTGTTTATTTTCAAATAGTTCATTGTATTTGTTTGACTGGCAGCCCACTTAGTTTTAAATTTACTTTTATAAATTTTTATAATGGTCACATAGAGGCAATGAAACTGTTCTCTGGGTCCTATTTTGGATGTGAACAGATGAAAGCTGTCCTAGCAAATGC
This sequence comes from Geosciurus inauris, assembly GCA_004024805.1. NCBI lineage: Eukaryota > Metazoa > Chordata > Mammalia > Rodentia > Sciuridae > Geosciurus > Geosciurus inauris. The sequence continues at coordinate 96,972 of PVHX01002021.1, forward strand.
CCAGAATAACCTAGCACTGGGCCAGTGTGGAGATGCCTTGATTCTGTCACTTGAATGCAGTCTCTGGAGATCTTGGCTAAGAAGCACAAAACAAGCAGCATCTGTTTATCCACGTCTTAACCAATTTGGTATTTAAATCTCTTTTAACTGGAAAATTCAATTTATAGATTAGTGGTGTGTGGCTCTAGTGGTTTTCAGCTCATTTCCTCATTTCTCTGCCAACTGGAAATTATTCAGTGATGCTACTTGACGATATGCTTTATAGTTTTGTTTTTCTAAAACTCACTGAATGGCAAATATCTGTCTTATTTTTCTAAATGTTAGAAAGTAAGATTCTTCACACTAGTTCAATTTGTCTAAAGATTGCCAAGAAAGCAACATTTTACCAGGGTTTGAATGTCAGTAGGTAAAGACATAAGTATATGTCAAAACTTAAAAAGAGAGTCACCTATGCATTATAAAATTGTCTAAGGGTAGAAATACAAAATAGTTTGATAGTACTTTATATTTTTAGAGCTTTATATCAATCATTGACATGATGAGACACATGTAAACTACAGAGGAGTAGTGTTTTGATGTCATTATCCATTTTTTTCAGTTTGTATTATACTTTGTCTCTTGTTTTCATGGTAAGAACAATCACTTACTTTCTTTCAATCATTTTTGAATCCTATAATGTTGACAGTATTACCAGATCAAATGATAAAAACAAAAATCAATTCTCTAAAATTTATTTGACATTTGTAATAAACATACTTTTTACATATATCATAAGCTATATACACACCATTAAATCTTATGAGGTGAAGATTCTCTTTTTTTTTGGTACTAGAGATTGAACTCAGGGGCACTCAACCACTGAGCCACATCCCCAGCACTATTTTTTGTGTTTTATGTAGAGACAGGGTCTCACTGAGTTGCTTAGTGCCTCGCCTTTGCTGAGGCTGGCTTTGAACTCGCGATTCTCCTATCTCAGCCTCCCTAAGTGCTGGGATTACAGGCTTGCGCCACCATGCCCAGCTGAAGATTCTCTTTTATTGGAAAATTACTATTATTCCTTTGAAAAAATATTTGGAAGAATAATAATAAAGTATTTGGTGAATAAAATTTTATAAAATGTCAGTAGTTAAGGACACACACCATCAGAAACATATTTGAAGATTGACAGTATATGTTCATTTGCTACTTCTATCACTAAAAATAATTGGAATTTTGTCAAAATAAAAGATTTCCATTTACATAATTGTAGCAGTTATGTGGTTTGGACAGAGGCATGAAAGTAGAAGTATTCTTTGAGCATGATGTTCTTTATGTTTTGCCACCAATACATCATATTTATAAAATTATGCCATGGTTCTTTAGTTACTTTCTAGGAGCTTCAAATAAATTATAGACTTATTTGTGTAAAAAATAAAAGTACACCTTTGAAATAAACTTTCATAGCAGCTATTAATCTTATTTCATAAACTGCATTTCATAATTTAAATCTTGCTTCAGCTTCCATCTCATTTGACTGGAAGAAAATTCAATTCAGGTCACCTTTAGATTCCTTTCCTTCACAACAGGGAAACAAATCTTAGAAAGCAGCCCCATGTTGAAAGAAAGGGAGAAAGTCCTCTAATCATCAGGCTTACTATTCACTGATGAATCATTATTGTCTATCCTACCTTATTCCCTATCACTGGAAGTTTGTGGCTTTCTTTCATGCCTGATTTTGGGTGTGTATGAAGCTTTGACAAGACTGGAAAACTCAGTGCTCCTCATTAGCCTCCCTGGATGCATTATGAAGTCATCTACTCTGCATTTCTATAACTATCAGGAAAATATTCCTTTTTCATTTTTAAACCACTGTATTGAAATATGATCAACATGAAAAAAGCTGTGTGTATTTAATGTATACATTTCATTGAGTTGGGAATAAGAATATACTTGTGAATCTATCGCCACTGTCAGGGCCGTAGATATATCTATCACCTCCAAATTCCTTCCTCCTTTTTTATTATTAGCATCTGTGTGTATTATAAACACTTAATGTAAGATCTACTCTCTTATTCAATTTTAAGTACAGAATATGGTGTTTTTAGCTATAGGTATTTTGCTGTATAGTAGAACTAAAGAACTTATTTGTTTTGTATAACCAAAATGTGGTAGCCTTTGACCATCATCTACCCTCATTTCCCTCTATCCCAAGCTATTGGCAACTGCCATCCTACTGTATACTTTTATGAATATAGCTAATTTAGATTATATAAATATAAATATATATATATATATATGAGATCATGCACTATTGTCTTTCTGTCTGTATTATTTCACTGAGCATAATGTCCTCCAGGTTCATCTATGTTGTTGCAAAAGGCAAAATGTCCTTTATAATAATATTCATCATCAAATGAAACTGAATAATTTTTCACTGAATATATTAACCACATTTATTTGCCCATTCATCTGTTGATGGATATGTAGATTGTTTCCATACCTTGTCTGTTGTGAATAATGTTACAGTGAATGTGCAGTATTCAAATCCTTTGGATAAATACCCAGCAGCAGAAATGTTGGAGCATACTGTACTTCTACTTTGAACTTCCATACTGTTTTCTTAATGGTTGTACCAATTTACATTCCTATGAATATTATATAAAGGTTCTTTTTCCCCACATCTTCTCCAACATTTGTCATATGTATACTTATTTTGATAAGAGCCATCTTTCAGGTTTGTGTAATAGTAATTTTGATTTTATTTTCCTTGATGATTAGTGATATTGCACAACTTTTCATACACCTATTTGTTATTTATGACTTTTTTATTAAAACAGAACTTAAAAGAATTAAAAGAATTAAATTGACTAGAAATAAACTTAACCAAAGAAATGAACAGTCTATACTGAAAACTAAAATGATGAAAGAAATTAAAGAAGATATAAATGACGATAATGCTATCCCCTGCCCATGAACTGGAAGAATTCATATTGTTAAAATATTGATAATAACCTAAGGGATTTAGATCCAATCTAAATTCTGTCACTATCAAAATTATAATATATAAAATTTGTGATATGTAAATTATATCATAAATATGTAACATATTTACAATATGTAAATTATATATAATTATATATGATAAAATACATATGAAAATATATATATATACACATTATTTTTAATTCTAAAACTCATTGTTATCAGGAGGCTCTAATAGTGCCCCTGGGAAAGAAGTTAGACTACTACTCTGGCTACTCAATAAATATTCTGTCAGATTTGTAGGAAAATAAGTTTTATTCAAAGCCACCTTTGAAGGAAGATAAAAGGAAGCTACTTGTTTCAACAGTTTAATTTTAAATCTGTGAACTTGAGCATAACTTTTTAAGAAGAAGAGACAGGGAAAAAGAGACAGCTGCATCCATTCAAGTGAGAGAAAAGGCAGAAACATACATATGGAATTGTAGTTATCCTATGTCAAACAGACCTCAGATGGGGCAATCTGGCTCCCAGCTTCTTTGGCACCCCTCAGGGTAAAGGGTTGTATCCCTTAGTTTCCATCTCTCAGAAAGAGAAAATTTCTCTTAATTCAGAGAGGACACCCAAATTCAATCTGCTTCAATATGAAACCACAAAAGTACACAGCTACAGCAATCATGAATAAGAAGAAGCCTGGAGACTTCATACTGCCATATTTTAAATTATATTACAAAGCAATTTTAATCAAACCAGTGTAATAGTAGCATTGAAACCAACACATAAAATAGTACAATAAAATAGAGTGGCTATTTTATCTTTGGGTGGCTTTGAACTGATCCAGTTCTGCCCATTTCCTTTTTGGTAGTTGTCAGGAATAACTATAAATAAATAGATATCACATGTATTAGTAATGTGATATCTAGTTTTCTTAATTAATTAAAATACTTTATTTACATATACTGCTTTATAAATGACCACAAGATATCTTAGGACAATCAAAGTATTCAAACCAGGCAACCAAGAATGATGATCATTGCTATTCTTCTGCAATGGGAGTACTTTGGGGATTGGTCATTAGTGAACCTATTTCACAAGACAGTCTATAAATAAACACTGAAGTACACAGTAAATTTATCAGGGACAAGGTCAGAAAGAATGCAAAATGGGGAATAATGAATGGTATCTTCAATAAATGGCTGTGGGAATACTGGATATCCACACCCAAAAGAATGGAATTAGATCCTTATGTTACACTATACATAAATATTAACACAAAATGTAAACAAAATGTAACTCATGATGTAAACATAAGTCTTGAAATCCTAAAATTCAGGAGAGAGAGCATAGAAAAATATCCTTGACATTGGTTTTGACATGACTTTTTGATGACACCAAAACACAGATAACAAACAAAAAATAAACAAATGGAATTACATGAAACTAAAATGTTTCTGCATGTCAAAGAAAACAACTAACAGAAAGAAAAGGCAACCTACAGAAGGGAAGAAAATATTTGCAAACCATATATCTGATAAGGGGTCAATATCAAAAGTACGTAAAAGCTCCTATAACCCAGTAGGAAAAAAAAATAAGTACCTGTTATGATTTAAATATGAGATGATCCCCAAAAGCTTATCTATTGGACAATGCAAGAATTTTCATAAGTGAAATGATTGGGTTATGAGACTCTTAAACTAATGAGTAGACTAATACACTAATATGAATTTACTGGGTGGTAACTAAAGGCAGGAAGTGTGTGGCTAGAGGAGAAACTCACTATGGGTGTGCCTTTGGGGCTCATACTTTGCCCCTGGTGATCAGACTGTCTTTCCTGTTTACCATGTTCTGAGTTGCCTTCATTTGCTATGACCTTTCTGCCATGATATTTTGCCTCATCTTGGGCCCAGAACAATGGAATAGACTGTCTATGAACTGGACCTCTGAAACTGTTAGCCCCAAATAAACTTTTGCTCCTCTACATTGTTCTTATCGGGGATTTCAGTCACAGAAAAGAAAACTAACTAAAATAATAAAGCAATTAAAAATCTGAGAGTTATTTTTAGGGTGAAGTAATTAGATTATACTTGTTTATAGAACTCCCTTATGTTTTTCCCTAGTTTTGGAGACATCCTCTCTTTTCATGCCCTCAAAGTAGAAAGGTCTTCTGTATCAAGAACCTAACAGAATCTCCTCAAATAAATTTAGACATTAACAAAACAGAGGAAGGAATAATTGTATGAAGCAGGAACCATCTACTCCCTGAAGCTATGGATTATACAGCTTCCTAACTTTGTCATGTGTACTGCCTTAGGTTAAACCCAACTGAATAAAATGTAGGACTTTCTCTGTTTGCACACCCTACACACACATAGTGCCATAAAATAGAATCCCGTTCATTGGCATGCCATTCTTAAAATTGAAAAAACATAGAAATCATCAATTTTTTTCCTCATCAGAATTTATACCAGAATTATTTATTTCCCATGAACTATATGTGGCTTGCAAGTTAATAATGAAAGAGAGATGACATATGAGAGGTGCCAATCTCAGTGGAGCTATCACTATGCCTTGGAATAGGCATTCTGTTATCTCTGTTCTGCTTGATTATGACAGAATATAGGGTAGGTTAGATGAAAAAAATTAAAATAAATATTAGTTTTAAAAACAATACACACAAAAACTGTTTTGCTCTTCTTCTATAGGTCATGGGTTTTTCCATGGTAAGCAGAATATAAAAACCTTTAATTAATGATAGAAATAACAGGGAAACTAATATCTCTTTAACCACCATTTGCATTCGATGTCCACAAACTGTGCCATATAACACATGAATACAAGACATAATTCATTGTCTTGTATTTTTGCTCGTTTTCTAAGTTGAAAACTTAGTTTAGTTACATAATGTAGACATTGCAAGTACAATACAACAATGCATTCCAAATTCTAGAATTGCAATATAATTGTTCATAAATATATTTTGTGTAGATTTTAATATTATACTTACAGTAAGTATTAACAGAATTATGAACAAATTTTTAACATGAAACAACTTTAAAAACATTGTTTCTCATTAAGTTATTTAATTTTCCTAATAGCTATATTTTTTTCTATTTTCCCATTACAAAAGGGAAGGTAGATCCTTGACCAGGTTATTCTGGGCCTTATAGTAAAACATACTTTATACTTTATGAGAATGTGGATGATGATGGTATTTTTCTAATGTACATATGCAATTTTATGGAAAACAAATTTTAATATTAACTAGAAAAGTAATAAAATTTCTTGCTAAAGAACGTATTTCAAGTCCTTCTGGGTATAGACAAGTAATGGTTATGGGTGGAACAACAGGAACAAAGGGATACCAAGAAAACAATTGTGAAGACCTTCATAGACCTGCTATCTATATCATATAATCAGAGACCAAAATGCCTAACCAGATCATAATAATCTGATGTTAGCCTATTTTGGTATGTGCTCACAATACTTTTATAGAAATACCTATATTGAATTTGATAAAAATGATAAATTTTTACCTGGTTTGACTAGTTACCACACACAGACAATTGCCCTTAATTTTTACCTTTGTCTCTTTAGAGTTTAAGCTACTGCATTGCAAGTTCCTCCAAGAAATGGTATCACAGAATGGATTTTATTCCCTAATATAAATGAATAGTTTTGCTTTTCTGAAACCAAGTGTTGATTTTTTGCATAGCAATGAGTTAAGGAAGGAACAGACAGGACTAGAATATGACTTTGAGCATATACAGTTGACCAATACAGGGAAGTAAAAAAATAAGAAAGAATATGGTGATTCATTATAGAAAGACATTCTGTTCTTTCTGTAGTTACAGAAAGTACTGGTGCAAATGAAAAAAGTGACTTCTGGAACATATCAATGCCCTCTCTCCTTTCACAGACTCCTGGGTGCGGTCTCTGGGCTTGTGGCTAACTGGGCATGACATCTACAAAAGGGCAGACCTGTTCACAGGTATGCCTCATTGTCCTGTTGAATCTCATACAAAACACAAGTTCTAGGGTAAAATTAATAAGGATTTCAAGATGTCAAAAGCAATGGATTCAGCCAAATCCTGGGCTTATAAGTCTGTCCTTGTGATTGAATTAGCTTTAGGAAAAGATAGATGATGTTCTCAAATTTTGCTTTAGGGGAGAAAATCATCAGTAGATGATTTACTAATCAGCCTTCCTTTTCTGTACCAGATCAAAGTGTGGTAACCACATTTTAAAAAAATGGTTATTGTATAACTTCATAAATTATATTTTACCCAGTAAAATTTAGTCTTCTACCAAGGTAGAACATACTGTAAAAATAAAGAAAACAAATATTGAATTAGGGAAAGAAAGAAGCTCAAAAAAAGGGTGTCTGATCGGTCTACTTTGGTAAAGAGATGAATCTTATTTTTATTATGTTTTTGAAGTTGTATCTCCAGAAATGTAGCATGTAACAGTGGGTTATTACAAGATTTCTATGACAATAATGATTTTAATACATGTGCATAATGGTAAGTTGTCAGTTTTTTGTTCCATGTGCCTAGATTTAAATTACCTAATTTAAAATGGTACATTTTTAAAAAAATATTTTTTAGTTATATATGGACACAGTGTCTTTATTTTGTTTACTTATTTTTATGTGGTGCTAAAGATCAAACCCAGTGAAGTGCCTCACACGTGCAAGGCAAGTGCTTTGCCACTGAGCCACAACCTCAGCCCTAAAATGGTACATTTTATTGTTCCTTGTGATAGCATACAATTTAGAAGTCAACAGATATTTATTTAAAATGAAAAGAACCAGCAAATGAAACATCATAAAATGAAATGCCAAACTTTATCCTTTTATTCCAAAAAAGACAAGTACTTCAGCTTATCATTAAATTTTCTTTCATAAGATTTATCACACATTTAATTTTACATTTATTTGTGTGATCACTTCATTCTCTCTCCTCTCTCATAATTAATAAGCTCTCTCTCACTGATTTTGCTCACTATTGTATTCTCCATCTTTGGTTCAGGATTTGGCAAGAACCAGGATGTATACCTAAAAAGTAATACTAATGATCAAATACAGAAATACCTAATTAAGGACTCATTTTGCAAAAGAGATGTAATTATTAGCAGAAAGGAAAAGTAGGTTATCAGGAAAGACTTTACAGAAAAGATGAAATAGTGACAATTATAATAATGGGCCAAAGAAGGAAAGAGTTTAGAGACAGATTTAGTAATCAATACTCGTTAATGTTTCTAAGAAAACTACTTTACATTCATTTTATTGCTACTGAATCATAGAGTTAGTGCAAAAACTTTAAAAGAATGAAAATGGTTTTGGGAAATTAACATTTCTGTTACTTCTCAACCACTCTTTACCAAAGATTATTTTAAATTTATCTAAACTTCTGGTAAGTCATTAGTTTCTTCATTTATATTCAGTCCTTTAAAAATAAAATTTCATTTTAAATTACAAAACCCTTGTTTATATGTGACATATCAAAGTATATAATTTTCATAAAAGATAATATCTATCCAAGTTTCTTCAAATATATAACAAAAAAAGAAATACAAACAAAAAATTCATGTCTATATTAGGATAATCCAAAATTATCAAGGTTCAAAGTAGTACAATTTCAGTGACATTTATTGTGAATGTTTATTAATCAGTAGTATAAGCTATCAGAAGAAAAGCTAATCATATGAGAAAGGCTTGAGAAATTCAGTAGCTAACTTTTGAATATACAGCCAATTATAAATACTAAATTTAATTTTGTTTAGAACTGAAAGGACTAAGTAGTTCAGTTACAATTGAAATATAAACACTGAAAAAGTTTTGTTTAAATTAATCTAATTATGATATATGTTTCTGTTTTAAGATTCCTGAATATGGATCCTGATTATTCTGTATTTTTTATTTATCTCTATTTTAACATTGATAGGAATCTGTATTTCTCTCTTGGCTATCAATGTGTATTATATAATACACATTACTAAACAGCTGTCTGACAACTTCATGAAACTCCAAATAAGCTTCTGTGTAAAACAAAAATAAATAATTTTTTTTCAAACACCATCCATTAGTTTTAGGAATTATAAGTATTTCTATTTTTATACTTCCCTAATATTAAAATTTCAGTAATTGGAGCATGGGGATATAGTTCGGTTGGTAGAGTGCTTGCCTCACATGCACAAAACTTTGGGTTCAATCCCCAGCACAATAAAATCAAATTCGGTAATATATGAAATAATTAAAATGGGTTCAATCATTTTTTTCAGTTTGTGAAAATAAAACCCAACTTACACAAATTAATTGCTATATGATAGGAATATTTATGTAAGAACATATAAACCATGATGTTTATTCCTAATATTTTATTATTAAATAATTTGACTTTTCCTTCTTTATATGAATAATGTACAAAAAGTATTTTCATGCAATTTTATCACTATTCAAATCTAAACATAAATAGGAGTCAGAGTATGTATTTACCATAAATTAAATAATGTGAACACTCTAATTTCAAAATATTATATAGTCTATATTATGACAATCATATTACAGAATTTAGATTCCTATAAGCTTACTTTTATGTAATTTCAATCATAAATTTTAAGAAAATAGAGAAAAATTAGAAGAATAATACATGATTCTTATACATTTTACCTTAGGTCATAATTAATGAAAATATGTGAATATCAAATACCTTGAATTATATCTTACTATTTTATTAATACTACATATTAAATTTTAAAAAAATATGTATTGATTTTGTTCTTCATGTATGAAAGATCACTAAATCTTACCCTTTCTGTCTGTGTACCTTATCTCCAACTTCTATTTTTCCTCACATATAATACTTTGTATGGTAGTTAGTTTTATATAAAAAAACAGGTTTTTATTTTTGAGAGAGAACATAGAAAATATGGAGTAGAGTGGCCTCAATTTCTACAAAAATTTTTAATGGCAAATTTCAATACTTAAAACAAGAAAAGAGCAAGAAGAGTTTCCAACTCTCTGTCTACAGAAATCTTTGAATTTTTGATAAGAAGTTTAAACTAACTGTTCTGATATCTATGCTCTTACACTATTTCTATAAAACAAATTGCATCAAGATGTACATAAACTAAAAATTATGCCTGTTCTATATACCAGACATCTGCTCTTTCTTTCCAAACATAAATTGCTAAGGAGTACTTCAAATGAAACATAAAAAGAAAATGTGACAATTTTTTTTCCTGTAAATAACTTAAATGGGTAAATGAGTGTTCTTGGGAGTGAAGGGCACAAAGTATTTTATCACCTCAGTACTGAAAAAGATATCTCTGAATTCTATTACTCTATTGAACATAGAATCTCTTTGTATGGACAGCAGCAAATTTACTTTTTGTTTTTGTTTTTTCCCTAAATTGTCTGCAACATGGGGAGGTTAAAGGTTGAGTAAGCACTAAAAATATTATCACAAGATTTTTTTTATTGTTGTGTGGAAGGTAACTATCCTAAGAATATCATATTGTTATTGTAAAATATTCTGTCTTTTCCTTTAAAGTCAAATTAGTGTCATTTGTGTGACTTGTATACTTATCTCTATGCCTTATTTTACAAAAGAAAGTAGTTTTCTTGTTCATATGAAAGATGAAATTATTTGAGTAAATCTTTGATTCTCTTCTTTCCAAGATCAAATTATATGTACTGAAAATAAGAGATAGAAATAAATGGCCATGACATATTGAACTGCCTGCACCAAAGTAATCTTTAGTTCAAGGTCAGATATTAGAACAAACATTACCAAGAATAGATAGTAATATTAGTAATGCAAATTAAGTCAATTTTTGGAAAGTCTGTTCTTGTTATTATTTTCTTTGTTGCTGAGGGAAATGTGTATTGATCTTCACACACAAAAATAATAGCACAAACTTAATAAAGTGATCAATACATTTCCACACTCTTGCCCCAAGAGCTTGCATTTGACTTGAGGAGAGAAGAAAGTTAGATGTTAGATTCATGGAGAGGAAATGATAAAACTGTGCTATATCAAGTAAATCATGAAAGATCATGAGAGCTGAAGAATTCTGCATGGTGAGAAAACAACAGGAGATAAAATAACTGAAGAAGGAGAAATATTCTCGTAGAAGATTAGGATTGATATCATTTAAGACAATGAAAGGACAGGAAATCATCATGTGTGGAACATTATTTTAAAAGCTAAGAGGAAAACTAGACTGGTTATATACTAGAAAAGAGAATTATATAACTCTAAAGGGCCTGAGGAGAGCACTGGTGGATAAATACTTGTGAATCATAACATAATGCCTTCCACTTAAAAAAGCAAACTCTGCCACCTGGCTACTGGTGTGCCATTAACAGATTAATTCAGAAGAGTGATGAAGTCTGCTGGTAAGATGTAAGGCAGAAAGGAGACAGGGAAGCAATATATGAAAGACCTTCAGACCAAATAACTCCCCAAACTCACTGTAGCCTTTCCTAATCTTTAAAACATTGCTTAGAATTATTGCAAGTATAAGTCATTTAGCATGAGCACCACCAGTGTCCATCCTCTCATTTTAGCATATCTATATGGTCACATCTTCCTCATGTCTCTAGAATTTATCTGCAGCATCACTATTTTTCTCTCTCCTTCTGTCTCACAGGAACAATTTGTTTCCTATCTTTCACTGTGTACTAAATGTCATTCATAGCCCAACTAAGCTAGAGCTTTGTTTAAAATCAGTCAATAACTCTCTGCCTTGCATTTTAATTCTGCTTCACTGGAATGTCTCTTTTAATTATAAATATATTTAGATCCTTTCTACTTTTAAAGAGAAAAAAGAAAAAAAACCCAAAAGCCTTTTTTGTCCTTTACTATCCCTTCTATTATCAGTCTTAGTTCTCTTTTTCACTAACGAAATTCCTAAGATCTTATATATTTGCTTTTTTCTTCTTTATCTCTTCACTGGAGACACTATCTTTCAAAATCTTCACTTGTTAATGTCTTTAAAGGCAAAACAAAACTAAACTTTCACATTTTTTCCACTTTTTCATCCACTTAAATCAATACTCTCACACTCTAGGGACTTTCAAAATCTTCATTCTCTTTGTATTTGGATGAAATGATTTTTTTGGTGTATTAGTAATCTGTATACATGATTGTATTAGATTTAAAAAAAAAAAACTTGGTGACATATACAAATAAGCCTCTATTTCTTACTCAACTATGGATTGGCAAGAATTCAGCTAATTTAGATTTTGCTCCATTGGGCTTGTTTCCTAGCTGTAACTAAATTCACCTATTTCTCATACTCTTAAAATCTAAAGATAACTTAGGTATGTTCTTTTTATGAAGAAAAAAGCACAACAAGCCAAATGAAATCACGCAGCACATTTCAAGTTCTGCTCATACATTTCCACTATCATCCCATTAAACTAGTGGGTCATAAAATTATGCCCAGTATCAAATGGCTAGGGAAATGTATTCCTTCTATGGAAGGTGAAAGTGAATATTTGCCAAGGAGTGTTATAATTTACCTTACTTGGGTTTCATTATACTATATTGCCTTGGTAATGACTTCAATGCCATCTTCAAACAGGGTTGGAAAAGGTGACAAAAATGACAATTATCATGGTTTCAGGTATGTTGCTCCAGACAAATGTACTCACTGGGCACTTTGCAAATAATTTACTTATTCCTTTGAGCTATTTTATAATCTCTGTTATTACTTTTGATCTAAAACACCAGAATGAAGTTCACTATGCTCCTGGATTGAGATCATTGTCTAAGCATCATGTGATGTGATTGAGGACTAAGATGATGTTGGGGTCAAAGTAAATCAGAGAATCTTGATAAACATAAAAACATATCTCGGGGCTGGGGTTGTGGCTCAGTGGTGGAGCACTTGCCTAGCATGCGTGAGGTACTGGGTTCGATCCTCAGCACCACATATAAATAATAAATGTATAAAATAAAGATCCATCAACAACTAAAAAAAAAAATTTAAAAAAATCATATCTCAACTTATTTTTGACTATATTATTAAAACATTTTAAACTTAATTAACAAGACCATTGGTGTTTTCCTACTTTAGTTCCATAAATAACTATGTAATTGACTACTCATAACACATTAAGAGAGAAAGAAAATAGTATCAATAACCCAAGCTCTTGTATGACCTGGTAGGTTATAACAGCTGCTATGTGAAGACACCTCAATATAGGGGCATCAAAATTCATGAGGACAGTTGTAATGTCTGGGAGAGTATTGATTAATGTGTATGCAAATAAAGAGACCAAATTAAAAGACTACTTAATTCTTTAAGTTCCAGAATTTCATGCTTGGAAGAAAATGACAGATTTAAAGGAAATGGAATTCCTAAAAAACATAATTATGCAAAGGAGAAAAAAGTGTTCCTCTAAGACGAAACTTTGAGTATTTAATGTTTAATTCCTCCATCTATGAGTGACCTAATCTTCTAAACTATGTATCAATATGTTAATGAAAACTTTTGAATTATTTGTGTGAATTTATTGCAAGTTAAAAATTACACATAAAAAAAAATCACAATTATTTTCTTACTTCCGTGTTCCTCTGAAGAGAATTTCAGTAACATCAGCATGCATTCCACCACTTTGCCTTTGCTTGCCATTTGGTGACAGGATTCATTGCTTTTGCTAGAAAATAAAATTACTGCAGTGCAAATTATGCATACTCAGTTGCAATTTTCCTCTGTGTGAGGTTCTTTAAGTGTACGTTATTCATTGTTTATGAAATGTTTCATTTATAAATCTGTTTTGAAAGCCTGAAATGGAACATTATGCTTCTATGGAACTCTCTCTTATAGATTTTGTTTTCATTTTAGAGGAATTATATTTTAAATATTATATCTGCTTTCTACTGTGTTATCTTCTGCACCCTCCTTCAAATCTCAATACATCACTATCACTCATGTGAAACAACCGTTAACTTTGTTGAATGGGGTTAGAGGATTAAATTCCATAAAAGGACTTGGCTGTGGTTGAATTAGTCAGGGATGTATTCTTATATTTATCAAACAAGTAAAATATTCCTTACAATTGCGTTTATAACCTGGATCTTTTTTTCTACTAGAACATTTTGGTAAAAATGTAACATGACAGAACTTAAGAAATATAGTTATATAATATCTATCTATAATTAACTACTAAGTTTAAGCGTGTTTATTTCAATAAGATATATATACTTCATTTGCATATTTAAAAGATTAGAGAAGTTTACTTGATTCGATAAATATTTATGAATGCCAGTGCTAAGCAATGTGTGAAAAACTGGGAATTGAAGATGAATTAGAAATTTTCTGCCCTGCAGAAGCTCATTTACAAGCAGGCATGTAAATTGTTAATAGACATTCATCACATATCATAATAACTAAGTAACTTGAACATCTAGAAAAAGAAGTGCATACAGCAAGGCTTCAAAAAGAGAGGTAAGTTTGAATGTAGGCCCTGGAGGATTGGTTGTATATTGTCTGCCAGAGAAGATGAAAGATGAATTATGAAGAAGGAAAAGAAGGGAAGGGAAGTTTTGAAAACTGTCAAATCATTGCACATGTGGGAAATGTGAGAAGCTCTTTGAACCTGCAACATGAGTTGTTGATCACAAAGGAAATATTTTGAAATATTAGGCTTTACATTACATCACAACAAAAGTTTTAGATTAAATCTTATAGGCATTGGGAGGCCACCTAGATGTACCAGCGGGAGAGGGCATGATCAATTATTTGTTTATGAGGATAGCTGTCAGTTCATAGCTATGGCAAAATTCCAATTACATATGATTGAGAAATAATGGGTAGGTATGTATATGCATGCTCGCACACAGAGCCTGGCAGTGATGGTGTATAACGTGGAGAAGGAAAGAGGAAGTTGTTCCTTCAAGATTTCTAAGTGACTACTTTAAAAATGTTAAAATTGATCATTTTCCTTATACATAGAAGGAAAGGAATAGTTAGTGTTAAAACAGAATAGAAACTCAAATAAGAACTTCTGGATAAGACATAGAGAGGGCATGTGGAAAAAATTAATTTTTTAAAAACCTAGGAATATAACCTAATAAGAGCAATATAATACCAAAAATCAGAATGGAAATTTTACAGATAGTAAATCTACTTTTAGTCATTGTGGTGAGTTGTATGACAAATTCCTTAATGAATATTATTATAATTATTTTCAAATTAAGAAAAAGATATAAAAACTAATGACTATTGCTTTTAGATATGTATTTGTGTGAATGGATAATTCATACTTAATATTATATTCATAATAGCACTAGTGCATGAGAATGTTTGGATTTTCATTTTAGATGAACTTTGTCTAAGAAGATAAACCCATTGAGCTGTTAATGATTTAAATCATTGCTTCAATGACTCTGCAGAGAAAACACAATGATAAAGAAAATTTTGGTGTTTTGACCCTGATATGAAGATTAAGAGTGGGTTAGAGTGAGAGAACATTTCAGGAAAATGATACAATCTCTGAAACCCTCTTCTTAATGAGTGGACTGAATGCACCATTTTGCTTATTCATTCCATCATTACATGGGCACCCATTTCTCTTATGATGACTTTCTTTTCAGATGTAAGCAACTGCAGATGAGGACTTACTGTCAATGAAATTGTGATTTCAAGGGGACTGGTAATATCTCATCTATTATAACCCACTGTCGTCATGAAGAGAGACTTACGTATAAGATTTCCCCATCCTGTTACTAAGAATATAAAATTACAGAGAAGAGGCTTTAGGTGCCATTTTATTCTTTTACATTTTGAATTTACAGCATTCAATGAACATACTCTTTTGTGGTTTTGTGTCTTAGGTTTTTTGCTTGTTTTCTTTTTTGTTTGTTTTTCATTTCTGTTAAGTGTGTGGTGTTCAAATTCTTAATGTAGTAAGCTTATTTGGTATACTTGAAAGAATTTTGTGATTAAGTTATTTTCTCAATTTCTCTAAGAACTTGAAGCCACTTTTTGCAAATTATTTTAATTACAAGGGGTATATTATTTGCATTATTAGCATGTTACTTGTTTTTATTTTGAAACTTTTACTGATTCACAAATGATATTTATTTAACATTAATAAAATCATTGTTAATGGTTTAGATGAGGTGTTCTCCAAGAGCTTATGTGTCAAACAATGCAAGAAGGGTTAGAGGCGAAATGATTGGGTTGTGAGTTTCAACTCAATCAGTGAATTAATCCCCTGATAGGGATTAACTGAGTGGAAACTGAAGGCAGGTATGGTGTGGCTGGAGGAGGTAGATCATTGGGGCATGGCTTTAGGGTATATATTTTGTATCTGATGAGTGGAGTCTCTGCCTCTATGCTCTTTGATCATCATGTGAGCTGCTTCCTTCTGCCATACTCTTCCACAGTTATGTCCTGTTTCACCTTGAGCCCCGAGGAATGGAGCTGGGCTCCTATGGACTGAAACCTCTGAAACCCTGAGCACCTAAATAAACTTTTCCTCCTCTACAATTGTTCTGGTTGGGTTTTTTCATCACTGTGGTAAAAAAGCTGACTAAGACAATCATTTTATATTTTAAGTATATGTCAAGTGATATACATAACAACACAAAATATATTTGTTTTGAAGTTATTCTTACATAATGCTAAAGATTCAATAGTTACCCCATTGATCATTAATGCTTTGTGTTAGCCCATGAAGTTTCAAAATAAATCAAATTTAAGATAAAATTGTGCTTTATTTAAAATATAAGGTTATAAGTTTTAGGATTTTTGAGCAGTATATGGACTCTGATGATTTGAAGTGACATCATGTCAGCTGGCCATGATAGTACATACTTGTAATCCCAGCTACTTGAGAAACAGGCAGTTTGAAGCCAGAACAGGCAACTTAGCGGGCCCTATCTAAAAATAATGAGTCAAAAGGGATGTATTTCAGTGGAAAAGCACTTCCCTAACATATGCAAGACTCTGATTTTAATCCCTAGTGCTGCAAAAAAACCAAAATAAAGTAATGGGACATGAAATATACATTAGGCTGAGAATCTGTAAAATGTAAAGGCAGACCTACTTTCATTTGCAACAATGGACTTCTACCTGAAATTAAAAATCTGCAATGGTGAATGAAAGTTGAAAGTTACCCAGATTCCTTTTTTCACAGCAAAGCACTGTCACCTGGTAAGTAAGGCAACAGATACTGTCAATACTGCACATGCTTGGAGAGGTTGGCAGGCAAAAGAAATATAACACAAACTGCAAGTAGGCTTTCCTGCAGGACCTTCAACCTGGATGTTTTGAAAAACTAGTGTAGCCTGACTTTAACATCTTAGACTAACCCCTCAAGTTCACTGTCAAATCATCCTTAAAGTGTTCTTATTGCAGCACAATTCTTTGTATTAAATATTTAAAAAATACTAAAACACTGTGAGACTTTATGAGTGCCAAATAAATCCTTCGTGATTAATGTGTTAGCAGATGGAGCCTGATAGAAGTAGAACAACCATGGGGTTATGAGGAAGGAGAATGTCAAGCAGCAGGAGTGCTGTAGCTGATGATGAGCACAGACACAAGGCCATTGGACACAGTGTAGTGATTGGGATATGACTGCTGAGTCAGCTCCCCAGAGTTATAGAGGTAACAGGGTGAGGCTGGGGCAAAACCCTTGAAAGGTCCCCAAGAATCACCTGCAAATTTCCTCAGAGTAACAAGGGGGTGGCAAGCTGTGCCACACATCCAACCTTTCAGCAATGCTCAGACAAGAACAGAACCACTCATTCTGCAGGGCCATTTTCAAGGAAAAAGGGTAATGATTTATAGAAAATGATATTCGACATAAAAGATAATGATACATAGATCACAGATGCTGCATCAACATATGGAAGAGTTCTTGCATCAGCAAATAAAAGGGGTCAATAATGTGAAGAGAGTGAGTATAAGATTTATTAGAAGGCTTTATTGCTCTGTGATTTATGAATTACCACAGATGGCAATGATGTAGTATAATATTCACAAATATGATGCAATAAAGATTATTAAAGCATCTAGCAGTGCTGTTTTCAGTTTGAGATCTAAGCAGAAAATGTCTATGAGCACTCTGTTCTTTACATAGATGACGTATAACCATGGTTGATATTTTAAAGAAACCACAATAGTATTTTTTTCTACTCTTGGATTTACTCCAAAAGAGTTTTGAGATTAGTTTCATATTTTTGCTATTTTAAATGCATATATGACAGATCAGGACAACCAGCAGGAAAAGGTTTCATAGGTATTGCTCATGAGTTGGTATGGCAAAGTGGTTAAGAGGGTGGACTATGTGTTTCCAGTGCCTACCTTAATAACTTCATTCTGCCCATGATTTACCTCAAACCAGATGTTGGGTTCTTAGGCCTTCCTTTTCTTTCCTGACATCTTCAACTATGGAGTCATTACATTTTAATCCTTTCCACGTTTTAATATAAGGAATTTTTGACCTATAAATATTCAGAATTTGAAAGATGTGTATTTTCAACTTAAAATTGAGATATTGTACCTGTAATAATAATACAGAAGCCCTACATAAGAGCACATATTAAGGGGGAAATGATTAATCTTTTATTTGATTTATTCATTTTCTAAATATATTTGTCACTTTTCAAAAATTCTTACATGGAGTTTTATCTTAACATAATAGTAGTTATACAATTGATGTAACTGGTCTGAGAAAGACTAATTCAATGTGCCTGTGTCAAAGAGATGATATTATTCGAAGAGGACTGACTTCCTAAGAATATTTTAGGAAACAGTGTTAATAAAACGTATTTCCTTCCTGACTGTAAGAAAATTCAATTTTACTTTAAAAGATCCAGTAATTTCAAATAAATAATTTCTTTTAGGCCATCTTCATTGTTAAAATTGAAAACAATATAATACCATTTAAATCTAGTCCTGAATTGCTTTAAAACAATAGGCTTGCATTTGCAATAGTTTGTTTGGTTTTTCAAACTGAAAAACCAAAAGTAAGTTATGCAAATAATATTTTATAGGCATGGAATGTCGCCTTTTTCCTCCTTTTTTATTCATGCTACCCTTCCTCTGCCTCTTTCTTTTATGAACCTGGAAACACTTCTGTCCATCTCCCAAACCCTGATACCTTGGGCTGTGAAAAATTAACTACGGTTTAGCACACATTCAATTTTATTTTCCCGTTTGTGCTGCCCAAGATTTTGATTTGTGAACTGTCAAATCCATCCTATTTCTTGTCAAAGTATCTTTTGACTTTATTACATACAGCACAACCATCTGCCACACTGACAGTCCTAATATATGCTATTTCTTTTAGGCCATCTTCATTGTTAAAATTGAACACAATGCATTTTTTTCTTTCCTTCCTAAATCAGATCTTTCTTCCCTTGATCACAAACTGAAATCTTCAACTGTGGAGCCATTTCTATACTATACTGTTTATTATTTTGAAACATTTACAGCCCAGTTGACAACACTTTAGCTTCTCCCTAAATCCATGATTTATTTTATTTGTGTGACATACGTTACTCTGGAAACTGTGTAACGTTTGAATAAACTGACTGCCTTTACAGGGTTTTAGACTCTAGGAAATAATCTTCATAAAATCAGCTTTGTTCTAAATGTCATCTGGTCTTAGCTGAGGAGCCTGACAAAGTCCTTGATGCAATAGAACCTGAATTTAGACTAATAATAAGCACAACAAAACCAGCATTTCCACATGATTCCTTCAGCAGCCAAACATTTTCGTATGAAAATAAGTTCTAATGCTTTTTACTTTTTGTCTAACTAAGCTTTAACAAAATATTTTATGGTTAACATGCTATTCTTGTTTTGAAAATAGGAGAATTTATTTTCCCTCATTTTCAGAAAGATGACAGGTGGAATTGAATAGAGAAATATGAAAAAATGTTAAGTTCCTACTGAAAATGGAAGTGCCCCCAAGAAAGGGAGTTGCTTTGTTCTTTGGTGTCTTCACCATGTGCCTAAAAGTGCCTGATCCATGCAAGGCAGTCAGTAAATATTAGCTGAAAGATGGAGTGAATGTTCTCAAAAGAGTAAGTCTCATTTACTATTCTGGGACATTGTTTTCAGTTTCTCTCCATTAATAATAATTTTCTTGAGACATTCTTAAGGCTTACTCTTGCAATGCATTTAAAATTGTATTTTCCAGTTAAACATCCTGGCACCTTGTCAACACAATTGCTCAAGAGCCATTTTTTGGATGGTGGGATTAGGGTAGGGCTGCAGTGCTGATAGAAGGATGTATGAATAAAGATCACTCAGAGAGACAATACACACACATACAAAAAAAAAAAAAATTGTATTTTCTTCTGGAACCCACTTGCCCTTCATCCCACTGCCTGCTTTTCCTCACACTCTCGAATACTATCAGTATCTGCCACATTTTACTTGATCAACTAACTCTTTTTCCAACTATTTTCTCTTTGAGTTCCATAAGGATAAATGTTTGTATCTGGTTTAATTTTCTTACCATTGTTGTTGTCTGTGTTCCTTCTGACACAACAATACCCAGAATAGAGTCTAGAAATTTGTAGACACCACATAATTAGTTGCAAAATAAAATGTAAATTGGACTATTTGGTTCAGAGATTATGAGGACAATTAAATACATGTATTTCAGTCACAGTTTACAGAACGTTGACTGCTTTTAGATCTATCAAATGTGCTTAATAATAGGAAATAATCTCATCCTACATATTTTACATTACCATAAAATGCAAATCTTTGTACATTTAGACATTTATATAGGACACCAGGGGATACACCAGAAAATCATTTTGAAAATAAAATGTTTAAGTACATAGGTAAACAGGAATGGATAGATTGATTGACAAAGATAAAGGTAAATGTATGAATATATTTTTACATGTAACAAAATATTTATAAGTACCATGGATTAGTGTGTGGACATCTTTTAGGGAACTATTCTTCTGCCTACCACAATATCTAACATATATTATGTACAAATGGTCACCAATTTATGATAGCTCAACTTAAGATTTTTTTATCTTTATGATTGAAAGTGGTATAAATTCAGTAGTCATTGTACCTGGGATTTTTGAATTTTGAACTTTTTTCTGGGCTACCAAAATGCAATATGATACTCTCTTGAGATGCTGGGGTGGCAGAAGACAGTCATAGTTTCCAGTTAACCATGTCATCAACAAGGTAAACAGCCAATGCTCTATAGTATAATGTGTTGCTAGGTTATAATGGTCTGTAGGTTAAGGGTATTAAATGTAACACAGCATTCTCTGTTCAACATCTCTAGCAATTAGATAAATACAAATTAAAAGTACACTGAGATTCCATTTCACTCCAGTCATAATGGCAATTATCAAGAATACAAGCAACAATAAATGTTGACAAGGATGTGAGGAAAAAGGCACACTCATACATTGTTGTTGGGACTACAAATTGGGGCAACTGGTCTGGAAAGCAATTATGGAGATTCCTCTGAACACATGAAATGGAACCACTATTTGATCCAGTTATCCCATTCCTTGGTATATATCCAAGGACTTAAAATCAGCATACTACAGTGACCCAGCCACATCATTGTTTACAGCAGCTCAGTTGACAATAGATAAATTATGGAACCAAACTAAGTGCCCTTCAACAGATGAATGGATAAAGAAATTGTGAGATATGTATATATACACACATATAAATATGTATATATACACACAATGGAATATTACTCAGCCATAAAGAAGAATGGCATTATGGCATTTGCTGGTAAATGGATGGAACTGGAGACTATCATGCTAAGTGAAATAAGCCAGATCCCAAAATCAAAAGCAGAATGTTCTCTTTGATATGTGAATGCTAACACATAAGGAGGTGGGGAGGGAAGAGTGGAAATTTATTGGATTAGTCAAAGGGCGATGAAGGGAAGGGAGGGGATACGGTATTAGGAAAGACAGTAGAATGAATCAGACATAACTTTCTTATGTTCATATTTAAATACATGACTAGTGAATTTCTACTTCATGTACAACCACAAGAATGGGATCCATATTACAATAAATAAATCATACTCCATGTATGTATATAATATGACAAAATACATTCTAGTACCATGTACACCTAAAAAGAATAAAAATACAGCATTTTCAATCTAAAATTGGTTTATGAGACACAATCTCATCATGAGCTGAGGAGCATCTGTACCATGATATTGCATAGTGTATGCTAAATGCTCCATCAATGTTATTCCTTTATCAACAGGCCTATGAGATTGACATTACTATTTTTTGTCTTTTACAAAAGAGGAAAAAGAATTCTGAAAACTTGAGTTTATGAATAGAGTCAGTTCTGCTATGTGGCATATGCATTCATAAAACATATTAAGCTATGCAAAATTATACAATTTAAAAAATCTAAAAGAAAAATGTGGCTAAGGGTAAAATACTCAACAATTTTGTCAGGGGACATGCTTGAGTATATATATATATATATATATATTCAAATATATATAAAGCTAAGATTAGTAGTACATTGTATACACATTAAATATGAACAAATACATAAAATTATATAAACTATATAGTTTACTTTGAAAAATATCTGGTTGACTCTTGAAAATAGACATCAGAAGTTTTTGGCTTCTGAGTTCTTATGAAGTGGTGGAAGAAAAGTTATTTGAAATGACATGAAAAGCTGTACTGGCTGGGTATGGGTATGTGCAGAACATATGGGGATCTAAGGAAGCTAGTGCAGATTTGGTGTATGTGTGAAGTACTATGGACCCCAACGTGACTCAGTTCAGCTGAGTGCAGTTCTGTGTACTCACCTTGTGCTTCACAGGGATGAATTAGTGCATGAACAGATGCAAAATTCATATTATGCTTATGTTATACATTAATATACCAATTATACTTTAAGAAACTTGTGTTTTCAAAACAACTGTTAGAACTGGCTGAAGAAAGTGGCAGAAAAACAGCTCAACGTGTTATCATTCTATAATGCCAGAGCACTCTTATACACCATCCCTCTCTCTTCTTATATTGAAGAAAATAAGCCATAAATAAAAAAGAATTTCAAGAAATTTCCACATTAGAATGAAGTTTAATATGTATTATAATCCCTTCTCCAGAGCTCTGAAGGTACTAACTCTTATAGTATGGCCAGATAAATAAACATTCTGCTGCAATTTCTTGCCTCCATCAACTTAGATCCGAACTGTAAAACACTCATGTATCTGTATATCACATGATGGGTTTTTTGAGAAAAGCCTCATTGCATAAATTCAAAGGGCATGTAGGTATGATATATTCCTTTTGAAGTTAACAGGCAGAACTTTGTATTCCTGAAACTGCAGTTTGCTTTAGTCAACTACATCTTAACATGGCTATCAAAAGGAGATGAGGGAGTCTGGATTCAGTGAATGTTTTCAATAATTTATTAAGTTCTAGCTACTTTAAAGATACATTATTTAATTTCATTCTCCCAGAAACTGAGTGGGATGAGGGAGCATCTCATTAACATATTTATTTTATATATTATGAAATGTCTCCGGTAAGCCAAACAACTTTCCCAGTATCACACTTCAGTTAACAGATGATGAGAATTTTGGAAATGTGTTTCTGTCATGGTGAAGTTCATTATATCACATGCCCTTCATATCATAACCATGAATGAATAAAAAATGAAGGTATTCATCCTCACTATTCCTTATCTGTTTATAGTCTAAATTTTGCAATTATAAAAAATTATAATAAAACCAAACTAACTTTTTCGTCTTTACCCTCATTATTATTAATGCGATTACCTCAAGCCCCAAACTTCGAAGTTATCTGTGTCTTACCTCCACCTTCCACATGCAATAATGCAATAATAGTTCTTGTTACTTATTAAAGCATTTTTTCCAAATCTAAGTCTTTTCATTTATTTAACTACCTTTCTAATGCAGATCTTATCATCTCAAAACTCCATTATTGAAATAATTTTAACTCCTTTCTTAGGCCAGGAAATCCAAGATCAACTTTTTCAAATTCATCTCTGAAAAGACCAATAGATTTAGCTTGCTGGTATGAAACCTACAATAAATTAACACAATTAGGTTTCTGGAAATATATGGCTTTATGAATCCTTGAAAAGTTTTTTTAAAATTGAGAACCTTACATATTGGAACATAATGCCTGGAGCAGTGCATTTTTATGCACATTTCCCAAGGTTATTAGTTTTATGGAACTTTGCCAAAGTGGTGGATTCCCTTCCAGGAATTCAATGGAATGAGGAGTACAGGAAAACCATTCTTAATATATGAAGAAGTTTCACAGAAAGTATTAAGCACATTTATTGAGTAGCTCATACATAAGTCTCTTTGAGTCACTGAGAAATCCCAAAAGCCTTCACTTCCTCAAGCTTGTTGAAGTCTCCTGCAAATATGAACAAGTCTTGCCCTTCTATAAATGTGTGTGTGACATGTGTAGGTTTGTAGTTTTTCTCTCTATGTCTACTAGCCCCACAGATATCTGCTGCAAGCTGCTAGAGTGATTGCCTTCAGGAATCTGTAGTAGTAGACTAATTAATTTGACACCTAGAGTTTTTCAAACCTACCAAAGAAATATTTCCTTTTAAATAAACAGAGATAAACTGATTATTTTATTTAAATTCTGTTAAGCTTTAAAGATAAAGCTTAGGACACAATTGTGTTTTCACGTTGACAGTGTCATGAAAGTAATTTAAAAGCATCCAGTACAGAGAATACAGGTGACCATTATTTCAATTTTGACCAGCTTAAATTGGACTTACAAAGACAGGTTAAAAATGTGTCTTTTTCCTGCAGCAGTGTTGTAAAGCATATTCTGGAACCCATAAGGGACACTGTTGAAAGTTTCAGTATGTTTGAAGAAATATTTACTGCTTTGATTTTGTATTTATTACCCATAATACTGGCACTTTAGGACATAAAGTTACTTTACAAAGTCATATTAGGTGTACACATTTAAAGGATGCATTTCCCTTGGCTGTTTTGCACTTCAAAAGATGGATAGGGACATGTGGATGCTTGAACCTTATTTAGTTTAGTTTATGAATAATTTGAGTGTGTTAGTGTTGTTGGGATGCTTTCAGAATGCCTTGTTCTAACAGTTGTTTTGATGTGTGGCTTTATGATTTTGATCTTTTGAAACATACTCCACTGCCTTCAAGAATTTGGCTCTGTTGTTACATGGTTGCCTTCTGTTTCACCTTAGAGCATTTCTGTTTCATTCTCAGGGTACTGTTCCCGAAATACCTAAGCCTTTCCATAATTTAAAACAAATTGCAAGACAAATGAACCAAATTTTCAGAAAATTACTACAATGGCATTATGTGACACTATGGCATTATAGAGCTGGTCTGTTGTAATTTGCAACTTTTTGATGTAAGAAATTTGCTTAGTAGTATTATTTTCTGACAAAGATACACAAGCTTCAGAAATTTCACTGTTCATTCACTACCTCCAAAGCATAAATTTTTGAATCTTTGTACTTTTTGTTCCTGTTTCACTTCTGTGCTAGTTCTGGTCTTTATCAGTCCTTCCTTGTGCAGGGTCATAATCTGTTGCTCTACATAAAATTCTTGTAAGCCACCAACCCATAGCAACTACCTCCTCCCATCATCGCCATGGTCACTACCATCCAATCATTTTTCACTGTCACTGTAGCTATCTTTCTGAAATAGGTTAATCATCTTTTAACTTATCTCTTTCTCTCCTTAATTAATATACTATATGATATGGTACATCTACTTCTCATGCCTCATGTGCCCCTGCTTGTGTATGCTCTATAATGTAGCCAAAGGATGTTTGTTGAACTTATATACTCAGACATGGCTTATTTCATGCTATAGAGCAGCACACTCAGAGTAATATTCAGCTTAATTTTCACCTGCTTAGCTAATCTGAATTCATTTTCTAAAACCTCTTGCACTTATTCATCAATTTATTATTTAATCATAGTAGTTATTACATGCCTATCATGACCTAGGCACTATGCTCCAAACTCAGTTATAAAAAATGCATAAAACAATGTATTTACAGCTACATAAGTTTTTCACGGTAACCTATCTTGCTCTGATCCATCCAATTAGACACCAAAGAAAAAATGCAGAAAAGTTCAGTCTCTGCTCCCAATTCACTCTGTTATTTTTATACTATTTTATATATTGAACCACATATGTGTGTCTGAATATATTCCTTATTAAATTGTTTACCTCTGAATGAATAGTTTGAAGTTGTTCTCATAGAAATAAAATGAGCAGATGAATAATTCTCTGTTATATTATTTATATTTTCCAGTGATGCCAGAACATATCAAATAGATTTATTGGTTAATGATAATAGTCAGAGAAGAATCAGTTGATGAAATTAAATAGATTTGTATCTTGACATGTATACAATGCATAAACTCATAAATTGCAATTATCTTGTATTTTTTCTCATTAAAGAATTCAGCAATAAAATTCACCCTTGTGCAAATTATTGCAGTATATACTGTCTTCTTAATTATTTTATTAAGATATCTAATTACAGAAGTAACATCTAATACATGTCTTGCCAAGATGACATGAATGTCAGAACATACATTTTTAGAGAAATCTCTATGACCATAGTATAGTATTTTTCAAGGCAATACTTTTTCTCTGTCCTTGGACATCACAAAATTCCTTTGCAACTTGCAGGTTTATTTGAGGTGGCACCAACTATATGATTTCATAAAGCAAAATCCAAGCTACTGCTTTTGAACTCTAAAATAAGTCATCTAAACATACGCCAAGCTATCCACCAAACCCTTGGTAAGAGCCTGTATTTTCCATAAAATCCTGGGCAACATGAAGAGAATGGTGATGTATCCAATCCATGTCATAGAGAAAACTATGTCAGCAAGTGAGAATTAATTTCATGATATAACAATGCCCTTCTATGTAGCTATCAATTTCCCAACATTTATGATGTAAGACTGATCCTGGATGACAGAATATTAGTTGTAAAATCAATACCCTCTTACATCACACCTTTTGTTTTTTACTGCTAACATTCCAAACAAAAATTACCATTAGACTGATATTTTGAGTGTTACTGTTTCTTTAAATTATCAGTTTTTATTGTTCCTAAAGAAAATTGAGCTGCCTTGTAACCTATAACAACAGCATGTCTTAAATGCTAAAGAAATACAAATATAATTCAAAAGCAATGCTAAGAATCACAGAAATCATTATTCTTGACCTTCTGAAAGGGGTAGAATGGGGGAATCACTCCATGAATTCCATTTTAGCAATTTGTTTTTTTCTTCAAAGTCTGACATTGTGTGACAGCTATTCAATTTCCTCCTTGTCTTTTTGCTCAAGCTTCTCAAAACTTGAATTTTCCTGTCTCATAGGCCTTAGGGCCTTTCCTACCCTCCAATCCTTCACTATTTAAATCAGTCTTTTCTCTTATAACTTCTTTGCAGCCTGAACCCTTTACTGCCATCAACATAGCAAAATATGCTAAATATAACTTAAGTAACTTTGATTAAAGGGTATGGGCAGAAAGTGAGAAGCCATGGGTACTTAAAATTTTCTAATTTTATCCAACTTTGTTAAATTGTATCTAAAGCTTAGCATACTCTATAAAATAACAATATTTTCCAGGTAGTGATTATAAAGGATAAGAGCCAGGTAGGCATGAACTTAAGCGTAAAATATTTTTCAAAAAACTTTTGAATGTGGTAAAAAACAAAAATAAAAGAGATAACACATGTGCGTATCATGTGTATGTCTATTAGTTTAGTTGACTACGAAGGGACAATACCTGGGCTTGATTACCGTGTAGCCTGCTGTTTGTGAGCATGTGACATAGGCCAAGAACTCCTGGGTTGCAGTTCTTCCCTGAATTCAGGATTGGTTTGACTTGGGGCAAATTTTTAGCCATTTTTGACTTATTTTTTTCTCTTAAAAGAAGAGGTAACAATAATATACATTACATAGGCTTGTACTCAGAATTCGTAAAGTCCATGGAACACAGCAGGCTAATTATTAAGTTCTAGATACAAGTTGGTAATAACAGTGGTCTACTTCTGCAGAAAAATGAGAAGAAAACTCCAAATACAGTTTTCATTCTGATGACTCATTCTCTAACATGAAAACCGCACCATATTTGTAAGATTCTAAATTCACTTTTGATTATGTATAATTAACTTCCTGCTCAAATTTTATTGCCCAAATTGCCCATACATATTAATTATGTAGCTAATTTTTTAATTGAGTTAGTGTGTAATGTAGACAATCTCTTAAAGGGGAAAATCTGTGTTTCAAAAATTGCTGACTCATTATATCTTGGGAATTTCTTGAAATGTTCATTGTAGTATTTCAGTGTATTTCCTGAGCAATTTAAAGTCTAAGTAGAAAAGATAAGAAGAAAGTTAAAGATAGGCCATGTATGGATATACTATTAAGGTTGTTTTATTTTGCTTATGTTGAGAATTGGCAATCTGGGCTCTGAAGATTTTTATAAAACTTTTATTATGGCTCAACATCATGAAAGAAGTTTTGGTACCATAGAGTAATTAAATTGCTTTTTTGTCTAAGTTTTGAAGTAAGTAAGTGTGTTGATTGGATTAAAATAATCCAATAAAATAATTTTTATTCCCCTACAGAAAATGTCCTCTTTTCATCTTTGAAACACTTTTGCATAGAGATGGACTGCCATTTCTGCAGATATTTATCCTGGTCAGAATCCTAAACAATATAAGAATGGCAATCCTTCCTTGTCTTAGCACATAGAATCAACTGTTGGCAGTTTTTTGCACCAGAGAATATAGGTACTTGGTTATCGTGGAAGATATTGAATTGTGTTTATAAAGATAACACAGTGAACAAAATAAGTGACTAGTTAGACTCACGGTTTGCACTCATGCCCAACCACTGTAACAAAATGCTGCCAATGGAAGACAGTTTTGTACATTGTCCTCAGTTTTCATGGAAAAATAGAATATCAAATTTTCATGTCTGAGTTAAATTTGCATATGGAACTATACTGAATTACAACATCCATATCAAATGTATACATGTTAATCTGGGCATATGTGCAAATATATGTGTATTTATGTAAAAAGAGTAGAAATAAACAAGAAAATCTATTTTCTAAATTGCTTTAATTTAGTTTGCCATCATTAAACTTCTCATGTTACATATTAGTCAAAATTGTAGCCCAGATTTATGTATTGAACACATAATAATGATGTGCGATTTTTGTGTTAAATGTTCCTTTGTATATATGGGTAAGTATATATGTACAAAGTAAAAACGCTTGCATATTGAATGAGGAATTTTACAGTTGGACATAAATTATTGCAAAATGACAACATCTGTACTGAAATGCTATGTACAAAACAACTACATAATGAGAAGACATGGATTGGATTTTGCTTCCATTAATTCTTAGCTATACCACCTTGGGCAGATTACTAACTTTTCTGTATCTAAGATTTCTCATTTATACAATGAGAGTTTAATGATTAGATATTCATGTTCATTCTTTTTTAAGATGTGTTATTTGCATATTTCTTGCACCCACCTTTTTCCTGAAAGAAGTTTTTGCTTTTGAAAGTGTATCTTCTGCAAGGATTCATAATTTAATATTGATTGTTGGTATCTTCAAAAGCAACTTGAGGGATTAATTCTGTATGTGTCAAGGTTGAAACACAATTTTGTCATTAAACCACAAAGCAAATTCCTAAATTGTCAGCTGAAGGGCACAAAAAAATTTAGGCTACAAACATTTTGGAAATATTCCTAAAGTGCCACCAGAAAAATTACCAGTTTGCAATAGCTTATGATTTATTAATTTTCATGCTGTAAGCTTAAATAAATGGTCTACCATATTAATGAATACCTCACATTTTAATAAGAACAATGTGTCGTAAGATACCACTCCTCTAGGACAAATTTTCATATTTGGCATCTAACTCCTCTACAAACTCTGTCTTCTCATCTTGGATTTTATTGATCTATATAATTTGCATCCTACACTGATATTATATCTTCATTTCTTCTGTAACTCCTAGAAGTGATTTATGATGAATGAAATTCTGGTTTCTCTAGCATAGGTGCATACATTATATGACAAAAATATTGTGTAAAATAATTAGGTAGTCTATTGATTGTAGACTGCTTATATAAGATTTAAAATGTGGATATATTTATAGATTTATAAAGTGGAAAACAGAGATAAGAAGAAAATATTTATATTAAGTGGTAATATCATCTAATTGGATTTAGAAAAAATACCCAAGAATGAACTCCATTAAATGTGAGTTTTTAACCTTAGGATAATGATTTAGAAAGGGAAACCCTTTGTAAAGTTTGATTTTTGAAAACACTGTGATCACTAGCATCACTTTCACTTTCATGATGCACCACAATCACACATATTTCAAATCTTAAAATGATAAAATATACATTACAAAAGAGCATAGACTCACCACAAAGAAATAAAATAGACAAAAGAAAAAGAAAGATAATAAGGGAAAATCTTAAAACCTGTAGATAATCAGTGTACTATTTTATCATTGTACTATTTTATCTTTTATCTTTTTTTTTTTTTAATACTTGGACTCGAACTCAGGAGTACTTGGCCACTGAACCACATCCCAGCTCTATTTTATATGTTTTTATTTAGAGACAGAGTCTCATTGAGTTGTTCAGCACCTCGCTTTTGCTGAGGCTAGCTTTGATCCTCTTGCCTCAGCCTCCCAACCCGCTGAAATTACATGTGTGCACCACAGTGTCCAGCTTGGTTATCATTCTTCAGACATATTTTAATATTATCATCTCTCTATTTGTATAAAGTTCTTCAGTTGTATAATACTTTGTTGCATTGCTTACTGGTATGTATGGGGAGCAAGTATGTAAGCAATAATTGCATTTTACATTATTGAATACAATATTAAAAATAAACACAAGATATCAAGATCTGTAAAGGGTCTAAGATTTCAACCTTCTTGTAAGTTTATGAGATGAATTGCTAATGATTTGTAAATTCAAGAATACAGGAGACACCTAAGCCAGAGGCAAAAGACTTGGTTTCTCATGGGACCGTAGGCCTTATGAGCTTCATGTTTTGATTCCCCTTGTTTCCCAAAGCAATGCAGACTGTTCAGGCAGATGCTGTACATGTAGTGGGTTTCCATCACAGCTGGAAAATTCAAAGTGCAGGTAAGCCTAATCTTTCTTAAGAGAGCTACTAGCAAAACTGCCCTGTCTTTGCCATGAAGGGAGATATTATATTTATCCTGAACAGCAAACAAATCTGTACTTTACCCTGGAGGAAGACAAAATTCTTGTGAAGATAGCCCAGAACATTGCCTAAATACACATGACTTGCACAAACATAGACTACCTATGGAGAATCGACTCCCAACAAAAACAAAAAAAATGCAATTTTAAAAGATCTAAGCAGATCAAACTCTCCTGCTCAGAAATCTGGCATTCAGAATAAGAGGATTTAGTTGAGAGTTGAAAGTCAGAAGATATTTTACTGATCTATTTAATAAAAGATAAACAAAATCAGGAGCTCTAATTTGGAAGGAGTTGGGGGGGGCAAAGAGAGAGAGAGAGAACGAACAAGGAATGAGAGGCAAGATCTAATCCCCAAGGATGTGCCTCTACTGACCTACTTTCTCCATTCATGCTCCACCTGCTTACAGTTGCCACCTAGCTGTCCATGAAAATTAATAATTGATCAAATGGATTAGTCTACTAATGAGGTTACGACTCTCATGCTTTATAATTCACTCTGGAACATTGCTACATTGGATAGCATAATTCCAACACATGAGCTTCTTAGGGGACACTTCATATCCCAGACATAATTTTTGTGTATATATATGTGTATGTGTGTGTGTGTGTGTGTGTGTGTGCACACATACATATACAAATATAATAGGTATTACATTTTTATTATTTTCTACATAAGACATCTAATTCTTTTCTAGAGTATAAGTATACTTCTTCAGTCTTAATAACAAATAAATTCATCTTTGTGTGTTAATGTGGATTATTATCTATTATTTATACTAGTGTTTACAGTGAGAGACTTAATATTTTTGTTTATAAAATTTTACTTCTGTAATTTTCTTTGATGTGTTTCCTCATCTATTTATTTTCTTAGACTAAATAATGTTAGAGGGATGGATATAAATTTATTAAATATTATTTTTGTCCATTTTTATATCATAAGTTATGTGAAGGAAGTTCAGATAAAAACATATCTGAGATGGTTATCATAGAGTTGGGTTTTTTATTATTGGGAGATGTTTTAAAAAATTTAAATCCTTATAATATAAAAGGTTTCTTTAAAGTGGGAATAAAGCAGCTCCATAGAGTAGATATTCTTGAAGTTTTGTTTCATTACCCTATGTTGAAGCTAAATTCATCCTGCTCTTTAAACAAGAATTACCTTATATTAATTTGAAGCTCAGCATATTTTTCTCATGAATATTTTTCATCTATAAATGAAAAGTAGACTTCTAGTATCTTGTTCATCTAAGTAGGGTGCTGAGTTAAAGGGAAGGAAATGGTTTAACATTTGTCCACCTGACTGAGACCATTTTTCGCAGAGGCATGTGTATGGATTGTTATTTTTTCCTTATCCTTGCAACTCCAAAAAAAAAAAGACAGATTTTTTTTGACCATTCAGAATATCCCTCACTTGGTTATAACAGCATTGTATTGTACTCCTTTTATTCTTTTCTACAGCATTCTATCAAACTAATTCAAAAGATATTGTACATGACAAGTACCCATAGAAGGGTGTGTTGTGGTAATTTTTAGCATATGTGAATTTTTTGCCTCTTAATATCCAATGTTTTTGTTTATTTTGGTAAATTTTAAGAAGTAATATATACTAATTTTGACATCTTTCCGAAAGCTGGCAGGTGAAAAAATTCAAAAATTTGTATCCTTATGAAAAGGCTCTAAGAGTTTATCTAATTGACAGTGGTATATGTAACAAAAGCAAAATGCAATTTTATTAATATCAATGTTGAATTTAAATATAATATCAGAATAATTGTTCTCTGAAATGTTAATTTTTCATACATTGGAGGATCATTTAAATGTTTTATTTCCAATGTGTAAACTTTATCTTGCATGTAAAAAATAAAAAACATAAGTGATGATACAGAATCAACTTTTTTTTAAAATTAAAATTTTGATAGACACAAGTTAGAATCAAATTGCTTTAAAAGATGCACTTTTAAAAATTTCATGTTTGGGCTGGGGTTGTGGCTCAGGGGCAGGGCGCTTGCCTCTCACATGTGAAGCCCTGGGTTTGATCCTCAGCACCACATAAAAAAATAAACAAAAAAAAATATATTGTGTCCATTTATAACTAAAAAGTTTTTTTAAAAATTCATGTTTAATAAGTTTTATTCTAAAATGAGTGTTGGGAGATATTTTCCATGTTTTTTTCAGTTTGCACATCTCAAAAATAGAGGTATTGGCTATCTCTATCCTTCCCAGGATTTTTGTATAACTGACAGCCTTAGAAAGGAGCTACAATGTCTCCTTCAGAAACAGAGAATAGGGCTATTCATTGTTTACTAAAATAAGGAATATATCTTCCTTGGGGCAAGGATCAGAAAAATTATTAGCCCATGATACAAGCCTTGCTTTTTCCAAACCTGGGGTTCCTTGGCTGTGTTGCAAACACATTTGATGAGCTTTATCTTCCTGGATCACTCCCTGTTGTACCTTGGAATCTAGGAAGCAAAGGGAACAAACGTAATCATGGAACTCATGTTATCTGCTATTCAATGAGAAATCAGAACCTTTCTCTGACTTTGTCTCTTTTTCTTCTGTAAACCTCCATAAAACTGGATTGTTGACACTTTAGTTCATGAGTAAAGAAAAATTTCAGAACCTTCTCAGTTCTTGAAGATATCTAAAAACAGTATAATCACAGCATAATTTAATCATGTATTTTATACTAACATAAAATGTTGTTCTTTCTGTCCTTATTTTACCTAGTAGTAAAACATGTTTTTCAGCACTTGCCTGAAGTATTACTTTTAGCTGGTAGGACTTTCCTATACCTCAAACTCTAATTCCTCCATAAAATTTGTCACATACTCAATATATACCTGTACTAGAATGCCTGAACTTATGTTTTTAAAATATTTATGTCTGTATAAACGGTGACGACACAGAATATAGCATTCAATATTTTAATTGCAGTTGACTAAATAAATAAAGAATGGATGTCATTTGTTGTGGTTTGCATGTGAGGTGTCCCCAAAATCTTACATGTGAGACAATGCAAGAAGGTTCAGAGGAGAAATGATTGGGTTGTCAGAGTCTTAACCCAATCAGTGAATTAATCACCTGATAGGAATTAACCAAGTGGTAACTGAAGTGGTAGGGTGTAGCTGGAGGAGGTGGAAATTATGGCGTGGCTTAGGTGTGTATATTAGAATCTGGACAGTGGAATCTCTCTCTGAGCTTCCTGGTGTGAGCTACTTCCATCTGCCACACTCTCCTGCCATGATACTCTATATCTTCTCAACCCCTGAGGAATGGAGCTGGCCTCTATGAACTAAGACCTCTGAGACTGTGAGCCCTCAAATAAACTTTTCCTCCTCTATAGTTGTTCTGGTCAGATTCTTTAGGCACAGCATTGAAAAATATGATTAAAGCACAATTTCTAATCTGTGTTCTACATATGGCCCTTGATAGTATGACTTCCAATGAACCCAGGGAACAATGGGAAGAAGCAGTTATTGTTCAAGAGGTGGTTAATTTCTCTAGGCCCATTTCAATATCACACAAATCTGAATCTGACCCTGATAACATTTTTAAATGATTATATAAATAAATTGACAATTTAAGTAACACATATATGCAATTATTAACTTCCACTATCTTAAGGCTATATTTTTAGTTCTTAAATTTATTTTACAAAGTACTATATGTTTGTGAATGTTTGCATGTTCTCATTGTCTTGGTCCAACCTTGAACATATTGACTAAATGTACTAATTTTTTTTAATTTAGAAAATGATGCTGTAAACAAGTAGAGTTAGTATTGTCAGGTACCATCCTGAGCTTTAAGTAAAAAGAGTTTATGAAACTTCTTATTCTCTATATAAAAATATCCATCATAGGGAACTGTTCTTCCTTTCTGAGACTGATTTTTCTTTGAAAATGTGTAAAAATTGTCCATCTATGTTTGAAGCCCAATTACCTTAGAAGATAATGGCTACCTTATTCATATTTAGGTGAAGGTTAATCACATAAAGTGTTCTGGATTGACAGCTGAAGGAGAATTTTTTTTTTTATGACCAATAGCACAAAGGTAAAAGCTTTACTGCATTTTATTTGAATAGTTAACTCATGATGTACACTCAGTTCTCAAAGTAACTGTTAAAATTCCAAATGAAATATAAAGAAACTCCACATCATATTTTTGAAAATAAAGCCATTATTTAGTTCTATATTTTTTATTTTAATTTTCAACAGAACAAAAAATTTTTAAAAAGTAGAGAATAATTTCATAATTTGCTTCTCAATGGTTGATATAATATGTAAGTTTTTACATAGTTTTGCATTATATGTATAGATACTATATCCTGACTAAGATACTTATGACTAAGCTTACTTATTAGTTTTCATAATTATTTTATAAATTTCATAGTTTTTCTATAAATTTGTTCTCTGTGTGGAGTGACATTTTTATTTCTTTTCTATCCAAAGGTTGTAATTTAATGTGACTGAAACTTTAGTAAATATTATACTAAAGACTTAGAGTTGTCATCCATGCCTTGCTCCTGATGTTAGGAGTAATGTAGCTAA
Source organism: Geosciurus inauris (assembly GCA_004024805.1). Lineage (NCBI taxonomy): Eukaryota > Metazoa > Chordata > Mammalia > Rodentia > Sciuridae > Geosciurus > Geosciurus inauris. Next base: position 132,767 of record PVHX01002021.1, read on the forward strand.
TATTTCACTATGAACTATAAAGTTAGTTGTTGATCATTTTATGGATACCTTTTATTAGACTGAGAAGGTTTATGTGTGGTTTGCCAAGACTTCTTTATCATTAATGGATATTATTTTTTTTCAATTTTTAAATTTATTAAACTGATGGTATGATGTATATTTTATTCCTTTAATATTACATATTAAGTGATTGTTTTAAAATATTTAAACCTATTGTCAATTCCTGGGATAAACTCCCCTGATCATGATATTTTATCCTTGTTACATATGGCTTAACTCAATTTTTAAATATTATGTCAAGGATTTTCACAACCATGTTCAAAAGTAAGATTGGTTTATAATAATTTTTTTAAAAAAAAATCTGTAAACTTTTGGTGCTGAGGTTATCTTGGTCACAATGTTACTTGAATGTGTTTCTCTGTTACTTTCTGAGAGAGTATGTGCCGCATTTGCACTATTTCTACCTCAAGTGTTTGCTAGAATTTACCAATGAAGCCAATTTATTTAATGCATATTAGGGATATTCATATTTCCCATTTAATTTTGCCCTCATTTTTGGAAATTGTGTTTTATTAGGAATAGTTCTATTTTATCTATTTTTTTCTGACATTCGGAATAAATTTTATCATGATATTCCATTATAATTCTTTTAATGTTTGTAAAATTCTTTTTTTCATGATTTCAGTAATATTGCTTAAATTCCTTTTATGGAATAAATATTTCTCGGTACCTATTTATCAGTTCAGTAATGCAGAGAATCAGCTGTTATATTTGTAGTGTTTTAATGCTTTGATATTTAATTCGTTTATTTGCTGATATTTACTTTTCTCTAGTTAAGGTTTAATTTGCTTATCTTTTTCTTTTATAGCTACCAAAGGTAGAAATTTAGATCATGAATTCTAAACTTTTCTTATTTTCTAATAACTCTTAAAGCTATATTTTTCTCCAATCGCTGCTTTTGCACTTTCTCACACATTCTGCATTTTTAAATTAATAGTATTTTATATCTTCCCTTGGGGTTTTAAAATTTTATTCTTGAGTGGTTTAGAAGTATATTTCTTAATTTCCAGATATACCTGATTTCTTTTAGATTCTGACTTGTTTTAGAGCCTTTTTATTGTTTTCTGTTGAATCTACTGTGGTCAGAAAACATTTTGTAAGATTTGAATCTCTCATATTTACTGAAATGTGCTATATTCTATCATGTTGGTTGCCTTGGTTAATATTGCAAATGTTCTTGAAAAAATTGTTCTGAAGTTGCTGAGTGTGTTTTACAGAGAAAATTGGGTCAAATAGTTGACTGTTCAAATCACACCTTTTATATCATTAATGAACATTTGGGATTTTCTATCAAATATTTATACAGAATCTTTAGAATTACCAACTATGATTGTTTATCTGTATTTTATAGATTCATGTTTTGCAATTGCTATATGTTATTAATTACTGACTTCTTGTGAAATTCCTTATTTTTCTCATACTTCTTATTTTTATATCATATTTTCCAGCCTTTGAATTTAGCTTTCAACTTTTTTATATTTGAAGTGTTTTTCTTTTATTATTATTATTATTTTTTTAAACAGCAGAATGCATTTCAATTCATAGTACACATATGGAGCACAATTTTTCATTTCTCTGGTTGTACACAAGGTAGAGTCATATCATTCGTGTCTTTATAATGTATCTAGGGTAAGGATGTCTATCTCATTCCACCATTTTCACTCCCCAGACACCCCTTTTCTTCCCCTCCTTCCCCTTTGCTCTGTCCAAAGTTCCTTCCTTTCTCCCATGCTCCCCACCCCACTCCCATTATGGATTAGCATCCACTTATCAGAGAGAACATTTGGCATTTGGTTTTTTGTGATTGGCTTAGTTTACTTAACATGGTATTCTCCAACTCCTGCAAATGCCATAATTTCATTCTCTTTTATTGCTGAGTAATATTCCATTATGTATACATACCACAATTTCTTTATCCATTTATCTATTGAAGGGCATCTAGGTTGCTTCCACAGTTTAGCTATTGTGAATTGTGCTGCTATGAACATTGAAGTGGCTGCATCACTGTAGGATGCTGTTTTTAAGTCCTTTGTGTATAGACCAAGGAATGGGATAGCTGGGTCAAATGGTTGTTCCATTTTAAGTTTTCTAAGGAATCTCCATACTGCTTTCCAGATTGGTTGAACCAATTTGCAGTCCCACTAGCAATAAATGAGAATGCCTTTTCTCCCACATCCTTGCTAACATGAAGCATTTTTCTTTTAATAGGGTATAGTTGAGACATCCATTTTGAGAATTTCTGCCTTTTACTTGGAAGCTTTAGTCTATTGTCATCTGACTTAAAGTAATCATGCATATGGTTAGATTTGGGTGCACCATTTTGTTATTAGTTTTCTAGTTATCCTGTCTGTACTTGATGATTTACGTCCTCTCTGTCTTCTTATCATTACGTTGATGGTGTTTAATAATCCATTTTAATTCTATTGACTATATCTCTTTGAATTACATTTTTGTTGTTGCTCTAGATTTTTAAATCTTAATTTATCACACTTCCACTAGAATTAATATTCTAATAATTCTAATAAAATGTAAAAGAAACAGATTGAGCTCTATTTTCCTACCTCTATCACACCATTGTTACTGTGTGTATTTCCCCGTGAATACACATGTGTAAAATAGTATCACATTGAAAAGTGTTTTTGTTGGTTTCTAGAAAAAAAGTAGAAAAGAAATACTATTTTTATTTGTGCCTGTGTAATTGCCAGATCTGATTCTATTCATTCTTAGTATAGTTTTTATACAGTATTGTTTCACTTCAGCATTTATTGTACTGCAGTTCTGCAGATGAAGAATTATTTCAATTATCTTTTATGTGAAAAACATTATTTTTTTGAATATTTTTATGGAAATTTATTTTAGAGCTGATAATTTTGATTTTGCTATTGTTGTTGATGGTAATTTATTCAGCACTTTAAAGATATAATTATACTGTTTTCAAGTCTAATTTTTTTCTTTTTTGACCAGAAGACAGGCAACATTCAAATAGTTTTCTCTTGCTTTAAATGAGTCACTTTGATTCCAGCTGATTTCAAAATAATTTTTTTTTATTTTTACTTTTCACTGGCATTGCCTAAGTTATGTGTAGGTTTTAGTGACTTTATATTAAGTTTTTTTTGAGTCATTTATACTTCTCATCATGTTTTGAAAGATGTACCATTAATCTTTCAGGTAATTTTCTGCTCCATTTTTTTATCCTCTCCTTCTATGACAATATCAAAACTCTTCATTTTCAAACTTTTGTTCCTATAATCTTAACATTTTATGAATTTCTGTTTTTGTTACTTCATGTTATGGTTTAAATGAGTTGTCCCCTATGTGAGAAATTGCCAGAGTGTTCTGAGGAGAAATGATTAGGTAGTGAGACCTTAAACGAATCAGTGAAATAATCCCTGATGGGTTTAACTGGGTGGTGACTGGAGGTAGATGTGTAGCTGGAGGAGGTGGGGCATTGGGGGTATGGCTTTGGGTACATATTTATACCTGACAAGTACAGTCTCTCTGCTTCTTGATCATCATGTGAGCTACTTCCGTCTGCCACACTCTTCCACTGTGAGGCTTCCTGCCTCATCTCGAGCGCCCAGGAATGGAGCTGGCCTTGTATGGACTAAGACCTCTGAAACTGTGAGCCCCCAAGTAAACTTTTCCTCCTCTAAAATTGTTCTGGTCAGGTCTTTTAGTCGCAGCAGTGAAAAAGCTGACTAAAACACTTCAATTTCACTGATGGTCTTTTTTGGCATCTCTAAATTGTGAGAAGTATATCCAAAGAATTTTTTATTTCAGGTAGCTTAATTTTTACTTTTAAAATTTCCATTTGATACTTTGTTTCTTTTTAAATTTCTCTGCTGATATTCTTCATCTATTAATTCATGTGGTTATAGTTTCCTCTAACTAATTGAATATATTTGTATTGGCCATTTTAAATTGTCTGCTTAACAGGACTGGCAAAATCATTTGTGTAACCCAGTGCAAAATTAACATGTGGGTCACATTTTATTGTTTCTTTGCATGTCTTGAAAAGTTCTTTGATTCTGGTACATAAGTAGTTCTCCTCAACTCAGACTCTCAGTAATTTTATGAAACTTTGTAAATTTTATTGAGCAAATATTATTGGCTATATATTGAAAATTGAGGATAACGTGGTAGAGCTTCTGGATTCTATAATCTTTTGATAAAGAAATGTGAACTTCTCCTTTAGCAGATAACTGGGCTAGATTAAATCTCAAAGCTCTGCCTTCCCTGTGGTGGTATTCACTGAAGTCCCTGTTGTGACCCTTCAGACTTACATGTAGCTCATGCTTTCCTTTTGGACCTTTGGATTTTTCCTTGTATAGGAACTGCTTCCATCAAGGATATAGGTGGAGAATTCATGAAGATGTTTTATTTTTTATTTCATAGCTGCTTCTTTCCGAGCATTTGCCCATCAACTTCTAATTATTTTTCTGATTATTGTCACATTCTATCCTATGATTTCTCAGTCATATTAACCAGGTATCTTTGCCACTCAGATGGGATAAGAAGCATCGGTGGCCTTCCCATACTCAGTGAAAAATCTTATCTCTTAATTGTGAACTGAGATAGCAAAGAGCGTCTTCCCCTTAGTCACCCCCACTCTGAAGTGGAGATTTCAACACACTGAGCTGGAAATTGCTCTGAATGAGTCATAGCTCAATCACCACAAACTCTCAGCAATCTTATGAAACTTAGTAAATTTTCTTGAACAAATACTGTCTCATTTGTTATGTGCCTGCCTAAAGAGCATTAAATGATACTATAAATTTCACCAGATGTTGTTTCACTGGGGACCACATCAACAGGCAGCTCATGATGGCATTCTGAAAGCAGACTTACCTCTGCTTCACATTTAAGGCTGTTTTTCTGTTCCCTTTGTTTTCATAGCCTTCTTTTTCCATCAGTTCTTTGATTCTGGTACATAAGTATTTCTCCTCAACTCAGTCTATTTTATATTTTAAGTGACTGTATATTTTACTTACTGATTGGATTTATTATCCCATCATCTAGGTTAAAAATATGCATTTCCCTCACTTTGATGCAAAAAAATGAATCACTTTACTTGATATATATGGAGTTTTATTTATTTTTTTCTGTAGAATGATTTGGCTTGGGAAGTAGTATGCCTTTTGTAGAAGAGATGAGTAAAATTGAAAATCATACACAGTGAGAAAATAACTTGAGACAAAGAACTCCATAATACTTAAGAGTTTTCACTTGATGAGAGAAAAGGATCATTTTCTGGTAGGAAAAATTTTGTTCAAATATGTACAATTTATAAAAAGAAAGACAAGTAGCCTCTAACATATGATAAGATAATCATCTAATTCATAATAAAAGAAATGTAATTGAAATGTCATTAAAGTATCTTTTTAAAATTATAGTTTCAACAAATAACCAAGAAAGATAAGAACAAACTGCTGTCAAAGCCATTAAAGGCTCTATCATATATTACAGTTGTGAGTGCAAAATGATTTAACCATATTTAGAAGAATCTGGCAACATTTAAGATGACTGAATTACATGGGCATTTACCTACTAACTCACTATCTTAATTCAAGTAGAAAACAGTTCTACAAAGAGAAACAATATATACATGAGCCTATTTCCAGTAGTGTTGTATATAAAAATAAGAGATTGAAAATCCAGAATTCCACACATAGTGGACCTGCTGGAAAATAATACATATACATAAAAGTATAATGAACAGATGCAAAAAAATTAGGAAGATTATGGTTTACTTAGAGTAATTATTGATCTATGAATTATTCACAAAGAAAAAGTGCCAAAGAAAAGACATGCATCCTTTTATATAAGGAAGGATGATGATATATATGTAGGACCCCCAAACATTTCTAATACTGACCACATGTATTTTCACACACACCTTCATAAAGGGATCATTGAAAAGATAAACCAGAAATTAATCTAGACAAATCTCTAGAGAAGATTCTCTTGGGGACGAGGTTCTGGAGAATGAGATAGAAATTCAACTGTAACTTTTTTAATTACACCTTTTATAGATTGTGAATACATTAAATGAATCATATATATGTTATGAATATTGATTACATATTGCATGTATATTATATGAATGTGTATTACATATCACAGACACAAAAGAAATCAGAGGTATGTTTATTTTTTCCTGTTTTAAATTGATTCATTATAATCACATAAAAAATGGCATTAATTGTGATGTATTTGTACATGCACAGAAACTAATTGGGCTGATTTCATTTCCCAGTACCATCTCTTTTCCTAATACCTTCCCACCTTCCTACTCTTGCTACCCTTCCTCTACTCTACTCATCTCATTTTTATTTTTATGAGCTCCCTGAGATCCCTTTTTTCACTCCTTTTTTTTCCTAATTTTCACATATCAGAGGAAACATATAACTCTTGACTTTCTGAGTCTGGCTTATTTCACTCAGCATGATGTTCTCCATTTCAATCCATTTACCAGCAAATTACTTAATTTCATACTTCTTTATGGCTGAGTAGAAGTCCATTTTATATATATATAGATTGTGTGTGTGTGTGTGTGTGTGTGTGTGTGTGTGTGTGTGTGTATATAATTTTTCTTTATTGATTCATCTATTGACTGACAACTTAGGCTGGTTTCCTAACTTGGCTATTGTGAATTTGAATATACATTGGTATGCATGTATTGTTATACTATGCTGACTTCATTTTTTTTGAATAAATACTGAGGAGTGGTAGCTGGGCCAGAAGGTAGTTGTTTCCTTTGCTGTCCAGAAACTTCTTAACTAGATGCCATCCCACTTATTGATATTTGGTTTTATTTCCTGGGCTTTAGGAGTCTTATTGAGTAAATCATTGCCTTTGATTGTATGTTTGTGTGTTACCGCTACACTTTCTTCTAGAAGTTGCAGGTTGTCTGGTCTAATTCCTAGGACTTTGATTCACTTTGAATTGACATTTGTGCAGGGTGAGAGATAAGGCTCTTGTTTTCTTCTACATGTAAATATTCAGTTTACATGTAGAAGTACTTGTTATAGAGGCTGTCTTGACTCCAACATATATTTTTGTCATCATCAAGGTTCAGATGATTGTGTATGTGTGGATCTGTCTCTGTGTCTCTTGTTATATTCCATTGGTTCACATTGTCACATTTTATGCCAATACAATACTGTTTTTGTTACTATATCTCTGTGCTATAGTTTGAAACTGAAAACTTCTACATGCCCCTAGCATTGCTCTTCTTGATCAGGATTGCTTAGGCTATTCTGAGGCTCTTATTTTTCTAAATGAATGTAATAATTGCAATTGTTTTTTTCTGGTTTTTTGAAGAATGCCATTGGTACATTGATGGGGATTGCATTAAATCTGAATCTATTACTTTTGGTAGTATAGCCATTTTGATAGTATTATTTCAACCCACCCAAAAACATGGACATAGGAGAACTTTCCATTGTCTTGGAAAGACCTTCCATTGAAGGTCTTCTTCAATTTCTTTTTTTTTCTGTCTTTTATAATTTCATTGTAAAATTTTCCACCTCCTTGGCTAGATTAATTCCCAATTTTTTGTTTTTATTTTTTATTAGGATATTGTGAATGGGATGGTTTTCCTGATTTCTTCTTCAACAGACTCAGGCTAACATGATTTGCAACTTAGTAGAAATATAAATCTTAGAAAAACTAATAAGTCTTAAAATCCATATCAGATATTTTATGAAACAATGTGGTATATTTTTAAAACTCAGTTGAATTATTTTAGATGAAAAGAGAGAATATTTCTAATAACCAAATGCAATGCATGAACTTAATTGCATCTTGTTAAAATATAGAATTAAATTAAGACAAAATAATTATGAAATACATTAAGGGAGAATTCAGGAGATTTGAATAAGATCAAGTTATAAGCTTCTATTAATGGTTTATGATTGGTGTTGTTAAGTATGATAATGGTCTACATGATATATGCAATATCCTGATTTTTAGACTAGCTAAGGGTAACTCTACAGTATGTCTACATGTTTCAAATCTATATATATCCACAGTAAGTTGATGTCTCCAACTTAGTGTGGAAAGGTCTGAAAAGTATGCATTCACACACAAACATGATCATGGACAAATATTTGTGCCCCTTCCTCTATTCATATTTTGATATCCTAACTCTTAAAGTGATAGTACTTGGAGGGGGAGACTTTGTGAGATAATTAGGTCATGAGGGCACCCTCAGGAATGTCCCCTTGTACAAGAGACTGCAGAGACATCCTCTGCCCTTTCTGCCATGTGAGATAACAGTGAGAAGATAGCCATTTAAGAACCAAGAAGTGGGCCCTAACCAGCCACCAAATTTGCTGGTGTCTCAATCTTGTACTTCCTTGTCAACAGAACTGTGGGCATTTAATTTCTGTTGTTTATAAGCAAATCACTCTATACCCAAAAGACAGAGCAAAATGTTAACAATTATTGAATCTTGGTGGTAAATTTAATAGTATGTGTAGTAATATATATTGAATTATGTTTTTTTAAAATTTGTTTCTCCATGTTAGAAACTATTAATAATAAAAATTTCTTAAAATTAAAAATTCAAATTACTTTAAAAAATGAGGTCAGAATTATAGATAATAAATTATGCAAAAATAGATAAATAAATTATACTTTACTCCCTTATATAAAATGGACTCATATTTACATGTACTGTACACACATACATGGATACTTTAAATCATCTCTAGATTTCTTACAATACTTAATACAATAATAATATTATACAAATAGTTGCTATACTGTATCATTTAAGGAAATTACAGAGGTCTGGTTATATGTTTGTGTATGTATATTTTTATATATGTCTATTTTTAATCTTACTAATGTATCTTCAGTATTATTCTATTTTACAAATAAGGAAACTGAGGCACAAAGTAGTTAAATAACTTTCAAATTAAAAACACCATACATAATGCTAAAAAGGCTGAGAAAGTTGCAATTAGTGTCATAGCGATGGGACTCTACCAAGGGGGAAAATGAAAATAATATCAGTTTTGGCAGATTTATTTTGCTTTGTATTTAGTAAAAATTCAAGTGAGGGAAGATAGCAGTAAATAACTTACATAACATTCTAATGTGTGTGTCTAGATAATACATACAAACGGTGCCCAGAGTGGGAGTGTAAGAGAAAGGCATTTTGTATGTAAATGATACATAACTTGGAATCTGACTAAAATTTAGAATTTAAGAAAAATGAGTCAAAAAAAAGTTAAAGCTTAAATCTCTATTAGTGTGATATGGTGGTGTTATTTATTCAAAGTGGTATGTGAAATTTAGGAATTTTTCTTGTGAAAAAGTAAAATGCTTTTTGGACATGTTAATTCTGGCATGATGATAGCCATTGGTTGACTTAGAATTTGAGTATGATGCCAGGTATGGTTGCAATGTAACCCACATAGAAAACATTTGGGGATCTAAAGATGATGAAACTCCCTTTTCTTCTTGTGGACTAATGGAGTTTTGGGAAAGCTTCAAGGGATTAAAGAAGAACAAGGCACAGACTAAAGATGTGTACAGATGAATGTCAGAAATGGCAGAAACAGCAGATGAAAGGGAGGAAGAGTTTCAAGAAGGAGGTTTCCCTGAAGACAGAAAAAGCAAATTCAACAAGGGAATTTCTATCTTTTAGGCAATTAAGAATGTTTGATCTACTAAAGATAATAGCAAATGTTATAATAATTTCAGGTTCAGGAATTGAGATGAAGAGTTCCCTTCTCTTCAAGGCCTGAGCCTTTTGGCATCAAGAAACTCACTAAACTGACTCATGGGCTTGCCAGATGAGTATAGAAGACTAATTTTACTGATAGTAATTGTATTTTTCCTGTATAAGCAGAGAGTCTGATGTTATTAAATAAAGTTATTTAATTCCTTCCCATCACATGAGGAAAAAAAAGGCTCACTTTGCCAATTGAAATATTAGTGAATAAAGTTTCAAAGAAATAGGAAAATTTTTGTCTCCTTAGAACACCTATTGAACAATTTTCTACATGATCTATCATCTGCCCTCTTCTAAAAAGGTCAAGCATCCCAAGGATATTTGTACTGCTGCTCCTCTCTACTGATAAAAGAGATGGATAAATTCATGACACCATGGAGAATAACTTTTAAATATTTATTGAAGTTCATAGGCCCTTATGCAACTTTTATAGGACATTCCTCTATATAACTAGTCAAAAAATGTTATCTGTATGGATATTTTGTGATTGTTAAGTTCTTTGGTCTTGGAAGTATATAAGCTGTTTAACTTTTTTCCATTATTTACATCTCAGCACATCTATTTAAATCCATAAATTGACCAGGCATGTTGACACATACCTGTAATCCCAGCGATGTGGGAGGCTGAGACAGGAGGAACATGAGTTCAGAGTCAGTCTTAGCAAAAGCAAGGCACTAAGCAACTCAGTAAGACCCTGTCCCTAAATAAAATACAAAATAGGGCTGGGAATGTGGCTAAGTGGTCAAGTGCCCCTGAGTTCAATCCATGGTACTCCCCCCCCCAAAAAAAACCTCTTAAATTGTAGCAAGATTTGAAACATAATCATTACTTAATTGACATAATTGCATTAAAAACAAATTAATTTTTCTCCTAGAATAAAGCACAGGTCTCTATTTATTTAGCTCTTACTTTTTCCTCAAGCTCATTATTGATTTCCAGCATTGTATGATTGTGCTTTTAGGCACTATATAAAGACACACTATAACAGGTATCAGAAAACTAGCATTGGGATTAATTAAGTAAAAATTATTACCTCTGATTATTTCTGAATTTTCCAGAGAATATCATATTCAGAAAATGTCCATTTATTTTTAAAGATTCTAGACTCAGTGATTTTTCATTAATACTGTGAATAAGATTAATTTATTCTAATTATAATGATTTTTAAAATTTCTGTGGTGGCTGGCTATAGTCCATCAAAGTTCCAAGTCATTTTGAAATTGTCAGACTAGGATATTTTATTAAGGGCAGAGAATGAGATAATGCATTTAAATAGTAATTGATCATGTTACTTCTTAGCATCTGCTAACATGATGAAAAAGTATTATCCTAACTCAATTACACTGTGTTGTTTCTATGGTCAGCATAAATAATACACATCTTCCATTTCATATATGTCCAATCAAAATAACTGTTCTATTGGCTTCTCTGTCCTGGATTTCTGGGCAATATTTACCTGTGTGATGAGTGGAAAGGACCAGGAGTCTATCAAGTTAGTCATGTATATAGTAATATTTTGAATCTGAAATCCTACCTACCATGGCATTTCATTTTGCAGAATGATTGAAATACATATTCTGCAGGTTTGAATTATAAAAAGAAGAACAAAATTGATTCTAAAATTAAAATACTTCTTCCAAGTTAGCTTTAATTGGAGCAAGACTAAATATAGAGAAAGATAGAAGACAAGCAGAAGTTGAAAGGAAAGATTTCTAAATTTTAAAGTCATATATGTATAATTTTTCTCAAATATGAAAGCTCTTCTTTCAACTAAGTTTTAGGATACTGCCAATATTTCATTTCCCCATGAGGGTTACAGGGCAGGAGTAGTAAAGTAAATAGTTTCAGTCACTTATCTATTTTTCAGGCTTTGGTTCAAGTTCAACCAGAGAAGTTAAATTAATGTTTTTTTCTTGTTGTCAGGAAGAGTCACAAAGAGAAATTTATTACTTATAGCTTCTATCTAGTGTGCAGTTACTGAATTTAAAAGACCAAGACACATCAGCTTTGGAAAGCTATTTAGTTCAGTTGTGTAAGGTCTCAGGAATTCAAATTGATTGTGGAAAGGGAACAATGAGAGAATAAAAGAGTGGAAATTATATATTTTAGAGGAATTTACATTAGTATGTATGCAATACAATATCCCCATCATACAGAGTAATAAAAAGTGAATGTCTCTCTGCTATTTCTTTTATGCCTCCCTTGAATATTTTAAAAGGCTTGAGGGAAGTTCAAATCCCATTATACCTAAATTAGAATCCTAGTCTAGGAAAAGAGGCAGAAAGTTTAGTTTTCAAAGTCATGAAGACATACAGAGTTCATGGCAAAAATCCCCACAGAACTGAGACTGCATGTGCCTAAACCCAAACAAAGGTGGGTGCTGTCCCCATGTGTGATAGGTCAATGCACTGGAGTCTTGGAAGACTGCCATTCTACAGATGCTGTTCATTACAGCTGAGTAGGATGATTTGTGAAAGGAACCTTGGCTAGGGTATGGGCAAATGGAGATGAGAGCATCAGTTAAAAGGAATGCATTACTCGAAAGCAAAATCTAACAAGATAAACTTCAAAAAACCCTCAGAAGATAAAGTTACAAAATGCTTTTCTCTCGAATATATTTATTTATAATCTAAAAACAGATTAATTTAATAATTTAAAAAATTTATTTATTTTCTTCTAATGAGTCAATAAAATAATTGTCCTTTAAGGATATATAAGTTCCCTTTAGTGAGTACTCATATATTAATTTGTGTGTGCAATTACAGTGAGGTGACATAAATTATTTGATTACAGTCAACATCTTTCATAATAATATTGTTTTCAGAAGTGAAGCAAATCTTGTGTGTTGCATTGAACATGGTTATATTCCAAATAATGGATGTGATGATATGAAGAAGCATATTCTAATGTGATGAATAGATTCCTCATTTAAAATTTCTTTTTAAATAAAATTCCCATTTATGTTTACAGTATACAACTGAGAAGCCTTAGGCCAATGTTTGCCACTTAAGTATCAAATGTGTGTTTTCTGTTGTTTTCATTACTAAAATATATAATGTTTACAAGTGAATTTAAAACAAAGATTTATCAGGATGAGCTTTTCCTTCACTCCTATCAAGAGAGGTCAACACATTGTTTAAAAAGAATAGTGTTGTAGCTGCTTAGGCTGCCATAATAAAAATATTACACACTAGGTAGCTTGTAAACAAGAGAAATTTATTGCTTGCAGTTCTACAGGCTGGAAAATTCAAACTCAAATTTCCAGCAGATTCAGTGCCTCCTGAGTGCTCACTCTGGATCACAGATGTTTCTTCCTCCTTGTTTTTTCACATGGTGGAAGGGGCTAGCTAGCTCCCCGGGGACTCCTTTATAATGGCAATCCCATTCTTGAGGGCTTCACCTTCATGAGCTGATCACTTTCCAAAGATGCCACATTCTAGCATCATCGTATTGGGGACTGGTTTTCAATGTGAATTTTCCAAGGCTACAAACATTCACACTATGACAGATGATCTGATCCTTTATTTTCCTTCACCTTCTTCCAAGTAAATAGATATATTTCTTCAGAGTTTTAAAACTTCAAGGAATAAGTTCAAGAAGGGATTTTGAGCCCTAAAAGAATGGAGACAGGAAAGTATTTTCTTTAAAGGGAATGAAGGAGGAGTGGGTCAGAAAATCAAGTAGGGTTCTTCTCAGTGCAAGGAGAAGAACTGGGTTCAAGAAGCAGAGTCCAGATATCTCCACTTATCATCTGGGACTAGAAGAAGGGAGGCTTATGGTGAGTGAGAAGTGCTATTATTGGGGGTAGCCTTTAATATATCTGAGGTAGCAACTGCTGGGAACAAATAGTACAGACTTGAGCTTTTCAGTAATATAGAACTTGAGAAAGAAAGTACTGCATTCCCCGTGAAACATTAAGCTATGTCTTTGGCTAGTTTACTGGCATCATCAAACCCAAGATTCTTGAGAGAGTACATGGAAGCAAATGAAGGTTAATCTCTAGAACAAGTGATGTTGAATTTTCTTCCTGGTGGGACAGCTGGAGGCTCAGAAGTTATGCAATGTGGAATAGCAAAACAGAGGAAATGAAGTGTCTCATAACCCTCATTTTGGAGTGTCAAAAACTAAATCTGTCTACATACAATCATAGCCCCAAAATCAAAATTTACACAGTTGTGGCACTATTATTAGCACTTTCCTTTTTTTTTTTTTCTCCTTTCTCTCTTTCTCAATTTTGTTTCATCAAAGAAAACGTGCACTGGACAAAGTTAAGCCAAAAGGTAAACTATTTAAGGCTTTGTGCTAGGCAAGAGACCATAACTCAATTTGTGCTAAACAAAAACAAGAGGTAGAGGGATTTTTAAGAGCTTGGATGGAGAGGATCCTAGGTTACCATGTTTGTTAACAGGGCTTCCCCAAAGGAGAGTTTATGACAGAAAGTACTTTTACAACTTGGACTTAGATGCTCACCAAAGTTAGATTGCTACCTTCTGTCATAGACCAGGTGATAGTGGCACCTATCTTCCATGATGATTAACTTTCAAAGGAAAGCTCCCAGGTCCCTAAGAAAGTCTTGGGTTCTGAAACTGACAAGAGGCTAGAAGATTTGCATCTCAAGGGGCAGAAAAAGAATTTACAATTTCAAGTTTTCTAAAACAAATGCTCTAAGGAAGGTCAGAAGCCTTAGAAATCTGTTTAAAGATTCAGTCAAGCTGAGGGGGCAATTAAGGACATCCTGGTCAGTATGCAAAATTAGAAACCACAAGATTAAGTTACATTTTGCAAATATAACGAGCTCAGCATGATAATCACTTTTTCCTACTAATACGAAGAAATTCTGATTTTAAGGTGCCTCTCATTCCCACTCAGCATTCTGAAAGGGGCTAAAATAAAAAAGAAATGACACTGTAAAAGCAAATAAAATACGCATAGCCTTTATAAATTCTAAGGCCTGAGTGATCAAGGTTCTGCAGAGATTTGCATTTATTAAAACATGGGCCAGTGCTTACAAGTAATTAAAAAGGAATTGAAATACTTAATTATGTCTCTTAAAGAACATTAGAGGAGAATTATTTCATTAGACACAAAATTACTTCTCAAAATCTCTTCTCTTTTCCTCTCCAGTTTGCCCATTCACAGCACTGGTCCAGGGCACATCAGTTATAAATTCCATAAAACTTTGACACATACCAACAGTCTATGGATTTTTTTTCTATCTTTCCTCATCATTTCTCCACCCTGAAATCTTATTTTTTTTAAATGAAGGGTGAATGTCAGTATTTTTCAGCTACAGATCCTATTCTGCATAGACCAAACCCATCCTATCTTCTTAATTCTTTTTGCGATTCTCAGTATCTTAGACTGATCTGTCAAATAAAATCAGATTGCCATATAGGCAACACCAAAATTTCTATTTCAGCTCTTTTTAATCCTCTTTGGAATGGATCACTTACATATGTTTCAAACTAAAATAAGCCAATTTATTTTACTTAGTTTCCTAAGAAATGAAATAAAATATCTATGAAGGCCATGTTAACAGTCATACATGAATAGTAATATCACCATGTTGACAGTAATAGGGAAGATATGAAATCATGTAACTTACTTGAGGGTAGCATCAAGTTATTATTTTTGCATCCCAGTATACTGCATAACATACACAGCATAGGAAAGACAGTTATGTAATGAAACTAAAAGATCTACTATAGTATAATAATATTTCATTAATTCATTTGTTCAGTTTTTGATTCAACTTTTAAAAGAATATCATGTGTAAAGTAAGTAACCAGGTGTCAATAAGAATATAGAATAAATACAAAATGATTCTTTTTTTTTTAATATTTATTTTTTAGTTGTAGGTGGACACAATATCTTTATTTTTATGTGGTGCTGAGGATCGAACCCAGTGCCTCCCGCATGCTAGGCGAGCACGCTACCACTGCGCCACAACCCCAGCCCCACAAAATGATTCTTAACTATAGAGAGGTTATATGTTAGTGTATTGAACAATACAGGCAGGGACTATAGAAAAAAGACCAGCATACAGATAAACAATAACAATAGATAAAATAAATGATTTCTGAGCAACAGCCAGAGAGTCAATCAAACTGAAGCCACAGTAAGTACAATCATAAGGTTAAAGTTTGGCTGAGAATTGATGCCATCAAATAGAGATAGAAAAGAGGAAATTGTGTAGTGCACAGTGGCACATGCCTGTAATTGCAGGGGATAAAGAGGCTGAGGCAGGATTGTGAGTTCAAAGCCAGCCTCAGCCAAAGTGAGGCTGCTAAGCCATTCAGTGACATCCTGTCTCTAAATAAAATACAAAAATAGGACTGGAGATGTGGTGCAGTGGTTGAGTACCCCTGAGTTCAATGCTGGTACTAAAAAACAATAGAGGAAAAAAGAAAGGAGATTGTATCATATAAAAGTAGTTCAAAGTAACAAATGTAATACAGTTAGTATTTATTTTGATTTTTTCCCTACATCTATACCATAAGGGACTTTTTGTGAAGTATATTTTAAAAATTATCAGAACTTTTCTGTACTTTTTAAGCAAAATATTCTCATAATGACATATTTTGTTTTCAAGTATTATTCCCATAAGAGTTCTTTTATTTTGACCATTAAACACTTATTGTTCTCTTAGTCTTCTTGGCATGCAAACATTAAAATAACTAATATTGTATTGTGGATATATTATTGATACTGTCTGCATTTCCTGCGTTTGCATGTTCTAAATTTAGTCTTTAAAAATATTTCTAGAAATTCACTAGAAAATGATGGTTCCTAGAGTAGTAGCAGATTTACTTGAAAATTTACTACAAATACAAAACCCTTTGCTCAATCTTACACATACTGAAATAGAAATTCTGGGGTGGGTAACAGCAAGACATATCATTTTTAAAAGTATTTATTTATTTATTTATTTATTTGGAGGATAACATTTCATTTCTCTGGTTGTAAGTGATATAGAATCACAACATACATGAAGTCATACATAAAGCTAGGGCTATGATGACCATCATATTCCACCACCTTTACTGTCCCCATGCCACCTCCCCCCTTACATCCCTGTGAACAGAGTTCCTGCATTGTTCCCCTGTCCTTCCCCCCATTATGAATCAGCATCCACTTATCAACCAGTACATTCAGCATTTGGTTTTCTGAGATTGGCTTACCTCACTTAGCATGATATTCTCCAACTCCACCCATTTATCTGCAAATGCCATAACTTTATTCTCTTTTATTGCTGAGTAATATTCCATTGTGTATATATACCACAGTCTCTTTATCCATTCATCTGTTGAAGGGCATCTAGGTTGGTTCCACAGTTTAACTATTGTGAGTTGAGCTGCTGTAAACATTGAAGTGGCTACATCAATGTAGTATGCTGCTTTTAAGTCTTCTAGGTATAGACCCAGGAGTGGGATAGCTGGGTCAAATGATGGTTCCATTCCAAGTTTTCTAAGGAATCTCCATACTGCTTTACAGATTGGTTGTACCAATTTGCAGTTCCACCAGCAATAAATGAGCGTGCCTTTTTCCCCACAACCTTGACAACACTTATTGTTGTTTGTATTCTTGGTAACTGCCATTCTGACTGGTGTGAGATGAAATCTTAGTGTAGTTTTGATTTGCATTTCTCTGATTGCTAGAGATGTTGAACATTTTTTCATATGTCTGTTGATCAATTGTATACCTTCTTCTGTGAAGTTTCTATTCAGCTCCTTGGCCCATTTATTGATTGGGTTGGTTGGTTGTTTTTGTTTTTGTTTTTGGTACTGGAGATTGAACTCAGGGGTACTCGACCACTGAGCCACATCCCCAGCCTTATTTTGTGTTTTGTGTAGAGACAGGGTCTCACTGAGTTGCTTAGCGCCTTGCCGTTGCTGAGGCTGGCTTTGAACTCGCAATTCTCCTGTCTCAGCCTCTCTAAGTGCTGGGACTACAGGCTTGAGCCACCGTGCCCAGCGGGTTGTTTGTTATTTTGGTGTTCAGTTTTTTGAGTTCTTATATATCCTGGAGATTAGTGCTCTATTGGATGTGTGTGCCGAAGATTTGTTCCCAGAATATCGGCTCTCTGTTCATTTCATTGATTATTTCTTTTGCTGAGAAGCTTTTTAGTTTGAATCCATCCCATTTGTTGATTCTTGATTTTACTTCTTGTGCTATAGGAGTTTTGTTAAGGAAGTAAGGTCCTAATCTGACATGATGACGATTTGGGCCTATTTTTTCTTCTATTAGGCGTTGGGTCTTAATCAAGGCCTGATTCCCAGGTCCTTGATCCACTTTGAGTTGACTTTTGTGCATGGTGAGAGATAGGGGTTTAGTTTCATTTTGCTGCATATGGATTTCCAGTTTTACTAGCACCATTTGTTGAATAGGCTATCTTTTCTTCAGTGTACTTGTTTGGCTCCTTTTTCTACTATAAGGTAACTGTATTTAAGTGGGTTCATCTCTGTGTCTTCTATTCTATACCGTTGGTCTACATGTTCATTTTGGTGCCAGTACCATGCTGTTTTTGTTACTATAGCTTTGTAGTATAATTTAAGGTCTGGTATTGTGATGCCTCCTGCTTCACTCTTCTTGCTAAGGATTGCTTTGACTATTCTGGGTCTCTTATTCTTCCAAATGAATTTCATGATTGCCTTTTCTATTTCTATAAGGAATAGCATTGGGATTTAATTGTAATTGCATTGAATCTATATAGCACTTTGGGTAGTATGGCCATTTTGACAATATTGATTCTGCCTATCCAGGAGCATGGGAGATTATTCCATCTTCTAAGGTCTTCTTCAATTTCTTTCCTCAGTGTTGTGTAGTTTGCATTGTAGAGGTCTTTCACCTCTTTTGTTAAATTGATTCCCAAGTTTTTGTTTTTTTTTTTTTTTGATGCTCTTATGAATGGTATAGTTTACCTAATTTCTCTTTCAGAGGGTTTATCACTGATGTATAGAAATGCAATTCATTTATGGGTGTTGATTGTATATCCTGCTACTTTACTAAAATTATTTATTAATTCTAGAAGTTTTCTGGTAGAATTTTTTGGATCCTCTAAGTATAGAATCATGTCATCTGCAAATAATGATAGTTTGAGTTCTTCTTTTCCTATTCATGTACCTTTAATTTCTTTTGTCTAATTGCTCTGGTTAGTGTTTCAAGGACTGTATTGAATAGCAGTGGTGAAAGAGGGCATCCCTGTCTAGTTCCCATTTTCAGAGGAAATGATTCCAAGTTTTCTCCATTTAGAATGATGTTGGCCTTGGGTTTAGCATAGATAGGTTTTACAAAGTTGAGGTATGTTCCTACCATCCCAAGTTTTTCTAGTGTTTTGAACATAAAAGGGTGCTGTATTTTTTCAAATGCTTTCTCTGCATTGATTGATAAAATCATATGACTCTTATTTTTAAGTCTATTGATGTGATGTATTGTGTTTATTGATTTCTGCATGTTGAACCAAACTTGAATCCCTGGAATGAACCCCACTTGATCATGGTGCACTATTTTTTGATATGTTTTTGTTATTGATTTGCCAGAATTTTATAGAGAATTTTTGCATCTATGTTCATCAGGGAGATTGGTCTGAAGTTTTTTTCTTTGATATGCCTCTGTCTGGTTTTGGAATCAGGGTGATACTTGCCTCATAGATTGAGTTTGGAAGGGTTCCCTTCTTTTCTATTTCATGAAATAGTTCGAGGAGTATTGGTATTAATACTTCTTTGAAGGTCTTGTAGAACTCAACTGAGAATCCTTCTGGATCTGGGCTTTTCTTGGTTGGCAGGAGCTTGATCACATCTTCTATTTCCTTGCTTGTTTGAAATTGATCTGTTTAAGTTCTGTATGTCCTCTTGGTTCAGTTTGGGTAGGTCATATGCCTCTAGAAATTTGTTGATGTCTTCAGGGTTTTCTATTTTACTGGGGTATAAATTTTCAAAATGGTTTCTAATTATCCTCTGTATTTCAGTAGTGTCTGTCGTGATATTTCCTTTTTCATCTCGAATTTTAGTAATTTGGATTTTCTCCCTCCTCCTTTTTGTTAGGGTGGCTAAGGGTTTGTCAATTTTGTTTATTTTTTCAAAGAACCAGCCTTTTGTTTTGTCAATTTTTTGAATTGTTTCTTTGTTTCAATTTCATTGATTTCAGCCCTAATTTTGATTATTTCCTGTCTTCTACTTCTTTTGGTGTTAATTTGTTCTTCCTTTTCTAAGGCTTTCAGACAAAGAGTCAATTCATTTATTTGTTGACTTTTACTTCTTCTAATGAATGATCTTAATGCAATGAACTTTCCTCTTAGCACTCCTGCCTTCATGGTATCCTAGAGATTTTGATATGTTGTATCAGAGTTTTCACTTGCCTCTACGAATTTTTTTATCTTTTCCTTGATGTCTTCTGTTATCCATGCATCATTCAATAGCATATTATTTAGTTTCCAGGTGTTGGAGTAATTTCTATTTTTTAATCTGTCATTGATTTCTAATTTTATTCCATTGTGGTCAGACAGGAAGCAGGGTAGTATCTCTATTTTTTTGTATTTGCTAGGACTGGCTTTGTGACATCACATATGATCTACCTTGGAAAAGGATCCATGTGCTGCTGAGAAAAAAAGTGTATTCACTCGTTGATGAATGGAACACTCTATATATGTTAAGTCTAAATTATTGATAATTTCATTGAGATCTATGGTTTCTTTATTAAGTTTTTGTTTGGAAGATCTATCTAATGGTGAGAGAGTTGTGTTAACATCTCCATGTATTATTGTGCTGTGGTCTATTTGATTCTTGTATTTGAGAAGGATTTGTTTGATATACATAGAAGCTCCATTATTTGGGGCATAGATATTTATGATTGTTATGTCTTGTTGATGTATGATTCCCTTAAGAAGTATGAAATGACCTTCTTTATCTCTTTTCACCTTCTTTGGTTTGAAGTTCACTTTATTTGATATGAGGATGAAAATTCCTACTTGTTTGCGAGGTCCATGTGAGTGATATGTTTTTCCCACTCTTTCACTTTCAGTCTGTGGATGTCTTTTCCTGTGAGATGAGTCTCTTGAAGGCAGCATATTGTTGGGTCTTTTTTTTAAATCCAATCTGTCAGTCTTTGTATTTTAATTGGTGCATTTAGGCCATTTACATTCAGGGTTATTCTTGAAATATGATTTGTAATCCCAGTCATTTTGGTTTATTTTTGGGTCAGGGTGATTACTTGCCTCATAGAATGAATTTGGAATGGTTTCCTCCTTTTCTATTTCATGAAATAGTTTTTTTTTGTTTTTTGGTTTTTTTTTACCTTGACTTGTTTTCTCTTTTGAATGGTCTTTCCTTTAGTGTAGTTCCTCTCTAAAGAGGAATATTTTCATTGTTATTATCATTTCCTCCGCATGGAATATTTTGCCAAGAATGCTATATAGTACAGGCTTTCTTGCTGTAAATTCTTTTAACTTTTTTTTTATCATGTAAGGTTTTTATTTCATCATCAAATCTGAAGCTCAGTTTTGCTGGATATAGGATTCTTGGTTGGCATCCATTTTCTTTCAGAGCTTGGAATATGTTGTTTCATGATCTCCTGGCTTTTAGGGTCTGGGTTGAAAAATCTGCTGAGATACGAATTGGTCTCCCCTTATATGTAATCTGGTTCCTCTCTCGCACGGCCTTTAAAATTCTATCCTTATTTTGTATGTTGGGCATTTTCATTATAATGTGCCTTGGAGTAGATCTGTTGAAATTTTGTACGTTTAGTGTCCTGTAAGCCTCTTGTATTTTATTTTCTAATTCATTTTTCATATTTGGGAAAATTGCCAATATTATTTTATTGAAGAGATTGTGCATACCTTTGGTTTGAAATTCTGCGTCTTCTTCTACCCAATAAATCTTAGATTTGGTCTTTTGATGCTGTCTCATATTTCTAGTATGTTCTGTTCATGATTTTTTACCATCTTCACTGTATGGTCAAGTTTATTTTCAAGATTGTATATCTTGTCTTCATTATTCGAGGTTCTGTCTTCCAGGTGATCTAGTCTGCTGGCGATGCTTTCTATTGAGTTTTTTATTTGGTTTATTTGGTTTATTTATTTATTTTTTCATTTCAAGAATTTCTGATTGTTTTTTTTCCACAATCTCTAGCTCTTTCTTAAAGTAATATTTTGCTACTTGTAATTGCTCTCTTATCTCTTTGTTAGAGTCATCAATGGTTACCTTTATTTGCTCTCCTATTTCTTTGTTGGATCGATCAATTTTTGCCTGTAATTGCTTACTTATGTCATTCTTTAATTCACAAATCATTTTAATTATGTACATTCTGAATTCTTTCTCTGACATTTCATCAACTGTGTTGGTAATGGATTATAGTAGTTTCTGGGTTTAGTTGGGGCACTTTCTTCCCTCGTTTTTTTATGTTGTGTATCTTCCTTTCTTGCAATGCTTATCTGAGGTACTACGGCTTCTATCCTATAATCTTGTATTGACACTCCAAATTACCTGTATCTCACCTTGGAGCTACTTCTGTTACCCCAGTGTCTGCAGATGGATATTACTGTCACTAAAGTTGGTAGCAGACGCAGTGGACTTACCTCTAGAGGGCAGTGGGAGTGGCCTTGGCTGGGCTCCTATGATGATTCCTGAGGGCTGTTTTGCCCCTCTATTGCACTCCTGATGGTGAGCAGGAACTCTGGAGCAGAATTGGGAGTGGTTCCAGGCCTCACTTAGGCAGGGTTACAAGCAGGAGAGTCTGTGTGTGACCCTTACTGTGGGTAAGAGCTCCCCTGGGGCTAGCAGGCTCTGGTCTGCCTCTCACTGGGCACCCCTAGCATTCCCTGAGGGCAGTTTTGGGCTGTCTGTCTCGCCTGTCCTTGGGAACGCTGGAGCAGAACTGGGGCAGGCCCAGGCCTCACTTTGGTGGGGCCACCTCACACTGGGTTGTCTGCGGGTAACTCTTACCCTGGATGTTTGCTTCCCTGTGGCTGGTGGCTAGCAGTCTCTGGTCTCCCTTTGGATGGACACCCATGGAGTTTCCTGAGGGAGGTTTTGGGCCCTCTGTGGCTCCTGTTGGTCTGCAGAAACTCTGGAGTGGAACTCAAGATATATCTTAATAAGCCTTCCAGATGTGATGATATATGACAAAGATACATTGACTTAAAATATTTATTGGTAAATATGAAGCTGTATCTATTTACCTAGATATGTGGACTCTTTGGTTCCTTCTTCCTTGGACAGTATTTCTCATCACTCTATTATTTTCTATAAATTTGTTCATTTATATATAGACAATTAAATGAACAAAATGACCTTAAAGCTTACTTAAGAATTAAGTAATTAAAATTCTTTAAATATATTTAAATTTCTTAATATTTTTATTTAAAAATTAAATAATTAAAATTCTTTAAATATATTTAACTTTAAAATTTTTTTATTTGTTCTTTTTAGTTACACATGATAGTAGAATCAATTTTGATATATTTATAAAAGCTTGGTATATATCTTATTCTAATTAGTATTCCAATCTTGTGGATGTACATTACAGTGAGATCCAACTTTTATTTTTCCACAAAATATAATAATATTTTGAGTGTGCTAAATCTGTGCTTAATGTATTTCCAGTACATAAATCTATACTATGCCCAATAAACAAAGGAAAAGTAATACTCCTCAGAGATAATTAAAATATCAATAATACATCATAAAATATGATAAATATTTTATGAAATAGTCATGAGTTCCAAATGAAGTTGAAAATAACTGCTTGACAGAATGGCCTCCACATTATTCATAGAATAGATAACATTACCTTCTGTATATTGACTCCATGCCAAAACGAGACACCAGTAGCATCTGCTGTGTCCACTCATGTTATGACTAGATGAGGGTCTGCCATGGGGACATTATGGGAATGTTCCTTGTACCTGCTGTCTTTAAGAAATGATGTATCATAATACAAAATATATTTTAATTGGTGTTGTGATTTGGATCTGAAGGACTCCAAAGTCTTGTGTTGAAGGCTTAGTTCTCAGTACAGCAATGTTCAGAGGTAGATCTTTTGGAAAGGAATTGGATCATGAGAGCTCTAACTTCATCAGCTGAATAATCCATTAATGAAATCGTATCTGAATGGACTGTTGTGAGGTGATGGAAGCTGTGTATATGGAACCTTGTAGAAAGAAGTGGGCACTTGGGGAAATGCCCTTGGGGGCTGTACATTGCCTCTGATCCTTCTCTTTTTTCTTTCTGTTTCCTGAGTGCCACTAAGTGAACATCTTTCCTTTGCTATGTGCTTCCACCATGATATTCTGCTTTGACTCAAGTCCAGAGCAATTGAGCCAGCTGATTATAGATTAAAACCAAGAGGCAAAATAAAAAAAAAAAAAATAGAAGAAATAGACAATAGATCCTAGAATCCAATAGAACAATAAATTTAGAACAGGATAGTTGAATTTGATACAATTAAAGAAAGAAAATATACAAGCAGGAAAAGATTGGGATGAGATGTCATGGAAGCTAGAGGAGAATTAAAGTTGAGAAGAAATCAACCAGTTACACCAAATCTCAAAACAAAGTCAGCATTTAGAAGACAGCCTTGACTTCTGTGATCATTAGATTGGATGATTTTTGTCAGAGCAATTTAAACATTAGAGGTGAAAATTTGTTGATATGAACTGAGGAATAAATGAAGAAACTAAAAATTCTGACTATTTTAATGGTGAAGGAAAACAGAAAATAGGGTAACAGAGGAATCAGAGTATTCTCTTTAGCATAAAGAAACTTGACTATATAAGAAATTAGCAAATATGTAAAGACTGGGACTAGTTTTAGAAAATAGGAAGAGCACAGCTTCTTGTGAAGGGCAGGAACTGAGATCAAGATGGGCAAAAAGAAAGGGGCTCGTGGAGGTGAAAAAGAGTAGCAATTGGGTAAATTAAAGCATGAAGATATTAAGGGTACTTATTATTTTAGTATCACAATGACTTCAAGATTTGTTTTAAATTTGTCTGCACAATTAATTTACAAACTTATTAATAAGACTTTTAAATATAGATATGCTTTTAGAAAAACGATAATTTTGAAACATACAAAAACTTGAGAATGACCACATTGGTAGTGACTAGAGCTATTTCTTTGAGTCTAAATTTTATATAAAACCTGGAAACAAAAATAAAGTATAAGGAGGAAAAAAAATCTTTGAGCCACACAAAGCTGAATTTAATTTAGACTATAATAGTTTAAAATCCAATTTTGGATAAATCCCGTACTCAAAGCACTTACTGTGATTTAATTATGTTTGCTCTTACTGTCTCTCCCTCACTCTTTTATTTTTTTCACTGCTATTCCTCCTTTGTCTACAAATGATTATTTCACTATTTTAATAAAAACATATGAACTTGCTGATTAATAAAACCTCACATGTAATATTTTATAAATGCTAGCACATTGTTACTATGAACTAAGTTTTATATTAGAAGTCCATATTATTTTCATTACAGATATATATATTTATTATAAATTCTTGGTTATGCATATATGCAAAGATAAAAATTTTATATATATTTGCATACACATTCAGAAATAGAAAATACAGAAAGAGAACTAGGCACAGGTTTATATATATATATGTAAGTATAGGTATAGACAATCATTTTATGGAGTGACACTTTGTCCTTTCAGGCTTCTATAATAAAACAACATAAATAAAGTGGTTTTTGAACAATATAAATATATTTATCATAGTCCTGGAAGCCCAAGTTCAAGGCACCAACAAATTTTACATCTGATGAAGGTCTCTTTCCTGTTTCATAGATGGCTTGGGTTCTTTTCCCTGTGTCCTTATGGTGGTAATGTCAAATGACTTTCCTTGGTTCTTTGATAAAAGCAGGAATCTCTCATATTCTAATCAATTGCCGAAATCTCCATCTCAAATACTTTAGTTTCCTCAATCGTTAGATGGAGTAAGTGGGAAATGTGTTTTTTCAATTGTTGGCCAGTGTTTGTCAGGGGAAAAAATCTCTGAACACCTGCTTATGACTAACTAAAATTGCATTTTATTTTATTTTCTGCATTCACTTCCATCTACCAACTTACTCAAATTAAGATATATTCTATGTCTTCCAGAATCTATTTCCACTAGAATTTTTGTTCAGGTTTTGCTTCTAGAGAATTTCAACTATGACATTCAAATCCTGGAATATTCTTTGAACCTAGCTTATCCTTTATCACCCAGTCAAGTCTGGAAGGGTAACTAACAAAATACCCTGGGGTGCCTAAGTTGAGACTATTGATCCAAGATAATTGTAAATATTCTTCCAACTCATTCTCAAAATAACAGAAATAGTAGTCTTTCCCTGTCTCCTACCCGCCAACAACTGGTCTTAGTTCCCAGTAGACACCTTTAGAAATGAAGTGCATTTATTTTTTAGAGTAATATTTACTTTTATCTGCTTAATTGTGATCTCTGCAAGAATCATGTTTATTTATCATTACTGTATGGAAGCTAGTAAGGTAGTTCATATATACTCAGTAACTGACAAATCTTACTTAAATGCAGTTCAGAAAATAAAAGAGAAGAAAAAGTAGCAAATATAAAAGTGACACTTTCAAATTCTCAAAGAGCCTGAAAAAAAACCACGGGCAACTTCTCATTACATATTCTTAGAAAAATTAAAAATGGAAATATTATAAATGTATATTTTTTAAATATCAATTCTTACAAAACAAGAAACAATGCTGTGCTTAGCATTATACTCCATCATCCACTTTACTTTCATGTATAACCTAATCACATTGTTCATAACAGGTTGAATCTTCTATATTTATTTTTAAATAAAATAAGAGCCATGTGATAGAGGTCTGTAAGAAGCCAATTTGTTTGATCAGTCTTTCTAGAAAATTTAAGCAGTTAAAAACAAAACATCTTTTCACAAGGCACAATCAAATGGCAAACCTAGATTCTGAGGAATTCTGTGTAATTATAACTTCTCTATTTCAGTTGCATAAACTATACATTTTGTGGGTATGCTATCCCTAACTACTCCTCTTTATTATATATTTAAATGTTGATAGACTGTATTTATCTGTTGCCTTCTTAAATGAAAATACACAAGAAGCAAAGTTAAGCTTATTGCTAAATATACCTGAGTCCCAATAACTTGGAAATAAAGGCACAAGGCACTTATTTCTGATAGTTATTTATCCATAACTTATTGTCATATACGGATAGTAAAATCATGAAATAACTTGATATTAATGTTCTTTCTCAAACCGGTTTTGTGACGCATTTTATTAACTCAAGCAGTGTTTGATATAATTTAGTTATTGATCCCTTTTCAAAATACATTTATTGTTTATTTTTAACATATAAATATGATGTTATAAGATACAGATATACAAAAATAAAACTTTCTTTATTGATATATGCATTTTGCATTCTTTTCTGGCTATTATTAAAGAATCTTATTTTAATGGTTTTTTATTACTGCTCCAGAAAGAACAAAAAGCAGCAGATCCTAATAACATTCAAATTCATAATATACATTGAAGACTTTAAATGAAATATTGTTAATAAATTTACACATTTTGTGGAAATATGAGAGTGATGTCTTGATAATATTATTAGATTTTGAGCAGAAAAAGATCCAAATGCAGATTTTAAAAAATATGAAACCTATTTATTTTATCAAAATAAAAAATGCCACAGTAAAATCAATCACCTATCTTAATGTGGTTCAGCAAGGGCATTTCTCCTAGGTATTAATGTAACAGAAAAGCATCTATCTCAAAAATTTCTAGCTACACTAAAGATACTTGAGTTTTATAGCTGTCCTTGCTCACTCTTCTTGGAGGGGGTTGGGGAGAAAGAGGACTGCAGGTGAGCATTGATTAAATGAATGATAAGGTCTTTGATGGATCGATTTTTTTTTTCACATTTTTAATTTAGAAGGTAAAACTTTCCATCACAGTTTAAGCTAAAAATTATGGCTGAGATAATAGAGGTCTGATTCCAGTGCAAGTTAAAGAGGAAAAAGTTGCTGCTCAAATGTCAAGACATCTTGTGGTCCAAGATGATTAAAACTAAACTGTTTGCTATATGAATCCCAAGGTGCAGCTATATCTCAGCTTTAGTGACATTTAGCCAGTGACTTTTCATAGCTTGTTAATAATGTATAGCTGTCCCTATATAAATTTGCAGTGACAGAAGTGGCCATTTGGAGTGGAGCAGTTAATGAGATTTATTCTTGACAGAAAATGCAGATTCAAAAAGTACTTCTAAAAAATCAAGATTGAAGACAAAAGAAATCATGTATTTAACAGACAATAGCATCATAACAATTTTTTAGGTGTTTTAACTGAAACCACTGAACTGTGTCAGGCAATATGTGTTCTATTTTTAATCCACATTCTCTAAGATCTAATCCTCCGCCCCTTCTGCAGCTAGTTCCTACTTATCCTGCATAAATCAGAAAATTTCAAGGCATCTTCTAAACTTTGACTTGGTTAGTTCCATAGAATTCATGAGCATTCCGTTATAAGATGGGCCATGTTTTTCTGTAATTACTTGTTTGAAGCCTTCATGTGCTAGACATTTTTTAGCAAAACATATTTTTAGCAAAGTTTTGACTTAAATGAACCCTTAAATGATTATCGAATGATTGAATCAATGTTAACATGTTCAGGCATGCATATTCTTTGCAAAAGTGAAAACTTTTATCAGACAATAAATTGAGGTTATGTAAAAATGTTCAGCACATATTCTGATATTCAGTACTAATATACCATTATTTTGTTCTACCAGAAAGAGAAAACTGCTGTTTTTGAACACATTTCTTTGTAATTTTTCGACTTATAACCTGACAGATACACAATGCATAGACTATGAAATGTCACAGAACAGGTATGAAGACATTGAATTTGGTAAACAGAATATTAGAAATTAAATGATGTTACAGCTTAGTTATTCTTCTTTATTTAACATGTGTAAGAAGACAGATAAACCCTAACTTCTGCTGATTTGAAGAGGGTTATCTAATTTTTAGGATTATAATTAAATTTATTTTTCTATGGAAATAATATGTATTTATTATGAAAACTTTAAAATTTAAGAGAAGTGCAAATATAAAATGCATTAAAAATCTGAAACAAGAAATTGTCATCTTTATAAATCAAATGTGGTCCCGGTCAAACACTAACAATTGCATTTGAACTCACCTATGTATATTCCCAACATCTGAGATTGTTGCCACTGAATTTTGTGGCAGTTCATCAACATGAGCATATAAGCACATGCATTCATTTCCCTGCTACCATGACAAAACATCACAAACTGAGTGGCTTCAGCAACAGAAATGTATTGTGTCAAAGTTTTGGCACTAGTCTGAAATTAAGGTGTTTTCAGAATTTCTTTATAGTTGACTAAGAACTATAAAGAAATTCCCTTCCTCTCTCATAACTCCTGATAGCCTCGAGCATTTTGTGGCTTGTGGATGGGGGTGGAGGTGTGAGTTGGGGGTCTTCCTGTGCCTTCATAGTCTTCCTTCTGAGAATCTGTTTCCATTTTTCCATTTTTATGAGGACCCAAGTCATAGTGTATTAGAGCCCACCCTAACAACCTCAAATTAACTACATCTACAAAGATCCAATTTCAAATAAGATTACATTCTGGCATACTGGGGGGCAAAAGGAGAATAGGGAAGGGGAGAGAGGACTAGAGGGAAAGGGATGATCATGAACTAAAATTTAATTCCATGTTTGTAAAAGTTTGTTGGGATGAATCCAACTACCATGTACAACAATAAAACTCTCTATATATTTGTGTGTGTGTATGCCATGCAATAAAGTCAATAAAATTATCAGCATTAATTAAATATAAAAAATAACGGTGTAGTTCAATGTATAACAATATGCAAAATAAAAGTAGATGAATGTATATAACACATATGTGTACTCATGAGGTTTTCTAACTGTTCTTGTTTGATTTTCAAATTTTTCTTTATTTAGGTAATTAATTTCCATTTGACCCAAGATTGCTTTTAACAATTTTGTTTTTAAAATTCTGAGGATTTAATGTGTATATTGATTTTTGAATTGGTTGCTTACTTCTACCGTTTTTTGGGGGGTAATAGGGATTGAACCCAGGGGTGCTCTGCCACTGAGCTATGCATGTATTTGTATGCATTTTTAGTTTTTGTTTTGAGACAGGGTCTTACTAAGTTGCTGAGGGTCTAATTGTTGAGGCTGGCCTCAGACTTGCAATTCTCTTGCCTCAGCCTCCTGAGTGGCTGGGATCACAATCATACCCCACCATGCCTGGCACTTACCTATGGGATTTTATACATGGTTTTTACATAGACTATCAATAGACTTTGCAAACAAAAGTTAATTGGTGTGGATGATGTCATACTTAATTATCTGTTGTTATTGCTAGACTTGTAAGTGGTTTTTAATTACTTGTTATCATTAATAATGTTTCTACGATTATTTGGCTTTAGTTTTTATGCATATTACCACTAATTTAGGGAATTATGAACAAAATCTTCCATTTCACAGTTCTTGTATATTAGAAATTTAGGCATGGCACAGTTGATTCTGTCTAGTCTCATTTGGCTCAAATCTGGCTGTCTGCTGGAGTTAGTTTTAGCTCCTTTAGGGATTGAGTCCTCTTTCATGCTTACTGGTTGGTGGCAGAATTCTTTCCTTTGCTCACAAAACTAAGGGTTCCATTTTCCTGTGAGCAAGTGAACTCTTTCAGTACATAGATGCCTCTTTTAGATGCTTACTATATATTCCCCACACAACCAAATGGGTAGACCATTGCTTTCTTCCAGGACAGCCAGTAGCGATCTGTCTGTCTTTTCTGTGAACACTCAGAGAACACCCTTTTTTTAAAGAGCTCATCTTATTAGTTTGGGCCCACCTCAGATAATCTCTCTATCATCATGTCATTTACCATAATTATTAAGTGATATTTCATCTTATTCACAGGAGTCATCTACATGTAAGGGAAGGAGACTGTAGAAGAATGTGTAACATCTTAGAATTCTGCCAACTATTCTCATTAGTTCATCTTTGTCTTTTTGAGGATGACTTTTATAGAATAACTTCTTGGAAAGAAAATTATTCTTTCAATGTAAATGCAAATTTTTGTAAGCTTTTAAAATACATTGCCAAAGTTCCACAAGTACAGCATGGCACCTATATGGCAACACATCCTCAGTAACAGAAATCTATCTAAACATTAACAGCAGTAATAACAGCAAGAATTTTGATCGATAATGTGTTTTTTAAAATGGCATCTAATTTTGTTTAAATATAGTTTATTAGAAGGATTAATTAAGTTGAACTTTAAGGTTTATTGTTCAACAATATGTTTTCCTTTATAATACTCATAACTTTATTCATTTTTTTCTATTTTCTATTATTCTCAGTGATAGGTTGAAGTTCTTAGGGAGTTAGCATCATTGAAACTCTCTTGTGTGTATATTGCAAATACTTTTACAAATTTGTCATTTTCCTTGAGATTTTTCTTCATTTTTTACTTATTCATTTTACCACTGTGTGCCCCCCCTTTCACTCTGTGATTATTCTCATTATTTCACTTTTCAATATCATAGCCAATTTTTATGTCCCTAAGGCAAAACATTATTTTAAAGTGTAAATACTGTTAAGGTGCTATTCAAAATCCCAAAGAAAATTATCAGTCTTTTTGGAAGTAAAGACAAAGGACTTATTCTGGCCAGGGCCAAGCAGACAGTTCTGCAGCCCAAGACAAAGAGTACAGGAGAGCCAGCTTGAAAAATCAAAAAACCATGAAGTGGGGGTGGGAGAGGCAAGTACAATCACAAGACACGTTTCATAAACTGTTGCCAAGTTCACAGAATTGGCACCTCCCATTCCTACTAAGGAAGTAAGCACCAGCTCTACAGTTTAAAGACATTGTGGGCAGGGTAAAGGTGGGTAGAGGGTGTCAACTTCTATGCCAGGGGGCTCTTACAGGAAGTAGAGCCAATTCTGCACAAGGTGAGATGTCTGAGCAGAATGGGGTCAGACTGACTTGACTTTCAAATCAGCCCATAACAATACAATATGTGGATATATTATCAACATGAATGATTTAATTTCAGACTATCAAATAAATGCCTTTGATCTTTTCCCTTGAGACTATCAGGCCCCTATCCAGAGTAGTTTGCAGATATTAAAAGATTTATCCCTAAATACTTCAAAATCTCCTATGAATAAGAATATTTGATTTTATAATTATAGGAAATTATTAATATGTGATGTTAACTATATAATCTTTTTGTCCAATACACAGTCTTCATTCAAATTCCATTCATTATCCCAGCAAAATTATTTTCTAGCGATTAATTCATTCCCTCTTTCCCCACCCAGGATCTATTCCTAGATTATATTTATTAGTTATATCTTTTCAGCATTTTATCAACCTTTCTTTTTCTTTTATTAATTATTTTTTCTAATGCAGCACTGGGGATTAGGTGCAGGCCCTTGAACATACCAGGCAAGCACTCCACCACTAAGCTTACACCTCTAGTTCTCTTATTCTTTTATGACCTTCATCCTTTAGTTCATGTAAGCCATTTTCTTCGTACAATATTCTGTTGTGTTTTTTCTGATAATTCCACTAGGTGTGACTCAGATTTTTCACCTTTAGGAGAAACACTATGTCAATTCTTTATCAGTCAATATTTAACTGCCTTAAGCCAGCGTGCTTTATCTTGCAGATTGTGGTTGTTTTATAATGTGTTCCCACATTATCTGATAACCCTCCTACCAAAAGGTAAAGTCTCTCTTTCCTAAAACTCAGACAGATGTTTATGATTGCTTGAACCAGAAGTTATGCTTATGCGCTTGTCAAAAAGTGCCTGTGGCTTCTCCCAGTTTCTCAGAATACTCTTTCTCTGGGAATCTTTGGCTTCCACACCAGAAATGTATCAAAGATGAGACACCATCACGAAGTGTAGAAAACAAAGACAGGGATAAGCAAAAAGTCCAGCTGTTTCATTCATCAATTATTGGAGTCTTCCCAGCCATGATACCAAGAAGTTGAGATGACAGCAGTTCCAGCCCTTATCTGACTGTAACAACAGGACATTTTTAGCTGAACCTGGTGATCACCAGATTAGTGTACAAAATAAATAAATTCTTGATAAAATATCTAGGCTTAACTAACTATAAAATGCTTATAACTGTCCCTTAATTTATAGGATAATTGGTATGATCATATCAATTAGTAGGCAAATATTAGGAAAACAGGTATTTTTATAGAAGAAATTTTTTCCATAAAATCATTGATTTGTTCATATATGTATGAATTCCAGAAGCACTTATGAACAACAACTGATTTAATAAGTAAAAGAGAATCAGTAGACCCATATTGCCTATAAAAATGGCAAACATCATTTGATGTAAATCCTCTGGTAAAGAATAAAATAATATTTGAAAAATAATAATAGTTGGGGGTTTTCTTTATTGGCTTTAATATAATTCATCATGTAATTTTATGATTATGAGAGCAATAAGTGTCAAAATGTATACACACACACTTTTATATTAAAACTATATTTAATGTGAGAATTTTATTATTTGAGAATATTAATTTTAACCCTTCTCAGTATTTCTGTTGTCTATACTCATTTATGATTTATGATTTAGTATGTACTGATTTTGTCAGGATATACTTTATTAAAATTTGGTGATTAAAACAAGGCATGAGATAATGGAGAATTTTCAAGTGATGTACTTAGCACATTTGTATTAGATATTTTTGGATAAACAATAATTTTATTCCTATATTATGTAAATATTATTGTTTGAAGTAGCATGTGTCTTGCAGTTACACAGTAAATGGTAGAAGACTTCAAAAATTAGATAAAAATCAAAAACATTTACACCTTCATTAGCATCATTTTGATGTTCCTTTAAATAGACTTTCTTCAGGAAAAATATTTGTTAAAAATCTGTTTTAAAGAATGCAGTAGTCCAGCAGTTCATCATGTGTTATTAGCATCATAAGGCTTATGAGGATTAATGCAACAGCATTTGTAAAGAATATTCTTATAAATATTTTAATACCAACATTTAATCCTTTTGACTGTAACTGTCCAATATTATAAAACATTGTCTGCATTTTAGTAGAAATAGGAATATTTAAAATATACTTTTGTAATGTTTAAACAATAACAAACTTTGTTTTTTTAAAAGATTCAAATGCACTAAAACAAGTTTTTAGCCAGGCTCAGTGGTGCACAGCAGTAATCCCAGCAGCATGGGAGGCTGAGGCAGGAGGATTGCAAGTTCAAAGCCAGCCTCAGCAAAAGCTAAGCACTAAGCAACTTAGTGAGACCCTGTCTCTAAATAAAAATACAAAATAAGGCTGGAGATGTGGCTCAGTGGTTGAATGCCCTTGAGCTCAATCCCCAGTACGCCCCTCAACAAAAAGAAAAAAGAAAACAAATTTTTACCTTATTCATCTCAAAATTGTGACTTTTACACATGATTATATAAATAAAATAATCACAACAATAATACTTTTTGTGTGTGTGTGTGATATTGGGGATAGAATCCAGGGCTTTGCACATGCCAGGCAAATTCTTTATCACTGAGCTACATACCTAGCCCACAACAATAGTACTTTAGAATTAAAAAGAGAAGCTGGGCATGGTGGCACACACTTGTAATCCCAGCAGCTCAGAGGTTGAGGAAAGAGGATCATAACTTTAAAGCTAGCCTCAGGAACTTAGCAAAGCCCTGTCTCAAAATAAAATATGAAAAAGGGGGGCCTAGGAATGTGGGTTAGTGGTGAAGTGCCCCTGGGTTCAACCCCTGATACAAAGAGAGAGGGTAGGGCAGGGAGGGAGAGAGAGAGAGAGAGCTAAAAAAACTCACTGACTCTGAATAACTACTCACACTTTTTTTCCTCTCTCTTTTTGAGACAGGTCTAAGTATGTTGTCCAGGCTCATCTTGAACTCCTGGACTCAAGTGATCTTCCTGAATGTTAGAACTTCATATCCATCCATAATGCTCTTATTTTTTGAAAGCATTCTAATAAATGAACTTTTGCATTTATATTCTCATTTATGATTGCATTTGTTATCTGAATTCATCCTAAAAACAGACCTATGAATTTGGTTCTAACATAATCCTGAAATTATAGAGGTAAAGTTTATGGATATTTATATAGAAAATATATGTCATTTATCAAGGTTACATAGCTAGTAACTGTCAGAGATCATATTAATCTCTCTGTTATCTTTGTCAAGAACTTCAAAACCCTAAATGCAAGATCACACACCCTTCATATCACAAACAACAATCTCTGTTCTTTTCAAATTAAAAAATGATCTCTTAGAAAACTCCTTATGGAGTCAATTTTAGTCCTATTATTACATACAGAGCTGTTCCCAGGGAAGATTCAATATTGTAATTTGTCTAAAATAGTTCTACTTTAAGTTGTTTGAGTACATTATTGCAATCTTAATGCCTCTGTTTTATTTGTTGATTCAAATGCACAACTACTCTAGTGTCAGTTTCTGATGTTTCATTGCTCAGATAATGATGTGTTCATTAAAAATCTCCTAATTGCTTAGTGTTCAGCCTGGGATTAAGCATTAAAATAGGCATAAAACTTTCTACTACTTGGGTAGGAAAGAGTAGCGGCAAACAATATTTATTCCCCCAAAGAAATCCAGCTACTTTGTGAACGCTAGTTAATGTACAATAATAACGCTCTGATGAACGGAGTCCTAAGTGATCATTCTAGCTATTTACTCACTAGGTGTGATTAGATATTTTTTTCAAAAAAAGCAATAATAAAACTTTGCATAGCAAAGAATTACTTTTTTTTCTTTTTTCTACATAGGCTAAGAACTTTAGCAAATCTTTATTTCTCTTCATTTTTTTCTAATACATTCTAGTGTTTGTTGTACATTCTTAGTGTTTTCATTCAGATTATTTTGAAATAATTTAATGTTGTCTTCTTCAATTTCTAATTTTGAAATATTTTAAATTACATAGCCATATTATAAAATTTATATTTATTTAATCTTCTGTTTAAACACTTTTCATGCTAGTCACCAGCCCTAATCCTGTCTTGAATTTAATATTTTCATTTATTCCTAGGTCAACAAGACTATATCTTTAAATTTTCAGAGAAATTCAGTTAAACAACCTGAAAGTCTCTTATCGTTAATTTCTGCTAAGAAAACAACTTGGAAATAAGTATATTTTAGGAATACAATCTTTCCCCCACACCCTTGCCAACATTTATTGTTACTTGTATTCTTTTTTTTTCATATTTAATTTATTTATTTGTTCTATTTAGGTTTACATGATGTCAGAGTGCAATTTGATTCATTGTACACAGATGGAAGATAACATTTCATTGCTCTGGTTGTAAGTGATATAGAATCACAACATACATGCAGTCATACATAATTCTACTTACATATACATGATAGCGGAATGCATTTTGATTCATTGTACACAGATGGAGCACAACTTTTCATTTCTCTGGTTGTACGTGATGTGGAATCACAACATATATGGAGTCATACATGAAGCTAAGACTATGATGTCCATTTTATTCCACCTTCTTTACTGCTCCCGTGCCCCCTCCCCTGTCTCTCCCCTCTGACCAAAGTGCCTCCATCTTCCTATGTCCTCTCCCTCATTATGGATCAGCATCCACTTATCAGAGAGAACATTCAGCATTTGTTTTTTTGGGATTGGTGCTTAGAATATTCTCCAACTCCATCCATTTACCTGCAAATGCCAGAATTTCATTCTATTTTATTGCTGAGTAATATTCCATTGTGTATATATACCACAGTTTCTTTATCCATTCATCTATTGAAGGGCATCTAGGTTGCTTCCACAGTTTAGCTATTGTAAATTGAGCTGCTATAAACATTGAAGTGGCTGCATCACTGTAGTATGCTGTTTTTAATTCCTTTGGGTGTAGACTGGGGAGTGGGATAGCTGGGTCAAATGGTGGCTACATTCCAAGTTTTCTAAGGAATCTCCATACTGCTTTCCAGATTGGTTGTACCAATTTGCAGTCCCACCAGCAATGTATGAGCATTTCTAATAGGAGTTTATATAGCTGACATGCTGCAGACTGATATATTGATCTCTCCCATTCAGTAAATATGCATTGTTTTGGTTTTGATCTATTTTGCAGAGGTAAATGGTTGTGATAAATATGAGAATATGATATAAAGCATGGCTAGCAATTGTAAAGGAGAACCTACACTATCATGTTAACTACATTATCATAAATATCATATCAATTAAGTTTAGCTGAAGTCAGAAATTGACTTGCAAAATGTATTTTTCCACACATATAGTTTCCTTGGTCCTCATCTTTTCATATTTTATTATATATTCTATTACTCTGGATATTTAAAATGGTTAAAGACAAGTATAAATCTACTGGATATATTAGCTCTATAATAATTATTATGAATACAATTTATAGGTCCAGATAGTATACATTCCTAAAAGGCACACTAAACCTGAAAATAACATACATTCTCCCATACTCATCATGACCCTGTCTCATAGTATTACAGATTTTTCTTTCTTAGTTTCTCGTATTCTTTTGGTTCTCACCCTCTCCTCTCTCCATCCCAGTTCTTTTAAATCTTAAAATGGAAAAATGCTGTTTTAAGATTCAGTCAGCTCCAAGTTAAAAATAATCTAACTCAACCTAATTAGAACATATATAGAACTTTTATAGCTCATAAAACTGGTATGTTTCATTATGATACTAATTTCAAGCATAGCTGGATCTAAGGAATATTCTGTTCAGAAATTATTTTCCTATCTTTTTTATTATTTTCCTCTTTGTAACTCTTTATATATTGGCTTTATTAAAATGTAGACTATACATATGGTGGAAAAAATTGCTGTTGATAACTTCAATTATCATCCCAGGCTACAATCCAAAAGAAAAATTGCATCTGTTGGAACTTCCAAAGCAATACATGGGTATTTAATAAAGGGTATATATATATATACACACACACACACACACACACAAAATAGGGGTTTCTGGGAATAAGCAGAAACTGTATCAATCACTTCCATCCCTGAAAAGTATGTGGTAGGCCACCCATGTTGACATCCCACACTGCCTCACTTCTAACACTGTCCCTCCACACCCTGTCCAAGACTATATGGATTGTTTTCCTCAAAGGAAAAGATACTAAGCATATAAATAGCTTTGATCCTTTAGGAGTAAGGTGACCACACATACCAGTTTGTTTGAAATGGTTCTAGTCTATGCCTGAGATTGAACTGGATTGATAAATAGTAGAATCATCTCTAACCCTCCAAAATATATAAATTTAAATGTAAATTGTGAGTGTATATATAAGAGCATATATCTTCTCTCTGAAAAAGACATCAGTGTGTCAGTGTGTTTGGATCAACTAAGATAAGTTGAAATTTTTCTTTAATTAAATATCTTAGTGAAAAGTGCATGTTTCTTCTTTCAATGGAAAGAAGATTTTAGAATGAAAATAATCAATGGGTAGGTTTTAGTGGTATATTAGGTTTACAAATGTTAACTCTCAGTCAAGGCAGGAATTCTGAGGACTTGCAAAGTGAACAACAGTTTTCCTTGCAGGCACCATTTCATTTATTATTTCTTCAAACAAGAAAAAAACTACATTTGACTAGATCATGTGGACAAAAGCTATGAACACTAGGGTACAGCATGGAATAAATAACAAAAATGGCACTCACAATTGAATATCCCAGGGAAATCAAAGAAAGTATCAATGATAAACATAAAAAAGTGTGCAACTATGAAGAAATGTAGAACATAATATATAATAGTATTCAACCTCAGCTATCATAATTTAAACAATATTATCATATTTTTGTTTAGAAATACCTATGAAAATAAAAATACCTATGAAGATAAAAATTAAATACAACATATAATGAGTGATATTTCAAACAAAATGTCATTATTTAAGTTTTTAACTTTAGCAAGAACAGTAAACTGAGGTACAATCAAACAATGGGGATCTATTTTTTTCCACAATAAGAAATCCAGAGCCAGGCGCAGTGGCGCACGCCTGTAATCCCAGCACTTAGGGAGGCTGAAATAGGCGAATTGCGAGTTCAAAGCCAGCCTCAGCAACGGTGAGGCGCTAAGCAACTCAGTGAGACCCTGTCTCTACATAAAACACAAAATAGGGCTGGGGATGTGGCTCAGTGGTCGAGTGCCCCTGAGTTCAATCTCCAGTACCAAAAAAAAAAAAAAAAAAAAAAATCCAGAAATTCAGGACTCCAAGTCTGTTTCAGAAGCTGGATGATGCCATCCAGAAGCCAAGGTCTGCCCATCTCTGTCTACTCATGTCTATATTTTTTTTCAAATTATGTGAGCATATAGTTGTTGGAATAGGTGCAAGTCTCAGATCCTCATACAATGATTTTTAAAAATATGTAAAGGAGGGTGATAGTGGAATCAACTGTTCTTCTCTCAAAGTGGACTCCACCCCTCACCACAATGCCTGTGTGTGTGTGTGTGTGTGTAATGCACCTACAATATTACACTGGTGTATGAACCCAGTTCATTTGTCTTTCTCTTTGGACCATACAATCTGTTTATGTCAAGTAGCAAAACAGTACAGATTTTAAGCTGCTCTCTTGTGAAAATGTAGCTTTGGAGTAATCTTCTCTACCTGGTAAGGCAGACTTTTATTTCAACTCAATGTTTTTAATGTAGAAATCGCATGTTGTTAACTGGAGAGAGATGCTCAAAGTCCTAAGCTTCTGGAATAGGGTCAGTCATCTTTCTGAGCTGAGTGATCCACCCATAGATATTTAAGATGAACCACTGAATGTGCTTAGGGATTTCAAAGAGCAGGAAGAAAGAAAAAGAAGCTGTTTTGTTTTCATCATACAGTTTAATAGTGACTATTTTCTATTATTACTAATTAATAATTATTAATAATGACCATTATTCATCCACTATAGTTTTGCATGAATTCTAATCTTTGCATTAAGGGCCTCTGTTATGGTTTAGATCTTGAAAGTCCTTTTGAAAATCATTTGTTGAAGGCAGATGGTGGTGCTCTTGGGAGGAGGTAGAACCTTTAGAAAATAGGGTCTGGTGAAAGTTAGGTTGCTGGGATTTACCTTTAAGGGAATAATTAGACCTTGGCCTCTTCCTCTTTCTCTCCTTGCTACCTAGCAATAAGATGTTCTGTCATGATGTTCTGACATGCCACAGCTCAAAAGTAACAGGATCAAGCAACCACTGACTGAAACGTCTGAAACTCTGAACCCAAATAAACATTTCTTCCTTTATTTTGATTATCTCACTTATTTTATCACAGCAATGGAAAGCTGACTAGCACGGCCTCCCATAAAATGCTGAAGGGTTTTTAACTAATGGTATGTTCATTTTATAACTAAGCTTCTATTCTACTTTTATGATCTGTGTAGTGACACATAGGGAATGTATTTATATAATGCTAATAATTAAGCATAATGAAAAGCCATCAAATTGAATAAGAGTTTTGTATTTACATATAATACTAGTACTTGAAAATGGAAATGCCTATAAAGGCTCTAAAAATGGTAATTTACATGATTTTCTAGGAACTTTCAAAAAGTTTTTTGATGTTTTTAAAAATCTGCCTTTATATAAAAACTTGTCATATCTTGCTTTTCCTGCATATGACCGTATGCCTAAAATTCTTCTGGAGATAATGAAAGTAAAATGAGGCTGTTGGGAGGAGGCATAATCCAATGCAACTGATATCTTCATAAGAAGAGTATGTTGAGATAGACACATACAGAGAGAAGAGCATGTGAAGACAGGGAGAAGGTGGCCACCTACAACCCAAGAAGAGTTGCCTCAGATAAATTAACCTGTCATTGCCTTGACCTTGGATATCCATCTTCTGGGATTTTGAGAAAATAACCAGTCTGTGGTTCTTCATTGTGAGGAGAACTAGAAAAATGATTGAGAGGAAAGGAGGAGAACAAAAAAGTAATGAATGAAACAACCAAGGAAAAAAGGAAAAATATGACATTATTAAAGACAAAATAAGTGGCTTGAAAATGATGGTAATGTGACATCATGAAAGCATTTTGTAGGGAACTAGGAAACCCTGCACCAGGTTCCTAACACCCTAAGAAGTCCTAGACGAAAAGATGTATACTCAGGGATCATTTCTTGAAATTCAGTGCACTTTATTATTTTAGACAGTGGTTGTAAACTTCCCATTACTAAATGTGATAGATGGTGTCAGGAAGGATTCTTTTGGCCTAGAGTAACAACAGTTTTAAAACAATACACTCCAAAACAAGCTAGATGACCTTTTCTTTCTACAATCATGCAAAGAATGAATATAGGCAAATGTTAAAAATTAAAAGAATATGAAAATTGGAGAGAATGTACCTGAGCCAAGTAGGAGCTGTTATGCTCGTGTGTGTGTGTGTGTGTGTGTGTGTGTATGTATGTGTGTGTTTGTCCAGGTTCATGGTATTTAATATATCTTAATTATAATTGTGACACTGTTCATTTATTGATTTTAGTAAGTAAGTTACTGATTTATGTTAAATTTTAAGCATGGATTGTATTCTCACTATTTTAGAGATAATAGTTAAAGACTGAAGTGATAGCTTTTTCAGGGAAGTCACATATAACTTTCTATAATGAAACACTATTCTAAAAAGCAGCAAATTCTGTTAAATTCCTGCTCCTGGCTCAGAAAGACCTGTGAATTTTCCAAGTATGTGTATACAAAGTCTAAAATATTTTACCTATGCTTAATACTGCTGTTTCAGAAATTAAATTTTTTTAAAAAATATTAAGTAGCATAATGCATACAGTGCCATTCTTATTTTTGCAATTGACAAAATCCTATGCTTCTTATGGCTAAATGGCAATCATTGTGTATATGTACCATATTTTCTTTATCCATTCATCAATTGATACACACTCTGGTTATTTCAATTTTCAGGCTATTGTGAATAGTGCTTCAATAAACATGGGATTTCAGAAGTCTCTTTGACATACTGATTTCATTTCCTCTGGGATAACAATTTTCTTATACAAAATAAACCAGGCACAGAAAGTACACTACCATGTGATTTTACTCACATATAAAATCTAAAAAGTTCATCTCATATAAGTTGAGAGTAGAATAGTAGTTTACCAGAGGCTGAGAGAGCCAGAGAAAGATGGGGATAGGATAGGTTGATTAATGGGACTATTTTACAGATATGTAAGAGAAATAACTTCTGGTGTTCTTTGCAAAACAGAGTGACTATAGGAAATAACAATACACTGTAAAACTCAAAAAAGATAGAAGAAAGTTTTTTAAATATTTTAACCACAAAGGAATGGTTGGTGTTTGAGGAAGTAGATATGTTTACCAGAATTCAAACATTACACAATGTATTCATGAATTGAAATAGAACAGGGTGCCTTATA
This sequence comes from Geosciurus inauris, assembly GCA_004024805.1. Lineage (NCBI taxonomy): Eukaryota > Metazoa > Chordata > Mammalia > Rodentia > Sciuridae > Geosciurus > Geosciurus inauris. The sequence continues at coordinate 175,030 of PVHX01002021.1, forward strand.
ACTATGTGTAACTTCAATGAATCATTACAAAAATGAAATATTAAGTATTATTTTTTTCAGTATGTACTTTTACACCTTTTAAAACTCTGAATTCAGAAAAGCAGTTTGGTCTAAGACATTGTGTCCTGAAGATCTGTGCATTTGCACTGTGTTGGGTTGGATCTGATAGCTTGTCTGGAGTAGTCGGACTTTATTTCCAGTTCTTGGCTCCCTGGGAGGCCAAAATATCTGGAACCATTAGTGTACCTTATAAGTAACAAATTTATTCAGAGATGCCAGACTATTTAGTGTGGCTGTGGCCTTTCATCTTAAGGCAATCTGGACCATCAGGTTCCACAGGGACTATTTTATCTCAGAGGCCTCCTCGTTTACCTCCATGATTCCATGTTGGAGGGAGATGCATGACACTCACTTGTTCCTGCTGAAAATCATACTTCAGTTTCCCCTGCATGTCTCTTCCTGCCATGTGGTATGTTCCTTTAGGGAACCCAAAGGAAGGAGACTCTATCCATCTGTGGTATCACTTCCACTCCAGTTCAGCTTCTCAGATGACACCCAACACCTTGCTACCTTGAGGACTGTAATATTGGCCTCTTGGAGTACCTGAGCCTGCATATATTCTAACCAGCACATCCCATCCCCATTTGGGTCCTCCTCAGCTTGCTCCACATTGTTACTCTAATGTGGTCCAGCTTCTTGCTAAGGCCCAGTGACCACTAAGGTGTTACAAGATGTCTTTGCTGCTTCTGACCAGAGCTCAGGCCCCACTAAGCAGTTAACTTGAGTAATCAGTGAGTACATGAGGTGCTTAATATGAAGTAACCACTCCATACATGGCAGGAACTATCTATTATTGTCTCTACATATGTCAAACTCAAATTATTTCATCTAGATTCAACTGTGCCTGTTCTTAAGTGTTTTGTAGATGTTTATGAATTTAATCTTGAAGGTATCCCTCCAAAATCATATTCTTAGAAATTTGAAATCAAATAATTAAAATTATAGTGGGTAAAATTGTTTTATAAAAAATTTCTCCTAAAATTATTTTAATATATAAGCAAATATATTCCTAATCTAACTTATGTTTTGTAATATTGCATTAATTCTATTAAAAGTTATTCAGTAAAAAGAGAAAAAGTATTTTATGGCATAGTTATTTCAAAGCTCTAATAGCAGAGTTCATGACCTCTTTCTCATGATCCTCTATAAGGTAAATATGACTCTACTATGTAAATCAGTATTTATAATTGGGGCTGAATATTTTCTTTCCTTTGCACATTATCCTAATAACAAACTATGTGATAAGAAAAACTATAATCAGGAAATGTTCAATTTTACAAGAAAAAGTTACCATCAAAGTAGTAAATCAGTATTTGAATACTATAATTGAAGCTATAGATAATCTTGAGAGATACAAATTATCTGTATATAAACAATCCCAAAGGTATACCTTTGAGTCCAGTTTATGGTCTAATTCATTATTATGATCTGATTAAGATATATGAATGGTCATTCAGTTCTTTACTTCACTTCTATTCTTTCATGAAAAATTATAGAGTCATACTTCTTTATATTGGAGAATTTCTCACTATGTTGGGTATATTAGAGATGTGTTTATTTAGTAAAAACTAAAAGAAATTCTGATTTGTTTTATTCTATGCTGAACTAATATATACATATATATGGTAAGTTAGATATTATACATGTATATACCATTTGAAATTTACCTTAAAACTAAACTCTGAAGATAGTAATTATAAAGAAAGAAGCATCTACAAAAGTGCATCTTATTTCTTTGCCATGTCTTCTAATATGATGCAGTAAAAAAGCAATGTAATGATTCTGGGTTCCATTTTATAGTCATATATCTAAAAATAAAAACTAGAGAAGTGTAATGATTTTCAAAATACCTATTATATTATAAAATATGAGAGATCTTTATTCTCCTAACCATTATTTCATGTTAATTTTTCAAATCCTGCTGTTACTTTTGTGTAAAAATTAAAAATTATTGCTTTTAATACTAATCTCAATGTAAACATGACTTGTAATCAAATACTACACACCTGAGGAGGTTCCAAGATGGCGGCCTAGACGGTCTACTCTGTGCTAGGCTCCCCGGGACCAAGGCTGGAAGTGGTGGAGGAGCCGCTTTCCAGCCAGCTTCTTGGCATCATTCAGCGGCTCACCATCATCCGCAGGAGTTTTGCTCGCTTGTGTGTGCGCAGGAGACAACACCACGGGGAGACAATAGTAGTCGCAGGCAGCATGACTTCGGCACGGACAGTGGAGCAGAGATGCGGCCGGGCCCTCGGCCTAGGGCTCAGGCTCTCCGGGACCAAGGCTGGAAGTAGCGGAGGTGCCGTTTTCCAACAAGCTTCTTGGCATCATTCTGCGGCTCACCATCCCACGCAAGGGTCTCGCTGGCATGTGTGTGCGCAGGACCACTGGGAGGCAGTGGTAGCCGTGGCGGAGTGATTTCAGTGCCGACTGGTTGGAGCACAGTTGTGACTGGGGCTCTGGCCCAGGGGTCCAGCCTGGAGTTCACCCCGGGCATACCAGGCCTGCTTCCACACAGGGTGCCTGGCCCCAGCACCCACCCAGCCCCACGAGACCGCTAGCAGTTGCTACTGTGGATGGACCATCTCCTGAGCGGACCCCTGGCTATTGTTTTTTGTGGACCACCTTCTAACACAGCAGAACTTCCTACACACCAGGGGGTGCAGGTGAACACGTGGGAGCAAACTTTGGCCACAGCGCAGCACACGGTGGAACAGCAACTTCACCAGCGGCCCAGAGTTTCACCCTGCCGTGGGACCAGCACCCAGGACACCAGCGGGGCAAGTCCAGCAAACAATGGACAACGCCACCTACTAGAGGTGAAAGGAACCATACCTGTTTATTTACATTGAGACTTTTTACATTTTTTATGCTTATTTTTAATTCTATCCTTTATCTTTTTCTCCTAATAGCTCTATTGTTTAATATTTTTGTTTTATTTCTCTGCTCTCTTCTTCTTTCCCTTCTTTCTTTTTCCTTCCCTCTTTTCTCTCTCGCTCTTCTCCTACCCTCTAATCCCCAACAGTTGTGACATCAAATATCTGCTATACAGTGGGATATGGTAGATTGGGATTTCTGAACTGTATACTAGAGTGGTATTATATAGTCTTATAAATTCCAAGTGTATATGTTTTATTTGTCTTGCTACCATCTCTCCTCACCATATTCTTTTCTTCCTCCTTACTGGTCTTCCCCAACTATATGTTGCTTTTTCTAGTAACAGCCAATTCCTCTTGGATTCCTTTTTTATGCTCTCTAAGATTTAATAACCATATCCTCACTTCCTACTAACCCAACATTCTGTCCTACACCCCACCCTCAAGTTTCCCTAGACCACCAAACGATACTATAGATCCTTGTGCAAATTTATTGGTTACATAATAGATTGTATAGGAACACATAATTGTTGTATATCATGACTAAACTGTAAATGTATTTGGGAGCTGTTAGGAGCTACTTGGTTTGAAATCATATACTGCTTTTATTGAGATCAATCAATATCGATCTCCCCTTTAAAGGAGAAGTAACAAAACCCTGCAGGGAAACTATAACCATATAGGAGTTAAAACTGTAACACCTTGGATCAGCACAGCTAGAAGGAAAGACACACAAACATCATGAGAAAACAAGGGAAGAAAGTGACTCAAACAAACCAAGATACTACACTATTAGAATCCATGGTCTGTACAGCAGGAGGAATGACAGAACAGGAATTCAGGATGTACATAATTAAAATGTTCAGTGACTTAAAGAATGATATAACAGAGCAAGCCCAGTCAGCAAAAGATCATTTCCATAAAGAGATACATAGGCAAATACAGGAAGTAAAAGATCACTTCAACAATGAGATAGAGATTCTGAAAAGGAACCAAACAGAAATCCTTGAAATGAAAGAAACAATAAACCAAATCAAAAACTCAATAGAAAACATCACCAACAGATTAGACCACTTGGAAGACAGAACCTCAGATACTGAAGACAAAATATTTAACCTTGAGAATAGAGTTGACCACACAGTGAAGATGGTAAAAAGCCATGAACAGAACATCCAAGAGCTTTGTGACAACATTAAAAAACCAAACTTGAGAATTAATGGGATAGAAGAAGGCATAGAACTCCAAACCAAAAGAATGAGCAACCTATTCAATGAAATAATATCAGAAAACTTTCCAAATATGAAGAATGAATTGGATAATCAAATTCAAGAGGCTTACAGGGCACCAAATGTTGAAAATCACAACAGACCTACACCGAGGCACATCATAATGAAAATGCCTAACATTCAGAATAAGGAGAGAACCTTAAAAGACACAAGAAAAAGGAATCAGATTACATATAGGGGGAAACCAGTTAGGATCACTGCAGACTTCTCAACCCTGAGAGCAAGAAGATCATGGCAAAGCATATACCAAGTGCAAAAAGACAGTGGATGCCAACCAAGAATCTTATATCCAGCAAAATTAAGTTTTAGATTTGAAGATGAAATAAAAACCTTCCAAGATAAACAATAATTAAAAGAATTCACAGCAAGAAAATTGACACTACAGAACATTCTTGGTAAAATATTCCATGAGGAGGAAATCAAAAACAATAATGAAAACTTGGAGAGGGAGGAGCTACATTAAAGGCCAAAGGAGAAACCTAGTCAAGTTAAAAACCAAAGAATAAACCAAAATGTCTGGAAATACAAACCATGTCTCCATAATAACATTGAATGTCAATGGCCTAAACTCAGCAATTAAAAGACACAGACTGGCAGATTGGATTTAAAAAAAAGACCCAACAATATGCTGCCTCCAAGAAACTCATCTCATAGAAAGAGATACTCACAGATTGAAGGTAAACGGATGGAAAAAAATGTATCACCCACATGGACTACTTAAACAAGCAGGAGTTTCCATCCTCATTTCAGATAAAGTAGACTTCAAACCAAAGTTAGTGAAAAGGGATAAAGAAGGTCATTTCATACTGCTAAAGGGAATCATACATCAACAAGATAAAACAATCTTAAATATCTATGCCCCAAACAATGGGACAGCCATGTTCATCAAAGAAACCCTTCTCAAATTCAAGAACAAAATAGATCCCAACACAATAGTGCTGGGGGACTTTAACACAACTCTCTCACCACTGGACAGATCTTCCAAACAAAAACTAAACAAAGAATCTACAAGACTTAATAGAACAATCAATGGTCTAGACTTAATGGATATATATAGAATATTCCATCCATCAACAAGCAAATACACATTTTTCTCAGCAGCTCATGTATCCTTCTCCAAAATAGATCATATGCTATGCCATAAAGCAAGTCTTAGCAAATACAAAAAAAAAGAGACACTACCCTGCATTCTATCTGACCATAATGGACTGCAACTAAAAATTAATGACAGTTTAAAAAAAAAAAGAAGCCACTACAACACCTGGAAACTCAATAATTTGCTATTGAACAATGTATGAGTAACAGAAGACATCCAGGAAGAGATAAAAAAAATTTCTTGGAGGTAAATGAGAACTCTGATACAACATACCAAAATCTCTGGGACACTATGAAGGCAGTGCTAAGAGGAAAGTTCATTGCATTAAGCTCATATATTCAAAGATATAAAAGTCACCAATCAATGACTTCACACTACAACTCAAAGCCCTAGAAAAAGAAGAATAAAGCAACACCAAGAGAAGTAGAATACAGGAAATAATTAGAATCAGAGCTGAAATCAACAAAATTGAAACACAAGAAACAATTCAAAAAATTGATAAAACAAAAAGCTGGTTCTTCGAAAAAATAAACAAAATTGACAAACCCTTAGCCACCCTAACAAAAAGAAGGAGAGAGAAAACCCAAATTACCAAAATTTGTGATGAAAAAGAAAATATCATGACAGACCCTGCTAAAATACAGAGGATAATCAGAAACTATTTTGAAAACTTATATTCCAGTAATTAAAAAACCCTGAAGACACCGACAAATTCCTTGAAACATATGACCTACCCAAACTGAACTAGGAGGACATTCATGACTTAAACAGATCAATAACAGAAAAGGAAATAGAAGAGGCCTTCAAGAGCCTTCCAACCAAGAAAAGCCCTGGACCTGATGGATTCTCAGCCGAGTTCTACAAGACCTAGAAAGAAGAACTAACTCCAATACTCCTCAAATTATTCCACGAAATAGAAAGGGAAGGAACCCTTCCAAACTCATTCTATGAGGCTAGTATCACCTTGATTCCAAAACCAGACAGAGACACGTCAAAAAAGGAAAATTTCAGACCAATATCCCTGATGAATATAGATGCAAAAATTCTTAATAAAATTTTGGCAAATTGCATACAAAAACATATTAAAAAAATAGTACACCATGATCAAGAGGGGTTCATTCCAGGGATGCAAGGTTGGTTCAGCATATGGAAATCAATACATGTAATCCATCACATCAACAGACTTAAAAATAAAAATCACATGATTCTATCAATTGACGCAGAGAAAGCATTTGACAAAATACAGCACCCCTTCATGTTCAAAACACTAGAGAAACTAGGGATAGTAGGAACATATCTCAACATTGTTAATGCAATATATGCTAAGCCCAAGGCCAACATCATCCT